>JARHVA010002184.1:600000-1070000 GCA_037957365.1 Torreya grandis
TCTAAATAATGTTGAGTTGTTTTTGGCTCAAGCAGAGGTAGAAAATATGGCTTAACAAGTTCCACATTGAATATAAGATGAATACGTATTGTGATTCATAAAAAATAAATGTATTCTCTTTGTTTGGGTGAAATATGGTGTAAGAACCATATCACAAAGGCTTCATATTCCTATGAATACTCTTGAAGTGTTCCTCTAAATGTGAAACCAAAACATATCACCCACCTTGAACTCATGAGTTGTGTGATGTGTGTCATGGCAATCTTTACATTTTTAATGTTAGCACGAGAGTATCTGTTGAAACCATTGGTGAACATATTGGATTTATTGCATAAACATTTACACTAAATCCACTTCATTTTCATGTGTATGTGACTTTGTGTCAAATGACATGCAATATTAAATGTATAAAGGTGTCCCTAGTTGAAATCCAAGAAGTCTAAAATGGATTGTGCCTCATAAAACTATGAAGAGCTTTGTTTTAGGCAAGTTTGATGTAAAAAAATTGGTCTCCCATGTGTGTGGGTGTGCAATGTTATACAATTAAAATAATGAGAAATTGTGTTATTGATAAGTTCTATTTGTTTTCTTAATGGAATGGTGTAGACTAGTCTAATTGTGTATCCATCATCTCCCACAAAGAATGTTAGAAATTACTGACAAACCACAACTCATAATCAAGCACAATAGATGTTGGTAATATAAATTGAATCCAAACATGATTGAAGAATGAATATATGGTATTTTTAGTGTTGATGTTTTTTTTAAAGGACCACGATGGCTAACTTTGGAAATCCATCCACTCTAACAAACATAGAGTCTTTTTTTTCTACTTTATCATAGGTAGTCCAATCATGAAATCTATGATAATAGATTTCTTAGGTATGAATGGGACCAATGAAATCAGGTCATGTAGAGTTCTAACTTATTGTTCATGGACTTGACAATGTGATAAGTAATACAAGATTTAATGCAGTGTTTAATGTTTATGCACATACAAATCCAATATGTAAATTTTGCATATGTATTTATTATGCCTCTTTTTTAATTACCAAGTAACTTGTAAATTTGGGTTGTTTATTATGATTTGATTAAAAAATAAACATGCCTATTTTAAATGTTTGTGATCAAACATTTTTATAAGCAAGTAAAACAACTACACCATAACTATGGTTATACATATGATATATCTTATGTACGTTTGATCTTCTCACATGAAGCAATGTTTATTTAATAGTTCACTTGGTGCAATGTTTGAGTATTGTTCATTTAAAAGTTATTATTATATTATATATATTAATGTTTTATCAAAATTTTAATTAATATGTGAATTGACCCAAATTCAGATAAATTGAATGGAATACAACAAAATGTTGTAAATCAACTTATGACAAGTAGAATGGAACCAAAATACTAAATTTAACCAAGTGTAATCAAATAAAAGAAGACTAATTATGAAAAAAAAAAATTAGTTGTTTACAATATGATATTTGATTGTGTGAAGCTAACAACTAGGCAAAATTGACAAAAAAGAACCAACCTTATAAGTGCATAGAGATTAAAACTGAAAGTGATGAAGGATACAATCATCCAACTTGGGTTAGGATCAATTGCCACTATTATCCTAAATTGGTCAAACTTGTCCTCTATTGAAAATTAAGAACTTAGGCCACGATTATTTATGATAGATTAAATTAGACATATGTGTGAATATCTGACTTTTGGATGCTCATGAAAGCCTTGAAAATGACTTCTTCAAAATTGAAACCCTAATAGGGCTTGTAATGACTGAAAACCTATAAATAGAAAAATGGGGTAATGTAATGGGTTGAGCTAACTCCAATCACCCCCATGATGACTAATCAATACCTATGTATCTAGTACTCTAAAGAGGGAAATAAAACACATAAATGGTATCCACTTAAGGATTACCTCTAAATATCCGATGCTTAGATATTCACTCATACCAATACTCACAATTTAGACCAAATACGTAGACATGAAAACTTTGAACATTCAGGTTTTCACTAATTCAAAGAATTAAAATGGTTGGACATTGTACCATTCACAACATACTCTTTATAAGCTTATTTTCCAAGACTAAACATGAAGAATAACATTTCTTCCTAGTCTATTATTTTATACCTCTTCACTAGCTCATTCCTTCTTTAAAAACTAACTTCTTTAAACCAATTCCAATATTCCCTTACATCCCTAGCTTCATGGGGTGTTCCTTTACCTTTTATGATCTCAATAAAATGCACAAGAGTTTAATATTTTTTAATTTCCAAAATCCCAAACCATCAATAACAACTCCTTCCATACATTATAAAAACAAAGATATTGCATGTAACTATCATACGATAACACATGACCTCCATATAATGAGAAAATTGACACATAGGTTGATCAATGAAGCTCTAAGTACCTCCAAGATTCTTTTATATTTATGAATAAGGAATACATAGAGGAGAGGTCAGTATAGTGTTACTTTAATAAAACCAAATCAAAATAACACACTAAACACTAACACCTATAGCCTAGACACTAGGGAGAGCATAGCCAATAAGCATACAATGAAAAATCAACTATAAAACAAAATAAATCATACTTTTACCTTCCTTATAGTTCCAAAATGGCTTTTTTAAGTGGCTTTCTCAGCTTTATGCATCAAGAAATCTTTATCAATGAATCTCCCTTTGCTCTACCTTTCCTTGGCACCTTGGCTTGGCTGGTTAGCTTATGAATTTGGCATGGTAACATTACTAGAAAGGCTTCTTGCATATATTTGAGAATTATAACTTTGGATTATGAGATATTCTTGGAGGTATTTTGGCATAATAACCTTGTAGAAAAAAATCTTGTTGATCAATAGGTAAGGACTTGTATTTATAGCCTCCAGAGTTAACTCTCATCCAAGGTGAGTTAAATTTGAGTTTAAATATAGAATGAGTTCAAACTAACCTTAGGTGAGTTGAGGCTAACTCTAGTTGAGTTAAAAAGTTATGTAATTATGATTTTCAATTAATAGGCATGGCTCTAAAATTAGATATTTTAAGATATTCGTGAGAGCTCGACAACTCATAAAGGCAAAGATGAGAAGGCTTAATATTTTAGATTTTTTAATTTCTATTTTTAGATATTCACTAATTGAAAATGGATAATTTAGCTAAGTATTTAATTGGTTTAATTAGTTGATTCATTTTTATTAACATTTTAGCTCTTTTAATAATTGTTCAAATGCTCCACTTAATGGGTCCATAGGTCAAATTGCCAATTGTTAGGTCACAAGGCAACCAAGGATGAATTTGTGAGAGGTTATTATTGTGTATGGTATAATAACCCAAATAAAGATGTCTCAACATGATTCTAAGCATTGATGAATTATGTACGACCAAAATTAGGATGTTAAGTGATTTCTAGGCTTAATTTGTAATGTTTGTTAGAAATCAGTCTGAAGTCTGGTCAAAAGCCAGTTATGGCCAGAATGGGGTGTCTATAGTTTGCCCTGTTTGGGAAGGCATTTCAAGCTATAAACACAATAACATATTCTTGAATAATGAAAAATATGTTAATAAGGAAAGAAGAGAATGACTGAAGAAGAAGCTCCAAACAATGTTTAGAAAGCCTATAATGATGTTTACTCAAGGGAGTGGCTGACACATATTATTGATGGACATTCCCTCGAATAGAATCAATAAGAATAATGGAATTGACCCATGGATGAGATTAATCAAATTGAGATAATGCTTGCATGTATTGATTTAAAAAGTAATGATTTACCCAAAGGTGATTATAATAAATAATGGAGGTTGAGACACTGATTTGCACAAAGGTGGTTATAATCAATGGCACATGCATGTGCCCTAGTAGGGCAGATGAGTCAAAATAATGATTTTTCCATAGAAAGTTATAACCATTAAGGTGACCCAGATTGAATAATGATTTATGATTGTGCCCCAAAAGGGCAGATTTGATCATGATAAATTGGTTGTGCTCTAGTAGGGAAAATTATCAAGCATAACTCAAGGATATAACCTATTATACAGATTAAAGATGAGTGGGGGAAAATGTAGATGCAATGGTCTAGTGACTAAAGAAGCTACAAGAAACTAGACACACAAGGATGAAAAAAGTGATGAAAGAGAAATAGAAGAAAAAAGGTGGTTGAGTTGACCCAATATATGACATGTATCTAAGCACTACCTACATAGTCTAAATGGACCTCAGGCCAATGTAGTTCACATAGAAAGGGAGAAAATGGAATGAGGAATATAATAAAAGAATAAGAATTGATTGATTTAAATGATTTAGCTGTACCTGCTAATGCAGAGATATACATCTTTACTAGTATTGATATAACCAGAATGGGCAATGGGTTGATTTGATCAAGGAGGGTGGGAGGATTTACCAGGGTGAAAAAAGAGAATCTTGTGTATCACCATTGCTTGTAAGACTTCTCAAGCTTATTTTTATTGTAGCACATGATGATATGCATCATGATATTAAACACCATGATGACCTAACTATAATATGCATAAGGATTAATTCCCAATCCAATAAATAATTGAAAATAATGCACCAATGATAAAAACCATGATGACAATGTTGATGTATGAATATAGATGGAATCAATTATAATGCACAAGGAATCACCCAATGAACATATGTATACTAAATCAAGGCACAACAAAGAAAGTAAACAAACAAAAAAATAAACATACAGACAACGAAGCAAACAAACACACATAAATCTTGAGAGTAAAAGTAAAAGAAAGCATCCTATCATCAAGCAAGTCAATATCTATGTGGGAAGACTCAATGGAATGATAAGTAGGTGGTGCCCCAAATCAAGGTGTTATGCAAGGAAATGACATACAAGGATAAGCGATCCTAGTATAAGCTACATGCTTTGATGTTGTCCCAATAGGGTGAAAGCTGTGAGCTTGGCCTAAAAGCATGAATTAGGCACCCATCATGAATTTAACCCTGTATAGTGGGTTGAAGATTGGTGACTCAGTTTAGACATGATAAACATTTTTAGATTTTGAGTCTTTATATCTCTCTAGGATATTGTAAGCTAATTTTCTAAATTTTAGTATTTTGAAATGTTTCTAAATGTTTTTAGAATTTTAAGGTTTCTTAACTCATTAGAGATTGACAAGATACCACTCATAAATTGGCAAGAGCATTGGCTTATGTTTCTCACAAAATGGTGAGAGCATTAGAAAAAGGGTAACTATGCTGACCTTAACATAAATTGAATGGTGCCTACATAGTCCTAGAATGAGACCTCAAGTCACTGCAACGTCACCTTACAATAGAGGATTTGACTAGGTAGTAATAAGTTTAAGAATTAGGCAAATGGCATAGTATGGAAATAGAAATGGTAAGGTGATATGACAATGCATGGTAAAGGTATTGTTCTTAATTTTCCCTTAGGTGGTTATAATTAGAAAATAATGACATAGGTCAATGATACTAATTTGCCTAAAGGTATATATAATTAGTAACACAAAGTGGGACACTAATTTACCCAAAGGGGGTTATAATCAGTAGCACTCAAAATAAAATGGAATAACAAGTGAAGGATATAACTGCCAACCGCTATTATACTGGTCTAAGATACTACCTCTATCTAAAATATTGAATTGACTGCTGAAACTTGCATCTGAATCTAATCACTGAAGGTGCTTGAAGAACCCATGGAATGGAACCAAGGTCAAAAGGGTTGGGTAAGGTGGGTAAAAATAACTTTGGTCAATAGTGAAGGTATGGTATAACGGTATATGATATGGCATGATACAAGGATGTTGATGTTATGACAATTGATAATGTAACAGGGTTGCCCCCAAGTGACAAGGCAAGGTAAATGGTAGGGTATGAAACAACGACAAGGTGAATGACAAATAGAAATGAGAAGGTAAATGGTAAGGCAAAGATATGGTTATGTTGTTCTTGTTGATGTGGAGATGCATGTCCTCATCAACATATGATATAACTAGAATAGTCAAAATTTTAAATTTCCATCCCACACTTCTTCTAAATAGTTGATATGTCAAGAATCTATTGTTGATTTGGACTCTAATAATGTTATTGTGATCTTTGTTGGTCATTGATTCTATTTCCTCCAAATGTCAAGACAAGATGTCTTTGTACCTTCTGTAAAGGAAAGTGCTGTCAAAAATGGTAAATAAGGATAAATAGTGGATAAAAGGTTTGATTTGGTAATGAAGAGGTGGATCATAAGAGAATGTATAATGGCTAGGCAACAAATGAAGATCAAGATCTTTAGGCACACACAATGTTGTTGATTCTGGATTTGATATAATTTTGATTGTGGTAGGGCCAAAGACTTTTGAATATGCTCTCAATAGAACCACCAAATTTTTATGTTGTTTAGGCCTAAGAGTAGCTACCATCTAATTATGCTATAGAATGGAAGTTGTATTGATGTCTTCTTTGATAATGTCTTCATCAAGTAGTGAAGAACTATTATGCTTAGTTATTAGCACCTCAAAGAGGTTTTCACCAATAAAGTTGTCTCGATTGTCACATAATGCCTCCAAAAAGGTTTCACTAAGGAATGCTATCTTTTAAATTTGATTATCTTTTATCACCTCTGAAAAGGTTTCACTAGAAGGTGATGAGCTTGGAATTTTATTATCCCCTAACACCTCTAAAAAGATTTCACTAGGACATTGTTCTTCTTTTGCATGAAGGTGGTCTTAGCCCCCCTGATATTTTACAACTGGTATGCCACCATGGATGTAGTTCAACAAGGTGTGATTCTTTTGGTCCCAATAGACACTTGTGGGAGGTGGAATGTCAATATAATGGCATGTGGAATGGTAATGGAATGGAAAGAGGCAACATAATCCTCATAGAAGATATTAGGAGAACTTATGCCGATGTTGAAGTAATCATCCTCAAAAATTGTGAAAGGATCACAAATATATTCAAATTCTTCTATAAGGCATGTGTAACCAATGTTGTAATAACCATATATGTATTCTAATTTTGATGCTAAATCTAATATTGGTTTAAGAATATAACCTAACTTCAATTCTGATTCTTCTTTAATTGTGGATGCTGCTACGATGATGTCTTATTGAATGTTTGGTATTGAATAAGTAATGGCCTATTATGGCATAATGGGCTCTTCAAAAATAGATTCATCAAATAATGGTTCAACATAGACTGGCTCATCTAGGTGAAACCCCTCGAAGAGAGGGAATGACTCAAATAAGTCTAATCTATGTCTAAAGATGAAAAAGGCTACTAGGTCTTTGGGAATAAGGCACAAAGCTAGGATCAAAATGACTAGGTCTAGAATGAAAGTTAAAATGCTAATACTTTTGGAAACATGACACTAAATCTATACTTTGAAACACACTAGGTTTAACAAATGATAATTTCTAGGTCTTTTGGAAACACGACACAAAATCTAGACTTGGCACAAACTAGGTATAAATGACAAGATAAATAATCTAATAAATTTGAAACACTGTGACTCAAACTAGGCATTTGGATTCAAACATAAAATTGGCATTTGTCAAAAGACATTAGACTCTAGGCACATGGAAGATAGACCATTTCCCAAATCTAGGCACAAAAATAGTTTATAAATTGAGCAAGGAATTAGTCTAAGTTACACAACCCAAAAATGAGAGGTAAATGTCTAAGACAAAATTATGTAAGGTATAGGCATAAACCAATCAATGTTTGGATATGAACTTATCAAGACCAATTTGGAACTTGATTTAGAAGTATTGGTGCTTAAATGGACAACAAGCTAGACCAAAACATACAATGTAATGATACTAGGCATAGGCTAAAAAGGCATACTTGGTTTTGAAATTATAATTGGATACAAGGTAATAAGTATTTGAAATAATGTGAGTATCATAACGATGTTATCATGATCTAAAATTATGACAAATGGTTTGTTTCAAAAACCCTAAGGCACAAGACTTGGAACAAAATGGGCAATGCAATGACTCCCCTTTCAAACAAGTGACACATACACAAAAGTTTGATAAATGACAAAGGCAAAGTGTGGTGTCAAACGAACAACATAACACCTCTTCAAACAAAAGAGTGATGTGCAAACATGACTTGTTTTGGACATGGTTTTAACAAATAAATATTCTTGACTCAAGACAATGCAAGTAAAAAGGAAAAATAACAAAAACACCTAATGTATCATCTTAATACTAAAAACGGATAAGGTGGCTTTGTACTATTAAATTTCATCTATATACTTGATATTGAGAGGAAACTATGTTGTTAATCCAAAAATAAAAATAATTATAAAAATTAATGTTTTTAGATCCCCTATTCTCTCAAGAGTTGGTATGGTGACATAAAACTTTAGGCTACTCGCCTTATATTGATAGTATATCTGTGGTAAGTGGAGCTGTCTAAAAACTATCAATTTTCATAAATTCTAAATGGTCCCATATGTGTGTTTAACACTAGGGCATAACACTTATTTTGGATCTGCATTACATGACTTGTGAAAATGTCTTGTCCTTTTCAAAACCACTACATCTATTAATTACTCAGTATAGTGTGATGTCAGAGTTAAACATACATTTTGAGGTAATATTTTACTAATAAAGCTTGCTTAACTGCTCAAACAAGTGTCCCAATAAGCCAACCTCAATTTGTATATGCATATTGTGGAATGGGGTTGAAGTGATGCCAAAATATGAACTCTCAGGTCAACACTTCTCTAGAGAACCCATGGGGAGGAAATGAACTCCTGCCCACAATCGAAAATGCATGAAATAAAGAAAGTGGAAGACTTTAGGGTCGTTTTGGGGTCACCCAAATCACTTGGATTTTGGGGAGGACCTTATCAAATTTCTTTCCACACTTTTAGACAAAGTGATAAATACAATAAGTGAAGCATTTTTTATCCCCCAAATTCCTTAAATGGGAGGGGGGAGAGCATACACATGACACTTAGCTTGCTAAAGAAACACTCAACAACAATCATAAAAATGAAAAATCTTATGAGCATTTAACTAAAGTGTGAGTTATTTTTTATAACACCAAACAAAATATGATATTATATTTAGCCCCTTAGCATTATTTTGAAAACTTTAAACAAAACGAAAATAACTCAAGTAAAATATTTTTAAAACACTAAATCAAAATGTGAGTTTTATATCTTATATTGCTAAAAAATGTATTTTCTTGGATTTTGGTTCTTGAAAAAGATGTTAGGGGGTCCTTTTTATTAGAATCAAAAAGTAATTTGGCAAATGACTTTTGGAATTTAGCTCTCAGGTTTCAAATTTTCTTCACATAGTGCAAAATCACAGAAACACAGAGCAAATACTGTAACTTTTCCTACAAAACCGCAACTAGTTAGCATCAAACTACAACTTCTTAAAGATCAATGTGTTAGTTCAAAACCACAAGTCTACAGATCAAAATCACAAATCTATAGTGAAAAAATACAAGTCACGATGGCAATATTGTACATCTCAAAGGTAATACCATAGATTTTAAGGCAATAACACAATTGTAAAGTCATGATATTATAGTGTAATATCATAATTCCTTAGTGTAATACCACGAGTCTCAAAGGAAATACCATGGATTTTAAGGTAATACCACAAGTATAAAGGCAAAATCATAACTTACCCAACAACACAAATGGTTAGTGGAAAACTATGATCATCAAAATAATATCATGATAATTAAGGCAATATCATGATAGTTAAGGAAAAAAATCAACTACAAAGTCATGATATTGCAGTGCAAAATCATGATTCCTTAGTGAATTATTATGACTACAAAGATTAAAATCAAAATTACCTAGAACAAAAGCATGATTTTCTGTAGGATGTTTGTGAGCTTCCAATTTCCACTTTTTTAGTTAGCAAGTTTGCATTTTGACATGAAAATTGTTAAGAAGAGGTCCTAAAATGATATGGAAAGAACTTTGTGGGGTGTGGGTCCCATCCGACATGACATCATGTGAACAAGGAATATATAGAGGAGAGGTTAGTATAGTGTTAATCTAATAAAACCAAATAAAAATAACACACTAAATACTAACACCTCTGGTCTAGACACTAGGAAGAGCATAGGTAACAAGCATACAATGAAAACTCAACTAGAAAACAAAATAAATCATCCTTTTACCTTCCTTGTATCTCCAAAATGGCTTGGTGAAATGGATTACTCAGCTTTGTGCATCAAGAAATATTTATCAATGAAGTTCCCTTTGCTCCACCTTTCCTTGGCTAGTTAGCTTATAAATTTGGCATGGTAACATTACTAGAAAATCTTATTACATCTATTTGAGCATGAAAACTATTGGGAGAGGGGGGGTGGTAAATCCAAGAACAAACACACCTGTTCTAATTCCACCCGTTAGGATCTTGCTCCTCAGAAAGAGCACAGTATGATTACCAAATATAAGCAATTGAATATGCGGAAATAACCAGAAACACAAGTAACTAGAATTCACCAATAGCACAGAATATGAGAGACAATACACTATCTTGTATTAACACTATACAGAAAAGAATACATCAAAGAGCCACCACACTCTTTCACCTTACAGAGATTCGCCACACCTCAAGTGTACAGTAATTCTTCTCACACACACTCTCCTACACAAAAAACGGTCCCAACAACCAACTCATACACAGAATTGGTGTTCACCTCACCAACCAGTCAGTAATAACCCTGCCGATACACCAAGCACTCTATAGCACTTCAAGCTGATCTCTCATGAACCTGCAACCTGCAATTCAAAGACCAAACTTACATGTAGATCCCCAATGAGCTTGCAACAACCTGCAACTCACAGATCTTACAACTAGAAGGAACTCTTCCTTTCTATCTCATGCCTTATACAATACATGCCAATGGGTCTATAAATAGATCCCTAACTCAAACAATAACTTAGACTCTTAATTTAGACAATTATCCTCGCAGCCCAAGACTCTGGCTGGTCTCAACATGCAAACTCATCGTTCACTTAACTAACTGTCCGTGAAACGAACACTTCTGGAACACACAGGCGACCGACGTCGGTCCCTGCTTGTCTGGTTCTACCGACGTCGGCCGACTTCCTGCCGTCGCCGGTGGCCTTCTGCACTGGTCTCTACCGACGTCGGTCCTGTTGCCGACGCTGGTTCCTATAGAACTCAGCAACCATCTATTCCTCAGTTTGCAAAGGTTGAAGCTTTTAGCTCCACAACCTAACAAAAACTTTGTCTTATTAGAGTTTCTTGGAGATATTTTGGCATAATAACCTTGCATAAAAAAATTGCTATGTACCTAGGGATATGATATATTAATGTATATGGGTTGATGGAGATGCCGACATGTGGCACACATCCCCTTAGCTATATGGGTACAATATATTAAGATAATGGAGTAACTTGTGGAATTAGTACATTGGGTAATGGTCAGCCTACATTGGGATTAGGAAGTTACTCATCCATGGATTAAATAGATGTATATATATAGAAGATGATTATCACGGTAAAGATATCAAGTAAGCATTGAGTCTTCTATTGTAAGAGGATATTGGAGGTTGTCCCCTCGAAGAGACATTGTGGAGTTATTCCTTCCTAAAGGAGTATTATATCGTGTTTCCCTACCTTAAAGGTACTTCTGCATATATTGAATATCAAGATCTTATCAAGTGGTATCAGAGCTTTGATTTGAGTAATTTGTGTGGAGTGAAACCCTAGTTTTTTGAATCATCAATAACTTTTGATTGGTTGCGAATTTTTCCACAATTTTTTTACTAGATATGGAGAATATTTCAAATAATTCACAGTAAAAAAATTGAGATTTTTGATTAGTTTTGAGGGAGTTATTTCTATTTAAGGGTTTATATTAATTTTGCTATATCTTCCAAAATATAGGGAATTTTTATTCAAAATTTTTACTAGAGATATACAAAGATATAAGAGAAGCACAATCAAAATTTTAGAATTTTTTTGCATTGTGTTGAGTGATTTGTTGCGATATTAAGAAGTGGAAAAAAATAATGATGATAAAAAAGAAGAAGAAGAAGAAGAAGAAGAAGAAGAAGAAGAAGAAGAAGGGTTCAAATAATTTGGCTCCAAAGAAAAAATACTATGGCACATGGAATGAATGAGGAAATCACTATGACTATGCATGGAAGAATACCTATTATGATCATGAATGAAATCAGAAGAGCACAATGGAATTTGGAAACAAGCTTAGAGACTATCACCTTCCAAGATCACATATGTATGCGTAGATGATCGAGATTAGAGACAAGTGTGCAATGATTTAAAGCACACTCATTATTTAGTTTCTTCCTATATTTTGGGGATGAAACATGTCAAGGAGGGAAGTAATGCTATGTACCTAGGGATATGATATATTAATGTATATGGGTTGATGGAGATGCTGACATGTGGCACACATCCCCTTAGTTAGCTATATGGTTACAATATATTAGGATAATGGAGTAACTTATGGAATTAGTACATTGGGTAATGGTCAGCCTACATTGGGATTAGGAGGTTACCCATCCATGGGTTAGATAGATGTCTATATTGTTGGGTGAATATTTTGTCGACAAATTGACTGGTGAGCAAAATAGTTCCTATCACCACAACATAGGGAGATTGGTCATCCAGGTGTGCAATTTTACTACATCAACAGGGGATAAATCTCTCCTCTCATCAAGGGGAGGTTCCCTTTTAAATATACGGAGGCTATATACTATATATATAAGTAGAAAGTAAGACACAGGGGTGGAATAAACCATCCATCTGTCTTTTTTCAGAGATGATACTAACAAACAGAGGAGAAATCTTGGGTGATTGGTGAAGGTACTTCTCTTCTTTCAGAAGTAACATTTAGCCAAGAGCCAGATCCCTTCTTGGATAGTAGAAATCTTGGTGAAGCTATAGAAGGCACTTCTCTTCTTTCAAAAGTGCTTATTCTTGCAAACAACAGGAATCTTTCTGGTAGGATAAGTAATTAGTAACCAAAGGTGCAGAGTAACCAACAGCCTAAAATGTAGCACAAAGTCTCCACCTCAGCTGCCCAAAGAGTGAGATATGAATAAAAATGGGGGCACAAAGTCATCCCAAGGTCCTTTACACAAAAAGAAACTAAAAACACACACTAAAAACAATTATGTCAGCACAAAGTCTGAAAGTAACTAGTTTTAGGACACCTTCCTTATCACTTCCACTAGATCTGCTTGTTAAATTACATAAACAAGAATACATTTAGGAAATAGGCATAAGAACAATCTCCTAGAATGATACAAGCTATAACAGCACAAAGTCTGAAAGTAACTTGCTTTCTGATTCAAACAAAGAAATATGATAAACAATTTGAGCTCGAAGTCTTAGTGATGCATTTCAATTTGGGCAGAGTTTTGCTTCTAGTAACAGGAAGATATCCCTTTGCATCGAATGAGAGATTACATTATATAGAGGCTAGGAGAGACTTGTCACTTTGTCTTATGGAGTGACCCATGCTGCGTAATTAATGCCTTAGATGCATTTTTGATTCTGTCAGGGAGGACCATGCTGGAGCAAGGAAACTACCTTAATTATGGCATGTTTGTTCATCTCTAATATCTACTCTTGAGTCTGAATCACTCATTCCATCACAAGCTAGCTGCACAACTGTCTACTCTACCTTTATTCCAAAGGGCACAAACAGGCTGCGCTTTCAATGTTTGTAGGCCCCAAATATCTACCTGGTGAACTGCTTCACCTACTAGAATTAACTCCTGTTGAGTTTCCCTCTTTGTCTGTTCTTTATCTTGGCCTAGGCCTTAAGGTATTTGAATGCATTTGGGTCTACCTTCTAAGCTTGCAAAGATCAATCAGATACTTTATTGCCACAAATTTGACGTCCACAGGTCTTTAATATTTTGAAGGTTAACAGCTTAGTCAGTCATCCTAAATTTGACATTTGCAAGCCTATCATTCTCCTTAGATACTCCTTTGTGTCTTTCTCACTTGGCATCATTCATGGCTTTGAAATAAGCTTATTAGAATAAGCTTTGAAACTTGTTAGAGGCTGGAAGCATGGATGCAAACACTTGGCAGCTTTCGCTGCATTGGGATGGGACACGTGGTGAGTTCCGCTGCTTTGAAATTGGTAGAGACTATGTCTTGGCTTGTGACACTTGGCACCTTTTACTACACTTTGAGGCTCCACCCTTCTCTAAGGGGACTTGCCCTTCAGGGTCTTGAATAGGGTCCATTTCTAAGTGTTGAGTGTCCCCCACAAGGGTACCTACCCTTTTGGATCATTTGGGTAGCCTTCGGGCTTCAATTTTTTTGAAGGACTATCATCCATTTATTTCCTTCGAACAAAATGTCTGAAGGGATTCCTTCAGATGATTTATCCAAAGGAAATATTTCCTTGACTCTGCATCTCTGCGTTGGGAGTGCTCTGTCTTTGACACGTGGCACCTTCCACTGCTTTTAACCAGTAGTACGTGGCATATTCCACCAGAACGGGTGAGGACACATGGAAGCATCCACCTAATTTATAGGATCTCTTAGAAACCTTTGAGATTTTAGCAGAAGAAGACATGTGGTAGCTTTCACCGAACTCTAGAAACACTCATAAAAATAGTCAGGACTCCTTTCAGGCAATCACGCGGATGATGACACTTGCCAGCTTCTATCGATTCTCACCAAGGACATGTGGCATCTTCCACTACATCATATTGAAACCTTTCACTATTGAAACTTGGCGCTTTCCACTCTCAGGCTTTTATTTTACGCGCTCCTTTCCTTGACTGAGGCTACCTTTGAACCTTTTGAACCCATGAACTCATTGAACCTATGAAGCGATTCAAGGTTCAACGGTTCAGTCGATTCATTCTTTTGATTTAGCTGAGTCTCTTTGATATATTTAAACCAAATGCGTTGAACTGTTTGGACGTTGAACCCGTTGAACCGATGAACCAAAATGGTTCAAGGTTCAATGGTTCAACGGTTCAAGCCTTTGAAACTCGTTAAGTGCTCGGAGCCATGGAACCTTGAAACGATTGAACTTTGAACCTTTGACATATGCGCTTAGCCCTTGCCGATGATGTTGAACCCATTGAACCTATTGAACTAAAAATGGTTCAAGGTTCAATGATTCAATGGTTCAATCCTTGCTTAGATGCTTGTTGATGGACATTTTTGATCAAACCAAGGCACTGAACCAATCCTGAAAATGATTAAGTGTTGAAAACTAGTTCTTTTGATTGGACTCACCTGCAGAAGCCTTTGAACATGTTGAACCCACTAATCCCTTTACTAAAAAAGCTTGAAAGATGAGGAATTTGAAAGCTTAGAACAAATTTTGAGAAGGGAAGAGATTATTTTGGTCTGTTGAACCAAAATAGTTCACATGTTGTCCCAGAAATGAGAAGTCTATTTTTGGGGACAACAGCTGGCTCCAGTGGGGGAACTTCCTTTAGATGAAAACTTGGAACACAGCTGAGGGGAGTAGAAACTAGAATCTCCAATGCCTTGAAGTATGCCATTGGGCTATGGAGTCATGCTACCCAAAAAGAAAGTCTCCAAAAAATGAAAATAAAAAGCACACAACATAATTAAAGACTATACAAATATATATATATATATATATATATATATATATATATATATATATATATATATATATATATATATATATATATATATATATATATATATATATATATATATATATGATCTTATTTGATGCCTCAAAATTTGAAGCACTTCAGATGCCACCCATTGTGAGATAATGAAGATAGCGTTCTGTCCTGATAAACAAGTAGGAACCCATTTTGTCCCCAAAATCGGTGACTGGTGAATGGAATTCTCCACCAGGAATCACATTTTCTGTGCACTCCTTTTGGCTCTCTCTTCTTGCTCAATGGCAAGACATGATATTCAATTTGAAAACCATAAATCCTTGCTCTCTTGGCAAAGAGTTCCTTTTGTTGACTTTGAAGTATAGCAGTATGGTTCACTACCATAGCTTGCTGTTCTGCTAGTTCAGTCCATCACATGTTTTGATTGTCAGCATCAAACGCCTAGCAAACCATCACCTCAACATCTCCTTTGGTGTGAAGGAGTTTGATATCTTCATCTTGAGCAGTGTTTAATCTGAGCAATAGAGATTCTCATCTAGTTGTGTTGTTGGTGTTGTTGAACTGCAACTTGCATGAAGGAAAAATATCTCTTTGAAGAGATATCAACATAATCTCGGCTCTAGCATTAGTGGAAGAATCACTACCATCGGATTCTAGGATCCAAGCATCATCAGAAGCTGATCTTCTATCAAATTTATTTTCATTGGAGATGGAAGATCCTTCTTCATTTGCACTGTGCCCTACTAATTCTTTTGATGCCTTGTTTGGATCAAATCTTGGATTGCCAGCTACAGGACTTTCTTCAGCTGAGACATGAGCATCCTGTATGGTCAAGAAGTAATTACCCCTACCTAAAGGCTTAAACAAAATTTGAGCTGCAGGGGCTGACATTTAGGTGACCATAATTTTTGCCTCAGGCAGGTCCACACTTAGTTCTCTACCAATGTTTAACTGCTCAGGATTGGCTTGCAGGAATTCAAATTCAGTTATTTGAATTTTAGATTTCTTGACATGATCAATTATATCACATGAATAAAATGAACTTGGAATAGGGGATGGGAGTTCATCCTTTTATTATTTGGGAGGGGGAGGACTGGTATATGAATTTGAAGTAGAAGGTGTTTAAATGTTTGATGTACTTACCTTTTTGGTAATCACTGGGTCATTTGACCAGAAAGGAAGAGGGGTTCTCTGCTTAGCAATTGAAATTGCTAGTTAGGGTCACTCCTCTGTCTTTTCTTTGTTGGCCTACTAGGCTGACTGATTCTTGGACCGTGTGAATACTACGTATGATCCTTCGACTGCTTCATCTTCACTTTTGGGTTCATCCTGGTAATTCAAGAAATTAATGTGGGAGTCACCAACTGATTCTTCTTGATCCTCCATAAAGAAATCATCATCATTTTCTTTCTCAAACTTAAGTTGGAAAGAGAAAGCATGTTCTGTTTCCAGATATCCAACTACTGAGTTGGTTGGAGGTGTTTCTAAAGCAAGGTTCCTTTGTGGGGGAGGAAGACGATTTGGTTGCCCTTGACTTCTGGTAGTGTTGCCTTGGTATGGCTGATTGGAGAATTTTCTTCTTGGTATATCTCTATATGAAGGAGCAGAAGACATACCTTGTGCCATTTTCCTTTTCAAGGCTAGTAATTCATTTCCCAACTTTTTACCATTTGATCAGTGGTGGCTGTGGGTGAGTATTCGGAAGATGAAGAGGGTTTACCTCTTTTAGGATCTCTCCTTATCTTTCCTACCAAGATAAGGTCATCTTCAACCTCAGTAGCCAAGTCCTGAGCAATAGCAAGGTCTATGTGGCTAGTATGCCTCAGCAGAAAACTCACTTTAGGTAGATGTGAGTTGATGAAGAAGCATTTGAGGTTTTTAGGTGTTGGCTGAGTAATTGTAGGAATCTTATTTCTCAGCTTGTCAAACTTGGCAATGAAATCCCTCATAGGCTCATGAGGCTCTTTCTTCATCTAGGTGAGATAGGCCAGCAAGGCATGGGCATCCTCTGTGGGCTTGAACCTTGCTTCGAACTTGGCTTTTAGGGTATTCCAATTTGTCACTGATCTAGCCTGTAGATGGTAGAACCACTCTACAACAGCACCTTGTAGGGTCTCTACAAAAAGCCTGACTACCACATCATCAAATTTCACTCCTATCACACCATAGGCTATGCTGAAGGCTACAATGTGTTCATCAGGGTGAACTCTCCCATCTCTAAAGAATTTGGGGAAGTTCTTTCTTGAGCTGTATGGAAGTTCATGTAGAGGTGGAGTCAAGTTGAGTGGGCCAAAAGAGTTACCCCAAGGGCCTCGAACTGCCATGATTTAATTATGAAAAATAGGGATAACAAATCTAGGTGGAGTGGCCAGATTGTAGAACAAAAATGGAAAAGAACTGGCCTTACTTCAGCTTGAGGCTTGAGGCTTTAAACTACACACTCTTTTCTAGCAGCTCTAGTTTTGTAGACTAGATAAAATAATGGACATGGAGGAAAATGGTAAGGCTATAATGATAATGGGTAAGACATAGAATGTAGTTGCCAGAGTCTATATAATGGATAAGGGAAGGAACTACTTCAATCTAAAACTTGAGGCTTCAGACTGCACGTTCATCCCCAGCGAAGTCACCAAAAACTGTTGGGTGAATATTTTGTCGACCAGCTAATTGGTGAGTAAAATAGTTCCTATCACCACAGCATAGGGAGATTGGTCATCCAAGTGTGTAGTTTTACTACATCAATAGGGGACAAATCTCTCCTCTCATCAAGGGGAGGTTCCCTTTTAAATATACAGAGACTATATACTATATATATAAGCATAAAGTAAGACATAGGGGTGGGATAAACCATCCATCTCTCTTTTTTCAGAGATGATACTAACAAATAGAGGAGAAATCTTGGGTGATTGGTGAAGGTACTTCTCTTCTTTCAGAAGTAACATTCAGCTAAGAGCCAGATCCCTTCTTGGATAGTAGAAATCTTGGTGAAGCTACAAAAGGCACTTCTCTTCTTTCAGAAGTGCTTGTTCTTGCAAACAACAAGAATCTTTTTGGTAGGATAAGTAACTGGTAACCAAAGGTGCAGAGTAACCAGTAGCCTGAAATGTAGCACAAAGTCTCCACCTCAGCTTCCCAAAGAGTAAGATACAAAGAATAATGGGGGCATAAAGTTGTCCCAAGGTCCTTTACACAGAAAGAAACTAAAAACACACTGAAAACAATTATGTTAGCACAATGTCTGAAAGTAACTGGTTTTAGGACACCTTCCTTATCACTTCCACTAGCTCTGCTTGTTAAATTGCATAAACAAGAATACATTTAGGAAATAGACATAAGAAAAATCTTCTAGAATGATACAAGCTATAACAACACAAAGTCTGAAAGTAACTTGCTTTTTGATTCAAATAAAGAAATATGATAAACAATCTGAGCTCGAAGTCTCAGTGATGCCTTTCAATTTTGGCAGAGTTTTGCTTCTAGTAACAAGAATATCTCCCTTTGCATCAAATGAGAGATTACATTATATAGAGGCCAGGAGAGACTTGGCACTGTCCTATGGAGCGACCCATACTACACAATTAATGCCTTGGATGTATTTTTGATTCTGTCAGGGAGGGCCATGCTAGAGCAGGGCAACTGCCTTAATTGTGGCATGTTTGTTCATCTCTAGTATTTACTCTCGAGCCTGAATCACTCATTCCATCACCTGCTAGTTGCTCAACTATCTACTCTGCCTTTATTCCAAAGGGGACAAATAGGCTGTGCTTTCAATGTTTGCATGCCCTAAATATCTACTCGGTGAACTGCTTCACTTACTAGAATTAACTCCTACTGAGTTTCCCTCTTTGTCTCTTCTTTCTCTTGGCCCTGGCCTTAAGGTCTTCAAATTCATTTAGGTCCACCTTCTAAGCCTGTAAAGATCAATCAGACACTTTATTGCCACAAATTTGACGTCTGTGGGTCTTTAATCTTTTAAAGGTTAACGACTTAGTCAGTCATCTTAAATTTAATGTTTGTGGGCCTGTCATTTTCCTTAGCAACTCCTTTGTGTCTTTCTCACTTGGCAGCATCCGTGGCTTTGAAATAAGCTTATCAGAATAAGCTTTTAAACTTATTAGAATAAGATTTTAAACTTATTAGAGGCTAGAAGCATGGATGCAAACACTTGGCAGCTTCCGTTGCACTGGGATGGGACACATGGCGAGTTTCGCTGCTATGAAATTGGTAGAGACTATGTCTCAGCTTGTGACACTTGGTAGCTTCCACTGCACTTTGAGGCTCAACCCTTCTCAAAGGGGACTTGCCCTTTGGGGTCTTCAATAGGGTCCATTTCTGAGTGTTGAGTGTCCCCTTCAAGGGTACCTACCCTTTTGGATCATCTGAGTGGCCTTCGGGCTTCAATTTCTTTAGAGGACTATCATCCCTTTATTTCCTTGACTCTGCATCTTTGCATTGGGAGTGCTCCGTCTTTGACACATGGTGCCTTCCGCTACTTTTAACTAGTGGCACGTGGCATCTTCTGCTAGAACAGGCGAGGACATGTGGAAGCATCTGCCTAATTCATAAGAGCTCTTAGAAACCTTTGAGAGTCTGGTGGAAGAAGACACGTGGCAGCTTCTACCAAACTCTAGAAACACTCACAGAAATAGTTGAGACTCCTTTCAGGCAATCATGTGGATGATGACACTTTCCATCTTTCACTGATTCTCACCAAGGACACGTGGCTTCTTTCACTGCATCATATTGAAACCTTCCGTCGTCGACACTTGGTGCTTTTCGCTCTTAGGCTTTTCTTTTGCACGCTCCTTTCCTTGATTGAGGCTACCTTTGAACCTTTTGAACTCGTGAACTCATTAAACCTATGAAGCAGTTCAAGGTTCAATGGTTCAGTTGGTTCATTCTTTTGATTTAACTGAGTCTCTTTGATATCTTTGAACCAATCGCGTTGAATCATTTGGATGTTGAACCCATTGAACTGATGAAAAATGGTTCAAGGTTCAATGGTTCAACGATTCAAGCCTTTGAAACTCGTTAAGTGCTCGGAGCCGTGGAACCTTGAAATGGTTAAACTTTGAACCTTTGACATATGTGCTTATCCCTTGCCGATGACGTTGAACCTTGAACCCATTGAACACGTTGAACCAAAAATGGTTCAAGGTTCAACGGTTCAATGGTTCAATCTTTGCTTAGATGCTTGCCGATGGACATTTTTGATTGAACCAAGGCGCTGAACTAGTCCTGAAAATGACTGAGTGTTGGAAACTGGTTCTTTTGATTGGACTCGCCTGCAGAAGCCTTTGAACCTGTTGAACCCGCTAATCCCTTTATTGAAAAAGCTTGAAAGATGAGGAATTTGAAAGCTCAGAACAAATTTCGAGAAGGGAAGAGATTATTTTGGTCTGTTGAACCAAAATAGTTCACATGTTGTCCCAGAAATGAGAAGTCTATTTTTGGGGACAACATATATATAGGAGATGATTATCATGGTAAGGATATCAAGTAAGCATTGAGTCTTCTATTGTAAGAGGATATTAGAGGTTGTCCCCTCGAAGAGACATTGTGGAGTTATTCCTTTCTAAAGGAGTATTATATGGTGTTTCCCTACCTTAAGGGTATTTATGCATATATTGAATATCAAGATCTTGTCAAAAACCTTGTTGATCAATAGGTAGGGCCTTGTATTTATAGCCTCCAAAGTTAACTCTCACCCAAGGTGAGGTACGGTTGAGTTTAAACATGAAATGAGTTCAAACTAACCATAGGTGAGTTGAAGCTAACTCTAATTGAATTAAAATTTGTCATGTAATTATGTTTTCAATTAATAAGCATGGATCTCAAATTAGATATTTTGAGATATTTGTGAGAGCTTAACAACTCGTAAAGGCAATGATGAAAAGGCTTGATATTTTAGACTTTTAAATTTCCATTTTTAGATATTCACTAATTATAAATAGATATTTATTTAAGCATTTAATCTAGCTTAATTATTTGATTAGCATTTTAGTTCTTTTGAGAATTATTCAAGTGCCCTGCTTAATGGGTCCATAAGCCAAATTGCCAGTTGTTAGGTCACAAGATGACTGAGGATAAATCTATGAGAGGTTATTGTTACATATGATATAATACCCCAAATATGGATGCCTCAAAATTATTATGAGCATTGATGAATGATGTGCAGACAAAATTGGGATGTTCAGTGATTCTTAGGCTTAATTTATAATATTTGGTAGAAATCAGTGTGAATGTTGGTCGAAAACTAGTTATTATTGGAATGAGGTGTCTACACTACTCGTGTTTACACAATGAAGAACCAATTTTATAGGCTCCTAGATGATTAAGTGATATTATAGGTCAAATGATATATGTCATAACACTCTATACATCAGTGTTGTTTGTCTAAATGATCTAAAAAAATGAGTGTTAATTGTGGGAATTAGAGAGAAGCTTGAAGCTCTGCAATGGGGAGATGAAGAGTCATCCTCTATTGATGGTGTTCTAAGATTTATCTTGGTTGGTTACCTTTGCTTCTTTTATTTTCATGTTTCTTTTTATGGTACCCATGGTTATCTTGTTACCTTAGAGCTTATGGTTGCTTTGTTTAATTTATTGGTTTATGGTGTGTGTTTGTTGTTTTTGGTTTCTTTTTCCTTATGTGCCATGTGCTAGCCCACAATCCCCTTTGCCTAGATTTTCATGCTTGTGGCCTTTGGAATCAAGAGGGTTATGGCTTTAATTATATTTGTATATGGAAATAGTCATAAAAGATGGTCTTGAACATGCAACGAGGGAAGAGAATGGTGGTTTTAATGAGCCGGTTGGTCCTTCAATGTTTGTTAAAATTACAATATTAAGGATGGTGTGTCATTTTTAGCTGAGGTGGTAGAAGGAGTAGATGGAGTGACAAAGAAGCTATTTAGTGAGGTTTTATGGCAAGAAGAGGTAGTGAAGAACATAGAGAACATAAAATTTCTTGTCAGTCATGCCATTGAAGGTGAGCATGGAGAGTAAGAATGGGATGAAGTCCATATCGATAAACACCCTTGCCCTGAGAAAACCCCGACTCTATTTATGAATGATTCTATGGAAAATGACCTTTAATAGGAAGAAACCAAATTAAAACATGTCAAATTTTTTTATATGCTTAAACAAAATGTCTCTCCCTTCTAGAAATTTCTTTGATAACTAGCTCAATTTAGTGTGGGGTAAGAAATTGGGTATTTACTTTAGCTTTTTTAGAATGGTTGAGAAAGGGGTCTTTATGATTTTATTTTAAAATTCTAATATGCAGAGAAGGGCCATTAGTAAACCCCTGTGGAATGTTGATCAATCTTTCTTTAAGGTGGTCCCATGGAACCCTGATATGAACTACAACAAACTTATCTTTAAAACTGAACCTAGATGGGTGGATATTAAAAATGTTCCTATTCAATTTTGAAATTTCCTACCTCAAGCTTTGAATCCCCTTGGGGAAGTCCTTATAATATAGGACACTAGAAGGTCTTTAACTCATATGAATGTTAAGGTTCTGATATCTATAAAACTTCTAGATGTATTACCTGAATCCCTTTACTTCAAAATTAAAAGGACATCCCATATTTGTGTTGTCAAAAGGTTGGGAGGCTTAAACACTTATTTTTATGCAAAAAATATGGACATCCTAGATAAAATTATTCATTGTTGATTAACAAAGAGGATTATCATAGTAAACAAAAAGGTCAGGTGTCACAAAAGGAAGAATGTGTGATGGGTTCTCTTCCAACAAATGCTTTAAAATTATTTGAAAATCCCATTTTTATAGTGAACCTCTCAAAGGCCATTCCTCCCTTGAGGCGCTGTTGGGGGAAAATGATCTGGTGACTGTTGAAGAGTTAGACAAAGACTTGAATCAATGCTTTCCATAGTCTTTTAGTTCCCCATCACCCTCTATTAACATGGTTATTAGTATGTCTAAATTGCATAATTGCTTGTTTGATGACTTGGAAGATGCTTTCATTGAGTAGATAATTCCTTTGGAATTTTTTGAATCATAGCTCAAGGATTCTCCCTCAGATGAGTATGTGGTTATCTGAGCTTAACCTCTTGCTATTGATATTTGAAACCCTAGTATCATACCCTCTAAAAACCACATGTAAAAAGGTGATTAATCCTAACCCATGTTGATTTCACCAAAGAATAAGAAGCATAGGAATTATGGCTCTAGTTTGGATATTAAGGTGGTTACACCTTTATCCCTTAAAGAGCCTAATGTTTTAGACAATCAAAAGCCTAAAGTAGGTGGTAAAAGACTCAAGACTAACACTGCCTCTACCCCTAATGAATAGGTTCCTATGATTGACAAGAAAAAATCTAAAGATACCCCCCTTATTAGCCCTGATCCAGCTATTAAGAGGAAAACAAAAGAAAATAAGGTGTTGGAATATTTTAAAAGATTGTATAATAGTGGGGGCAACACCAAGTAGTCAATTTAAATGATTATCCCTCTTCTATTTTTATGCTTATTGTAAGTTGGAATGTTAGGCACTTGGAACCCCTTGATAGAAAACCCATTATGAGAAAATTTACATGCTCCAGAGATAAGTTGGATTTTTTGTGTCTTCAAGAAGTTAAATATATGGGCTCCCATTTGTCCTTGGTCCTTAATTTCATCTGGCCAAATTCAACTTAGTTTTCTACCAATCATCAAAGAGGTAAAAGAGGGTCCTCCATATTGGTTAACCCTAAGTGGAGAGATTTAATTATTGATCATGGCTCGTCTCCACATAATAGAGTTGTTTGGGTTTTACTAGAAAAACATAATCATTACTTCAGTCTGTGTAATATATATGCTCCTCATGATTATAGAGAGAGATCTGAGCAATGGAATTGGCTTGAAACCAACCTAAAAAATATCGCTTGTATCTTTATAGGTGACTTTAACATGGTCAAGGAAAAAGAAGATAAATTTGTAGGTGATCCTCAGTCTTAGAAAGGAAACAAAATTTTCTTCTAGTCTAAATTTAAGAGAATGCATAGACTTCTTGATCTGTTAAAAAAAGGTAAAAATCAAAGCAAAGGTATTTAGTATACCTGGTGCCATAATCAAATCAATAAGAAAAGATAATATTCCAGACTTGACAAATTTTACATGAACAATGATTCATTTCAAGTGACCCCAAATAACACTAGAAATTTGGTAAATGTTTTACCCTTCACCATCTCTGATCACGATCCCATTGAAATTGAACTCTCTCTGAGTATTGATGTTGATAAAAGTTATTCTTTCAAAGGGCTCTATAAGTTTAATGTCTCTCACCTGAATGATCATGTCTATATGGATGGTATTCATGCTTCTTGGAATTTAGGGAGGCTCTTATGCAACTCTAGTTATAAAATTGTACAATGGAACTCTAACATGGAATTGTTTAAGAATTTTTTAATAACTTATGGTTAGTTTAAGGCTAAACAATGTAGGAAAACATCTAGGATCACCCAAGAAAAACTAATTCAGGCTGAAAGTTCACCATAAATTGATCCTTCTAATGGTAGACTCATGGATGATCTTAATTATCTAAATCATCAAATTAGATAATCTCAATCCTACCTTACTAGGGGAGCACATATTCATTCCCATCTGACTTAGCTTAAACTTGGAGACAAGGGGTCTAAATTTTTCTTCTAGTTCTTGAAAACCAAAAACCAAAGGAGCAAAATCTCTAGTATTGAGTTTTAGGGTAACCTTGCTCATGACTCACATATTATCAAATAACCATTATTCGACTTCTACTCCAACCTATTCTTGTCTAATGGATCCAACGCTCTTACTGAGCTAAACAAGGGTCTTTGTGATCTCTATATCCTAAAGAAGGTTTCATGGGTGCAAGCCAATTCCCTAGATGAGGCTATTATGCTTGATGAAATTAAAGAGACTATATATTCACTTAAGAAAGATAAAACTCTGGGTATTTATGGTTTTCCTACCAAATTATTCAAAGCTAATAAGGAATGGATGGATAAAAATTATCTTGAGGTTTGCATAGAAGCTATTTTTGTAGGATCCTTGGGCCTTGAAATTAATAGAGGTGTTATTAAGATCATACCTAAGGAAGGGGACCCCCACTTGGTAAAAAATTAGAGACCAATTACCCTCCTAATTGTCTCTTATAAAATTTTGGCAAAAATATTGGCCAAAGGGATCTCTTCACTCCTACCCTCTATTTTTTATGTTAGGTGTGGACCCTGATTGTCTTCTAGGATCAGAGGTTAAAATTTTGATGTTATTTTAGCTAGGTTTAGATCCCATTATTTAAATCCTTGATGGCATGAGGGATTACAAGGGGGGAACCCCACTTATGGGGTATGGAGGGATGACCCCCCTGATGGGGGGTCTGAGGTTGTGGGCCCTAAATTTTTTTATATATTAAAATTGACATGTTATTTTGTAATTTTGTAGTCAATATGGGTTTTTAATTAAAGGATTCTAGATCTGATGGTAGAGGTTATGTTTAGGAATTTTTACCCTAAAATGTATTTGTAGAGTAAAATACTCTACATTTTATTTTGAGTTTCAGTTGTGCACTCCAAGTTTTTTCCCTACGTGTTTCAATTTCGAGGCAATGAGGGTTATGACATAGGGCGTGGGTTTTTCATTTTGCCTAAAGTTTTGTCTAAGTCTCAGAGTCGAGTGGAACATGCTAAGTGTCATCAGCTGGGACACATTATAATTTCTATAAGTTGCATGGAACATGCCACATGTCTTGTTATATACTCGCGAAGCTCAACAAGTGTCGGCATCCACATTTTAGTTTCTTATAAGTTTCAAAAGCTTCTTTCGATAAGCTTCTCTCAGAGCCCCACAGAGGGCACCAAGTGGCAACTGTGAAAGGTTTTAATATGTTTCTCTAAATGCAGCGGAAGCCACCACATATTTGTTGTAAAGCTTGACAGATACCGCCAAGTGTCAATATCTATGTGAATCTAAATGAGTCCCAAATATTTCTATAGTGTTTCTAAAGCTCAACAAAAGCTGCCCTGTGTCACTTGTTAAGATTAGCAAAAAGTGCCACTTGTCCCCATTCCCCTTTTGAAGCTACTCGGGCAAGAAGTGTTATGGGTCCCATTTTATATAAGTTGATAAAGTTTCAAAGTAGTAGATAGTGACAGATGTCAAAGATGAAGCACTCCCAATACAAACACATAGTAAAGAGTATAAGTAATGCGAAAAGTGTCGTGTGTCTTCTATAAGTGCTATAGAAGCTGCCAAGTTTCATTTTCTGATGCCTCCTAAATAATGAGATGGTTTTCAAGTGAGGTAAGTGGATGCTACCATCTGTCTCAAGGGTTTTATTTCTAAAAGTATCAAAAAGTGCCGCAAGTCCCTTGTTAAATCTCAACAGAAGCCGCCCAGTGTCAACATCCACAGTTTCTTCATTTTGTTTCATTGTTGAGTAAACACTATGGTGGGCCCCGTGTTTTATTTCTAAAGTAAGTGGAAGATGCCAAGTGTCATCATCTGTGTGAATCTAAAATGAGTCCTGAATGTTTCTATAGTATAGTTAAAGCTCAACAGAGACCACCATGTGTCATCTTCCGCAAGCAGGACTTTCAAAAGGTAGCTAAAGCTCAGCGGAAGCTGCTAAGTGTCATCTTCCACAAGACTCTTAAAAAAAAAGTTTCTAGAGATTCTATAGACAAATAGAAGCCACCAAGTGTCCTCACCTATTTCACAGTGGGAAGTGTCACTTGTATTTAATTAAGCCAATGAACTTGCAGAGAAACTAAATGTTTCAGATCTGAAAGATATCTTTTGTTAGAGACTTCCAATTAAGTTAGAATTTGGTTAGACAGTTAGGATTTGATCATGCGGGCAATCTTGAGCCAGTCCTATGCTATAAATATGGGTTCAAATTGTAGGTTCAAATACAAAAAAAAGGGGAGGGGGAAAAATCATCATCAGAAGAGAGAGAGAATTTTCTGCAAGAGATTGTTATCAAGAAGTTTTTTTAGACTTTCTTGCTATGGCCAGTAATATCATTTGCCTTTGTTCTATTTTATTGATTTAGAAAGTTTGTATAACTATGCATGTGTCAATGCCTTTTATGTGACTGAAAAATTAATAAGAAGACTGAGTTCTGTGCTTTTGCTGATATTTTCTATGTTACTGTAAAACTCGTCTAAGTTGTGAGCCTTTGATTCTATTTGTTTTCATCTTTTACATTGATCATGCATTGTTTGATCCTTAATCTAATTGAATCCTAAAGATAGCTTCACTATGCTTAGTATTAAATGACGAATTAAAATTAGGCGCATTGCCATAGTTAAATTTTCTTTCGCTGCATTGGAGATTCCATTTAATTTCTATCCCTTTTCTCACAATACATTTGAGATAAAGAAGAGCCAACTTATTTAAAATCTGGAGGTTATTTTAGGTCGCAAGTCCCACATTCTTTAAACTTCCCATTGTTGGTGTTGGAAACAGTGCAATTTTAAGTATCAACAATTTTTGGCACACCCGATGGGACAATCTCTTGAAGTTTCTTTCAAGACTGTATGAACTAGAGAGTTACAAGGAGTCAGAGCTGTGGACCAATAATAAGAGCTCAATCTAATATGAACCCAGGTATGCTTTTACCACCATTGATAACTAATTGAAGAAGAAAGGTCAATCAATTTACAACAACACCAAGAGCAAACATGGGAGCACCTATAGCCCCAAGGAATTATGCAAGTTGGAACACTGGCAGTCCTCTGAATCTCCCAGTACCACCAGCCACTTGGGATCCTGTTCCAGTAAATGCCCTAAAAGCTCTACCCAAATTCAATGGGGAAGATTTCAAAACACCTGAAGAACATCTACAGGATGTGTTTGATGTCTGTGTAATACAAGTGATCACAGAGCATAATGTGGCTATAAGATTGTTAACAGCTTCTTTTAAAGGGAAGGCTTTGGATTGGTACAGATCTTTGACTCCAAATGCAATATCTACATGGGATCAGCTTGGAGATGCTTTCTTTGAAAGATTTGAAGAAAAGGGTGATAAATATTCTTTGTTGCAACAATTGATTACAATAAAAAGTGCACCACAAGAAGCAATGACTGATTTCAATTCAAGATATCAAAAGACTTGGGAAGGAATTCCTGCTATAGCAAGACCATTACCAGGTATGGCTATAGTATTTTATCTTAAAGCCTTAAATTTAGATATATTAGTAATGACTCAGTCACCTAGAGGTCAGACTCTGACAGAAGCCTATGACTATGCAGTCAGAGCTGAAAATAGCTTAATAGATGCTAGAAAGTTGCCCCCAAGGCCTCCCATGCCCATGTTTCCAGAGATTACCTTACCTTTGCCTCAAGAAGCCCCTAATCCCATAGCCCCACCTATGTCTATGTATACATTTCCTCAACAACCTACTAAAGTAGCTATCCCTATCCAGTCATTTGAGATGGATGATGTTAAGAACATCTTAAGGACATTTTCTAATGAGATAATTAACCTAAAAAGATAGTAGAATCCTTATCCTAGACCCCAATATCAAGGCTACCAAGGAAATAGACCTCCATTACAGCCAAATAAGTATCAGGGTCCTCAAAGGCAAACTAACCCTCAGCCATCGAACTAATTAGTTACAGTCCCTACACCCTCACAGACTGTTCCCCCTAATCCAAATAGGGAGATTGTTCTAGGGCAGAATAATTATGTAGATGACACCAATGCCTGGTGTTTCCCTTGTAATTATTGCTCATATGCCTAGAGATTGTTCTAGGGGTAATCTACAACAAAAGATAGCAGAGCAAAGAAGAATGGATGGACAATTTACAAATACTTCTGACACTTAACCCTACCAATCCCCTGGTATGCAAAATTCAGTCGTAGTGGCTCAGATGCAAGGGATGTCCTTACAACAAGAAGAAGAAATAGCCCCTGAGCATTATTTGTTTTCATGGGTTGAAGATGAAGAGTCAGTATTCTTAAATAAAGCTTCTACTTCCAAGAAGCCATTGGTATAATTAGATTACTACAGTAGAGCCAAGAGAAGGATGATGGAACAATTTGAAGTCAAAAATAATGAAACTATGGGGATTCCTCCATTTCAAGGTCATCAAAACACAGCTGCTAGACAAGAGATACCTCAGCTAGTGCAGAACCAAGTAATTTTTGGACAAGTTCAAGAAAAATCAAGGTACCCTTATTATCCAATAATCCAAACACTAGGACCAGTGAATGTGGTGGATCAGCTGAAGAGGATCCCAACACATGTGTCAATATGGGACATTATCTATTCTTGAGTAAAATACACTATTGCAAGAAGCTCTATAGGGCTAAGTAGTGCCTAAACATACTGGTACCCAAGGAGGACCTGTTGATCAGGAAAAGCTCAAAGACATGGTTCTTCTACATACATCTCTTTTGAACAATGCACCATAGGTAAGCAAATTCAAACCAGAGCCCTTCTATTTGACTTTGATAGTTGGAAAGAAACTGTTACATAATGCAATGATAGAATCAGGTGCTAGTACTACAATAATGCCTAAACAAATAGCAGATGTTTTAAAAATAAATTATGATCCACTTACTAGAGGAGTTATGCAGCTGGATAGAAAATCAGTGCAAACAATAAGGAAAATTAAACAACTCCTATTGCAATTATATACCTCCCCTAATATAATTGTCAATCAAAATGTGGTAGTCATAGATATACCCCCTATATTTGGCCTATGTTTATCTAGAGTTCATAGCCAAGATAGGAGGATATATGTCACTTGATTGGTCTCATCTCATCCTAAAAACCAAATATGGTTCAAAAATGAAAATACTATCTGAGTCACTATCTAAGGATCATATCACCAATGAACCAACCTCAAATTTAGAGGTAGCTCATGCTATGCTGAATAAGAAAGAAAGAGTCTTTGTTGAAGAGTTAGGTGACTGGTCTGAACATGAATAAGAGGAGGAAAATAACCAGTTGTTAACTATGATGCAAAGTGACCCATATAGAAATTATGACTCGACTAGTCTGGGCACTTATGTCATATTTGATGAAGACCATGAAATCCCAAATGTTTTAAGAAAAGAAACACCAAAGACTCAAGAATCTAAAAAAGACTCAAAAATTTGGACCTTAAATTTTGATGGGGCTAAAAGTAAAAAAGGTGCTAGAGCAGGAATTTGTCTTGTTGCTCCAAATGGTGAGAAATTTTTAAGAGCTATCTGTTTCCAATTTGCCTGTACTAATAATGATGCTGAATATGAATCCTTAGTACATGGGCTCATGTTAGCCAAGAAAAAGGGAGTAAAGAATCTGATAGTAAAAGGAGATTCAAAACTAGTGGTGAAACAAATCAGAGAGAAGGCAATAGCCAAAAATGTAAGGATGAGATCCTATAGACACAGAATTTGGGACTTAATAGATGATTTTGAAGCTTTCAATATTGAAATAGTTCCTAGAACCCAAAATTTTGAAGTAGATAGGATGGCACAGATTGGCTCATAGTTTGATCCAGCAACTAATCTATTAGTCAACAATGAGTCAGTCAAAGTTATAGTAAGGCCAACTATCCCAGACAATGATGAAAATTGGCAAGTCATTGAAAATGATTTTTAGGTACTCTCATTTTTGCAACAGTCAGGGTAATTTGCTGATCAATTGCAACCCAAAATTGAGGAAGCAATATGGAGACCAAATTATTCAATTAAAGACCAATAAGCTTCCCAAAGGCTTGATTACTTTATAAAACCTATTTTATCCAGAAGATGTAAGCCTAGAGAAGAAAATGTTTCAAGCAAATAAAGTAGATTATTCTGAGATACAAGTGAGTAAAGGGAGAAAACTAAAGATTAGAAATTCTACAACCCAAGAGAAAAGGGAAAGACTAATTGACTTGTGTGAAAGATATGACAGAGTAATAGCTTGGACTTATGAAGACCTTCATGGCTATAACAGAGACATCATTCAGCACACCATAGAACTGACAGAAGGATCTAAGCTAGTCGGACAGAAACATAGGCCAGTGAATCCAAGGATTGAACCTCTAATAGTGGATGAGTTGTAGAAACTCTTAGAATCTAAAATAATTTTTCCAATCAAACACTCAACCTAGGTATCCAATCTAGTACTAGTCAGAAAAAAGAATGGTGACATAAGGCTCTGTGTGGATTTCAGAGACCTAAATAAAGCATCTCTGAAAGATCACTATCCCCTGCCCTTTATGGAACAAATTTTATAAACTATGGCTGGATCAGAGAGATTTTTCTTGCTAGATGGTTTCTTTAGATATAATCAAATTTGGTTGGCTAATGAAGACCAACACAAGACTACATTTACTACCAAATGGGGAACATTTGCATATGCCAAGATGCTATTTGGCCTGTCAAATATTGGAGCCACTTTTCAAAGAGCAATGGATGTAGCATTTGGAGAACTCATAAATAAAATCATTCTGATTTATCTTGATGATCTCACTATTTTTTCCAAAAATGTTGTTGATAATTTTGATCATCTGGAATCTATTTTTAAGAAGTGTCAAGAGTTTGGAATATTCTTGAATTCCAAAAAGTGTATCTTTGTAGTACCTCAAGGGAAACTACTAGGACATATAGTAGCCAAATAAGGAGTCTATATAGATCCAGAGAGAGTCGCAACCATAATGAACTTGTCCCTACCAGTAAATAACAAAGCAATTCAGTCCTTTTTGGGAAAGATTAATTTTGTCAGTCGGTTCATATCAGACTTTGTAGGCCTGATGAGAGTAGTGACACTCTTGTTGAAGAAATACCTGGTGTTCAAGTGGACTGCAGAAGGAAGACAAGCTTTTGAGGAGCTCAAGAAAGCAATTTCAATAGCCCCAGTATTTAGTAACCTAGACTTCTCTAAGTCTTTTATAATGTATGTTTATGGAGGAGAGTTTAGTGTTAAAGATGATCAACAAGAGGGAGAACACCCAATATCCTTTTTCTCAAGGACTCTCAGGGAGTATGAAGCCAGATATAAATTTGTGGAGAAATAAGCATATGCTATGGTAAAAGCCCTTAAGAAATTCAAGCATATGGTGACAAGAAGTAAGATTCTAATACTTGTGGCTCATCTTAGTGTCAGAGAATACATTATGGAAGGTGAAATTACTAAAAAAAGAGAAAATTAGATAACAAAAATCCTTGAGTATGATGTAGAGGTCAGACCCACTAAGCTAGTCAGAGGTAGGGGGTTGTGCCAATACATGGCTCAAGATATGGAAAAGATGATAACTGAAGAAATGGAAAAGGAAAATGTATTGAAGATACAAGAAATTGATCAGAACTCCTAGGTCACAAACAAAATCTATTTTGTGAAACATGGGATTTTTTCAAAAGAACTCTCTCAGGACAAGAGGAGATACTATAGGCAGTAAGGGGTCCATTTTTTTTTAATTGACCAAGTTCTTTTTAGAAGAAATATTGATGGCATACTTTTAAGATGCATAGAGAAAGATGAGGCTCAAAAAATACTACATGAAATGAACCATGGAGTCTCAGGTGGACATTTTTTTGTAAGAACCAAAGCTATAAAAATAAGTTAGGTAGGTTATTTTTGGCCCACTTTATTTATAAACTATTATCAACTGATCAGAAAGTGCCTATCTTGTCAGTATTTTGTGGGGATGAGAAGGAAAATAACAATGCCCCTTAGTCCTATAATTGTTGATGAACCCTTTGCTCAATGGGGTCTTGAATTTATTAGAATGATCAATCTGGTGTCGAGTATGGGAAATAAATGGATTCTAACTGCCACAAATTATTTTACTAGATGGAGTGAGGTAGTGCCACTCAAAAAAGCAACAAAAAATGTGATCCTAGACTTTTTGAGGGATATCACTACTCGCTTTGGGCCTCCTCGTACCATAATTTCAGATAATGCTAAGGCATTTTTAGGAGCAAAAATATTTGAATTTGCACTAAAGTATGGAATCTATCTAAAAACTTCCTCAAATTATTACCCTTAGGGTAATGGTTTGCCAGAATCAACCAACAAGAACCTGATTAGACTTATCAAGAGAATAGGGGCTGATCATCACAAAGAGTGGCATAAAGTGCTTAATATATCACTGTGGGCTGATAAAATTATGCCTAAACAAGTGATAAAGATGTCTCCATATGAATTGGTCTATGGTAAGCCTACTGTAATTCCCTTGAGCTTAGAGATTCCTGCTCTCCAGTTATTAAAATAGATTGAAATTAAAAAAAATGGCCCCATGCAGGTCAAACTTGCTGAACTCCTAGAAGTTCAAGAAAAGAGGGATAGAACACATGAATCATTAATGAAACATTAGAAAATAATCAAAGACTGCTTCGATAAGAAGACTTCAAACCCCCATTTTAAAGTAGGCTCAGTTGTTTTGAAATGGGATGCGAGAGCTGCCAAGCCGAGTCGACACCATAAATTTGAGGCATTGTGGACTGGCCCCTATAAGATTCATACATGTAAACAACAAAATTCATTTGAGCTTGAAATGATGGAGGGAAAACCCAAAGAGATTCCTGTGAATGGGATCTTCTTGAAACATTTCATTTAAGTAGTATCTCCCATGTATTATAGTTAGATAGTTTCCCTTTCCTTGTTGCTCTGTTTTACCATTTTTTTTTCTCGCTCTTTCTTTTAATAAGTGTTTTATGAACACATGGCCGTGGATCAAAGTCTTTTCAAAATTTTTGAAACTCTCACATTCACTAAATCTCTCTCAAATCCTTAAAATTCCCCAAAGTACCTTTATGTAACCACTTTTATGACGTGTTTGACACACTGTCCCATGTAGATTTAATAAGATTTACTAACAATTATCTAGTTTTAATGCCATTTTTGAGACTTGATGTGTCATTAAATACCCTAATAACAAGAGTTAAGACTTAACAGCATCTCATCCATTTCTACGTCTGCTAAGAAAATCTATGTTACCTACATTTTCAATTCATAGCAAAACCTACTAAGTAAAAGTGCCTTCCCTATTGCAAAAGTCCATACTTGTTACATAAGTTCACTAATTCCCAGTATCGACATAGATATGGAGGAGGCACAGTCTTCAAAATAGGGGTCTGGGATTTAAATAATCTATTGATAAGCTTCTCACTAGTAAATCATATGCTTCAGCCCTTGCACAACCCTTAAGGACCTATCCAAGGACTAGAGTCCCCGAAGTTGGTTATGCGATCGACCCAGTAAAGGTGAAGGATTTTGCAGATGGAATCACAGACCCAACCCTTCAAAAGTTTGGCAAAGCTCTACGAGAAGAGGTATACCAAAGATGTATCTAGAAGGCTAAGGCTAAACAATCTAAAACATTTGGGATGAGGATATGGACTTCTCAATTGGCACAATTCATTATCCCAGGTGTACATCCGTGCCCCGACATAGTTGAAATATGTGCAAAATAGTTTCATGCACCCTTGAAAATCATAAAATAGGGTCAATTCATGGTAAAAATTACATTGAAGGCCATTAGGCACATGTTGGCCCTATATCATGATGAAACAACCATATTTCCCACCATTGCCAAAATACAGAAAATGTGGGAAAATATTAATAATAAATTGAGGTTTCTCAAATCAAAATTGCAATTAGGGGATGATGATACCATTGTGCCAGTGCTGCCAACAAGAAGGGCATAATTTGCATAGGTCAGTCAAGAAGCACTATCCATAACTGTTTATGATTGGCAAATAGCCATTCTCTTCAGATTAAAAACTGTAGACAAGTCTCAGGAGTATCGACTGGACTTCTCAAAGCAAATTGCCTATTCAATGGTTGAACAACTCACTAACTTCAAATCTAAAGGGGGTTTTAAGTATTCTTCTTATCTATTTCACCTCATATTATATCAAAACTCTGGCATCTTTTCACAATATATGCATCTAAATATGTATGACCCAAGTTTCGATCATAATAAGACCATTCTTGTGTCTGTATGGACACATCTTATCCAAAACGTCTGACCCATATGAATTTTGGGAACTTTTTATTGCCCCAACCTTTTATCACCTAAGCCTAGAGCCTATTGAAAATAAATTAACTCTAAGTGTCAGAGGCCTCATGACAAATTACCCTATTCCCTGTGACTAATTTTTTAGATCTCATCATACCATCATTAGGGTCCATGGTTTTAATGGAGAACCAGTGTTGCTACCCAAGATTTTGACTCCTAGGTTAGCATTCTTAGAGGTCACCCAGCAAGTGTCTGTGGTTGATAATGACTATGGCACTGGGAAGAAGAAAAAGAAAATATATGATATTCCATGGGTAAAGAACAACATGGCCCTAGAGGTTAGAGATGATGAACACTTGTTGTTGATTGAAGATAAATAGAGATATGACCCAAATAGTTTCATAACCTTATGGGTCAAGAATAACAAGATCACCACTAAAATTGTGTATGAGGGTCGTCCCTTTTAGGAAAACAGAAGAAACCCTAAGGAAGATATTCCTGATTTATATGTAGAATTGATCGATTTGCCCTTTTTGGGGGGCCAAGCCATGGGAGACCTTTTATGTTAAGGAAAAGGTTTTTGACCCTAAAATCAGAATGACTTCTGGTTTAAGAAGGGCATTGAAGAACAAAGAATAGAAGCCTTAGAAAATAGAAGCCTATTAGAAATATAGGCAGGAGATTTTTGAGATAACTCACCCTTTTGGTAGTGTAAGCTCAGATGAGAAATAGGAGGCAATCTAGGATGAATATCATCCGTCTCCTATCTCTAGCCCTGATAAAAGCAAACTACAGACACAGGGTGGAGAGTCAGAGGGGGAAGCAAAATCCACTCATACAGGCAGGCCCCAAGACAAACCTCATCTACAGTCGCTATTGAAAAATAAAAGAATGTGGTATCCTCACCACCTAGAGCTTATTCATCAGTGACAACCTTTGGAGTTACTAGTTTTGTGCAATCACCACTAGTAGCAGTGGTAAACATTGAAGAGAAGGAAGCACAATAAGAAGAAGAAATGCCAAAGAAACATAAGAAGCTAAAACTTTAGCCTGATTCAGAGGAAGAGGTAGAGCCTTCACAACATCGACCACTGAGTACATCTGTTGCTCCTCAGGTAGATGTTATTTCTCCTTCTTTTTCTCAGTCTTTTTCTTCTTCTATAGGGGTGGCAATCCCACTTGGCCAAATATTATCCCCTGCCACTTTTGCTGTGCTAATTTCTCAATTTTTCCCACTTATTGCTACTCAGGCCATGTCATCACAGGTCACATCAATGCCTCCCTTTTCCCCCTCTATCCCAAAGAGAATACCTTCTATGATTCCCCCTAGCCAACATTTGGCTATTCCTTATTGCTTGCCACATGGTTATCCTTTTGCGGGCTGGTATATTGCATCTCCCTCTACCTTCCAAGCTCAAGCAAACACTGCTTCGAAGGCTAGGGAAGCCCAAATGGATAAAAAGAGGAGGAAAGATAATAAAGCTCTGGCTACACCACACATGAGGTCACTATTTGATCCAATCTAGTAGCAGCTAACTGTGACTCATTTGTCACCTAATGTAGTCAAGCCAAACGAGCAGATGCAGCCTCAAGATTATACAATGAGTGTAGTGGCTATGGATATGTCACTTTTTAGACCACAGGATAGGGTTGAGTTTTTGAATAAAACCACTTTTGCTAAAGCTACTGATTATTTAAAAGTATCAAAGAAGCTACAGAAGATGGAGGCTGATCTAGCTCAAGAGAAAACAAATGGTAGCCATCTGGCTACAAAAATCAAAATAAAGAATGATGAGATAGAGAGTCTCAACAAACAGTTGCGAGATATTATTTTTTATTACATTCACTAGGTTATTTAAGCTGTAAATTCTTCTTTAAAAGAAGAGCTAACACAAGAGAAAGCTGCAGTGACAACCCTAAGGCAAAAAAAGGAAACATTACAAAAAAAATGTCAGGAAAACTTTCAACGGGTCACTCAGTTCTAACAGAAGCTACTGAATGAGCAAAACAATACTACCGCCATACAACCCCAACTTTAAATTGAGAAATAAATAACAAAATAATTGACACTTGAGTTGGCTAATAGACCAAAGAATGGAGGAGTTCTAAACCTGGTCAAAGAGCTATATGTATCAGTATGGAAAAGAATATCTGATGAGATTACTCAGCTCAGACCCTCTCTAACTTTCCTACTAAATGCATAGAAATTGTGCAAAAAGGTGGAGACTTTAGTTTAGGCCACTCTGTCCACTATCTCTTTGAGAGTGTTTGATTCTCAAATGTTGCTGCAAAAGTTATATGACATAACTGATGGAACATTATCAACAATAGGGATTAGTGATAGAAAGATTGTTGCAAAAAGGGTGAACAAAGTTCTCAATTGTAACTCTATAGCAATTAATTGCAAAGAACTCCTAGATGTGGTAAAATATAGAATAAAAGACATGAAACATCATATTGAAGATTTGGTGTAATTGGGTCTTCCCTCCCCTTTTCCTGATAGCAACACTGTGTTAATGGTTGATGAGATTAAACCTTTGTTATTAGCCAGACAAAATGATCAATCGATTTTTAGTGTTTAACAGATGATTCATCTGTGCCAGAAGTGGAAGCTATCTTGATCCCCATGGTTCACATTGATTTCTAATTGAAGGCTACAGTTCATGTTTTGCAGAGTTTCTTGCACAAGGACATCATCAACCTTGATTCAGCCTTCCAAGAATTGCAAAATAAGTAGGGACTATTTGATGTTGAATGGTCTATTTATCAGAAGGCCTTATGAAAGTTGTGATTTTTTCCACATTTTTATATATTCTATGGATTATTTTTTGAGCAGGCTCAAAAGTCCTCAGGGTCACCAAGAATTGTAGAGTAAAATACTCTACATTTTATTTTGAGTTTCAGTTGTGCACTCTAAGTTTTGTCCCTGTGTGTTTCAGTTTCGAGGTAGTGAGGGTTATGACATAGGGCGCGGGTGTTTTATTTTGCGTGGGGTTTTCATTTTGCCTAAAGTTTTGTCTAAGTCTCAAAATCGAGCGAAATATGCCAAGTGTCATTAGTCAGGACACATTATTATTTATATAAGTTGCGTGGAACATGCCATGTGTCCTATTATATACCCACAGAGCTCAACGAGTGTCGGCATCTGTGTTTCAGTTTCTTATAAGTTTTAAAAGCTTCTTTCGATAAGCTTCTCTCAGAGTCCCGTGGAGGGTGCCAAGTGGCAACTATGGAAGGTTTTAATATGTTTCTCTAAATGCAGGGGAAGCCACCACGTGTCCCTTATAAAGCTCAGTAGATACCACCAAGTGTCAACATCCATGTGAATCTAAATGAGTCCCAAATGTTTCTATAGTGTTTCTAAAGCTTAGCAAATGCTGCCATGTGTCACTTGTTAAGATTAGTAGAAAGTGCCACTTATCCCCGTTCCCTTTTTGAAGCTGCTTAGGAAAGAAGTGTTGTGGGTCCCATTTTTTGTAAGTTGATAAAGTTTCAAAGCAGCAGACTGTGACAAATGTCAAAGACAGATCACTCCCAATACAAAGATACAGTAAAGAGTATAAGTAACGTGAAAAGTGCTGTGTGTCTTTTGTAAGTGCCATGGAAGCTGCCAAGTGTCATTTTTTGATGCCTCCTAAATAATGAGATGGTTTTCAAGTGAGGCAAGCAGATGCTGCCATTTATCTCAAGGGTTTTGTTTTTAAAAGTAGCAGAAAGTGCCACGTGTCCCTTGTTAAAGCTTAGTAGAAGCTGCCAAGTGTCAACATCCACAATTTTTTCATTTTGTTTCATTATTGAGTAAAGACTATGGTGGGCCCTGAGTTTTATTTCTAAAGTAAGCAGAAGCTGCCAAGTGTCATCGTCTGTGTGAATCTAAAATGAGTCTCGAATGTTTCTATAGTATAGCTAAAGCTAAGCGGAGATTGCCACGTGTCATCTTCCGTAGGACTTTCAAAAGGTAGCTAAATCTCAGCGAAAGCTACCAAGTGTCATCTTCCATAGGACTCTAAAAAAAAGTTTTTAGAGCTTCTATAGACAAATAGAAGCTGCCAAGTGTCCTCACCTATTTCACAGTGGGAAGTGTCACTTGTATCTAATTCAGCTAATGAACTTGTAGAGAAACTAAACGTTTCAGATCTGAAATATATCTTTTGTTAGACACTTCCAGTTAAGTTAGAATTTGGTTAGACAGTTGGGATTTGATTGTGTGGGCAATCTTGAGCCAGTCCTATGCTATAAATATGGGTTCAAATCGCTAGTTCAAATACAAAAAAAGGGGAGGGGGAAAAATCATCATCAGAAGAGAGAATTTTTTGCAAGAGATTGTTATCAAGAAGTATTTTTAGACTTTCTTGCTGTGGCCAGTAATATCATTTGCCTTAGAAAGTTTTATTTTCTTGATTTAGAAAGTTTGTATAACTGTGCATGTGTTAGTGCCTTTTATGTGACTAGAAAATTAATAAGAAGATTGAGTTTTGTGCCTTTGCTGATATTTTCTATGTTACTGAGAAAATCGTCTAAGTTGTGAGTCTTTGATTCTATTTGTTTTCATCTTTTACATTGATCATGCATTGTTTGCTCTTTAATGTAATTGAATCCTAAAGATAACTTCACTGTGCTTAGTATTAAGGGATGAATTAAACTCAGGCGCATCACCATAGTTAAATTTTCTTTCATTACATTGGTGATTTTGTTTAATTTTTATCCCTTTTCTCACAATACATTTGAGATAAAGAAGAGCCAGCTTCTTTAAAATCTGGAGGTCATTTTAGGTCGCAAGTCCCACATCCTGAAACTTCCCATTTTTGGTGTTGGAAACAGTGCAATTTTAAGCATCAACAATATTGATATATGGTTGAGATGTATGAGTGTGAAAAAATAATGAAATATTGTACATAAAGAGGAGGCAAAAAAGATAGAGAGGTGTAACAGGGTTTGTTATAGGATTTTATTTCTCCCTTATATTATTGAAAATAATATACTATACAAGTTTGATGGATGTAGCCCATCTTAGGTGAACCACATTAAATATGGCATCTCCTATTATGTGCATGTTTATGTTTATTTTTTGAGTGTTTGATTAATTTTGTTTTCATAGTTTCTTTTATATGTGATTTGGGGATAAATCTAGGTTTTAATTTATCATAACAATTTCTAAAACCCATACTAGTTTTGTTGAAGGAAGATACATTCTCGATAATTTTATAACTTGTTGGAAAGGATGTACTAGGCCTATGATTCTAAACAATATGTGGGCATGATTCTTCTCAATTTTGAAAAATCATATGACATAATTGAATGGCCCTTCATTGAAAGGATTTTGAGAGCCTTTGGTTTTCAATAAAATTTTTGTAGAATGGTTAATGTTATATTCAAATATGCCTTTGATGTTGTTAAAGTGAATGGGGAGGTGACTAATTCACTTGCTCTTCAATGATCCATTAGATAAGGTTACCATCTATTCCCTTCTTTGTTTGTGCTGGCTTTCAAATCCCCACATTATCTGTTAAGATGTTCAGACGTGGGTCCTTCAGTCAAAGGAATATCTTTTCCCAATGAAGATGAATTGATTGATGTTTTATTTGTAGATGATACTATTCTTTTGTCAAATTTGTGAAAGATAACTTAACCCAGGTTACTGCAAGGATTGATATCTATTATTCTGCTTCTAGATCTAAAGTTGTTATGCATAATCTTTTATGATAGGGTGGTAGGACACCTATCCAGATCAACTCACACCATTTGGATGGGATTAGAAAGGACCAAATCAATTGGTTAGATATTTGGGTATTACTTTTTTTCTTACCCCTTCATTTAAACTCATGTGGGAGTGGATCTTTATTAAAATCAACAAGAAGATAGAAAAATGGTAGGGTCACCTACTATCCCTACCTGGTAGGATCTAGGTTAGTCAAAAATTTCTTGCCTCAAACAACATATATTATGCTTCTTGTTGGATTTTTATTAAAATTCATATTAATTTGCTCCATATAATTATAAGATATTTCACGTGGTGTGATGGCAAAGGTGGGAGAAAAAGACATGTTATTTCTTGGCAATTTTGCTCTAAGCCTAAACATATTGGGGGCCTTGTCCTAAAGGACTTAAGAATCCAAGGCATTACCCTTGTTATCAAATGGATAATCAAAGCATTCAAAAGTGAATAGCCTTGAAAGTTCTAGTAAAAAATAATATCTTACATGGTTTTCCTAGAGGAAAACCAAATTAGAAAGGGTTTAATATTACGGATCTTCTTCTAGGTCCCTTCTCTGTCAAAGTTGTTAGTTCTCCAATATTTAATTCTATTTTGTCTACTTAGGATTCTGTAAAACCTATTATTACTGATAAACATATCTTCAACTACTTTGGGACATATTTCTAGGGCTATAGATCCATTTGGTGGAATATTTAGGTCAATAGAAGGCCTCTTGCACTCACCAGGAGTAGTTATACTTTTGAGTGGTTCACTAAAGGTTTGAGGAATTTTAAAGATCCTTTCTAATAAAATGGTTGGGTAGCTTGGTCAAAAATTAGAGTTATATTTCAAATCCCATCTACTCAACATAGAACATATACTCTCCAACAAAAAGCATTACATGGGAACAATAATGTTTCATTTATGGATGAGGAGGGTGAATTCTGGGAAAATATTAAATGGTTAAATGGTCTGCCTATTTTTGAATTCTCTACACACACACACACAAACACACACACACACACACACACACACACACACACACACACACACACACACACACACACACACACACACACACACACACACACACACACACACACACACACACACACACACACACACATGTAGACACACACACACACACACATATATAAAACTTGTTATTGGTATTGATCAGGTTGAGAGTGGTTTTGGGCAGACCTATTGTTCCTTTTGTAGTGATTCTAAAACTATTTAACATCTTTGTTTCTCTTGTCCGTATGTTTCTAATATTTGGAAATGTTGCCTCAAAGGCTAGGCTATTGTTTTTTATTGTCAGAATGGATGGTTAAATATTGATTTTGGTTATGTTTGTCTTAAAAAAAGTCTAACCTTTTTTCCATAAGTTTTGGCTTATTTTATCAACTGAAATTCTATGGTTTCTATGAAAGCAAAGGAACTTAGATGTTTTTCAATCAAAGGCTAGGGTGCTTACCGACTTCACTATTGAAGTCATAGTTTGCATTATTTCTATGAAAATATTTATCCATTAGAAGATGCCACAAGTACAATTGGAGTAGTTTTCAAGGACCAATATGCTTAAGATCATGTTTGAATTCTGATTGATTCAGATGGTTATCTTAAGTTAAGTCCCCTCCTGGACTAGGGAGTTTATCATGGTTTAGCCACCATGGTAAAGATCTTTCAATATGAATGGGAGTGTATCAAAGATTCTTATTTTTATCAGGTAGAGGACTCAGTTTGTGAATGGGTTATTTCAATGGAATCAAATAAGAATGGTGTGGACAGTTGGCCTGCAACCAATAATGATATAATTCAAGATGTGTAAAATGCTGATGTGGATAGTAATGTTAATGTGATTAAGGAAGTTAAGAAATTTATTACTCCTCTACCTAGAAATTGATCTATTCTTTGATGATAAGGATCATGTTTGATCTCTTCCCCCTTTTTCTCTCCCCTCCCTGGTATAGAGCACTAAGGATTAAAGTGAAGTATGGAAATTCATTAAAGATAATGTGAATGTTTTTACTTTAAAATTGGAAAACTCATTGAAAGGGGTGGTGCTATAGAAGTAGATGAGGTGTAGGAGTATGCCAAATCTAATAACATGAAATCCTTAATAAAGAAGGTTGACCATTTCACTCCATCATTGATCACTAGCTTGGATCAGATGGGACTTGGTTCAAAGTTGAGTAGTGCAGTCTATTCTTGTGGATTCTGATCTTGATGAAGACACTAAAATGGATTGCATCACATCTTGGAGGGAACTGGATGATGAGTTAATGTAGCTATTGGACTTTGGAGCCACCTCTATTAGGGGTGGTGGGATGTGTGTGTGATAGTTATGTTTCTTTTCTACTTTGTTGGGCTACCTATTTGGGGCCAATTTTTTTATATTATAATTTTGAATGTTAACACTTTGACTATTGGGGGGATGCCTCTTGGTTTGATATTGTTTATTTTCTGATACTCTACTAACTATTTTGCATCATTGATGCTTATAATTTGTACTTTATATTTAAACATTAAAAAAAAATGATCTAAAATTTAATGCCCATCTGATAAAATTCATATAGTATGACCCTACAAAATCTCCCCTACCAATTTATTACCGCATTGAATAACCATCTTTCCAAACATTTGTGTCTTAAGAGTCAGTACAAACTAACATAAGAATATGAAAGATCTGTGCACTATTGCACAACAAATGAATACTTTTAAAACATCATTGTTAGACATTCATAAGATTAATAATACAAATAAATAGATACAACACACAACAAAACCTAAACTAACATATATTTTGGTTGATGCAAGATTTCCCTTCACCTTAGATGTTCCTACATCAGACACCCAAGGTAATGAAAATGTCCATGAGCCCTTGATCATGAACTTGTTATGAACTCTTCTATAGTATTATCATGTTTTTCAAATTCAAATGAATTTATTCAAGTATTCCATTTAACTTGATCAAGTACTCACAATACTCATTATTCCTCATCTTCTTTCTAATTTAAATGTCTAAAATGGCTTTTATCTCTTGTTCTCTCTAATCCATGACTAGAAAATCCATGTTATCACTTGTTTGTCCCTTGACATATGGGTAAAAATATACTACATTGAAAATAGGTGAGATGCATACTCCATCTGACAACTCTAATTCATAAGCATTAGTTGATAAATTCCTTAAAATATTGCCAGGTCTGATCTTATTTTATTTGAGTTTGTTTTATTCACCTTTAAAAAACTTCTCCTTGCACAAATGTGCCAAAACTAAGTCCCCAACTTCAAATTTAAACTATCTCCTTAGTATATAAACACATCTCTTATATTTTACTACACTCTCTTTGATTCTTTTCTTAACTTCCTTATGCACATTAGGCATAACTTGAGCATAGTCTTAACCTTCCGCATTTCCCCTACTCATCTTAGTTGTACTCCTCAACTCACATACACCACTAGGGTTGCTTCCATACAATATTTAAAAATTACTTGAACTTGTACTTTGATTGAATAAACCATTATAAGTCAACTCAACTTGTGCCGGAATCAATTCCCATTGTTTGGACTTATCCCCAACTAAAAATATCAAGAAATTACCAATAATCCAATTTAAAACCTTACTTTACCCATCGATTTGATGGTGATAAGATGAACTAAAGTCTAATCTTATGACCAATATATTCCATATCATCCTCCAAAAGTACCCAACAAACTTCATATCTCTATTTAATATAATACTTCGTGGTAACCCATGTAATCTTACAGCTTCTTAAAAGATCAAATCCACATTCTGTGTGGCATCACTAGTATTCCTACATGGTAAAAAGTGTCACCACTACCAATCTTCTTGATTGAAGCTATTCTAGTAAAGCCCAGTGTCAGTAGTTTTTATGATCAAGTAGTGGATTCAGACCACTTATGCAGATTGAGTTCCTTTGCAACTTTGGAGTACTTAGAGTGTGAACTACTTCAACATTATCTTTGGGGAGATTTCTAGATCTCTCTTATTCTTTCATCTCTTTTTTTGGGGGGAGTTTTTCCTACGAGTTTTCTCTTTTTTCTCCAATTTATGAGAGTTATATGTATATATTACACTTTTTATAGTGTAATATGGATCCTCCTTTGTACATGGGTATCTTATTCAGGCACTTTGTTTGCCAGAACCCATATGAGGATTGTTACTTGAATCCATGGCATTCTTGATGATTCTTATAGTGACATCAATGTGATATCCCCACCAATATTTGTGCTCACATCTCACCATCTTGTTGGAGGGTGTTCAAGCGATGCTTCCTCAGGTTAATAATTCTACCTAGTACTTTGGAGCATAATGTTTATGTTCAGTGAACCTCATACTTAGCATCATTCCTACTTTGACTTGGCAGTTATAATGACTTGATATCCATGTACTCTAATAAGATGGATTGGCATCCATAGGGACACGTGGATTCACACTACATCTTTTATTTTTTGTGCCTATATTCACTTGGTAGGGGTGTTAGAGTATCTTATTACTCATACTTTCTAGGTTTTAGCTAAGTTATTAGTCTTTACCTAGTTTTGTCTTATGTAGGGATTTATTCCACATTACCTAGTTTAACTTGCATCTTGTTTTGCCTTGCCTAATTAAGCAAGTGATCTACATTGTAGTATACATGATTTATGATATTTTTCTCATCCTTTTCAAATCTCATTTGTGTATAAACAATTTTTTTGTTTACAATTGATTTATTCTCTTATGTATGCTGAGACATCTATGGCTGTATTAATAAGCTCTTGGAGAGATCTTTGCTGAAGAGTTTTAATAAATCTTTCAAAATATGGACTCATTAACTTATTGTGTTCTTAGCAGTGCAAGAACATAATTCATACTCAATGTATCCCACACTCTATCTATAATGGGTAATGGTTCATACAAACTAATATTCTAACTTTCGATGTTAACACGTTGGCAAACTCTACACGTCTACACAAACTTATTCACATTTTTACTCATCCAAGGCTAATATTACTTGTCACTTAGTTGTGCTAAAGTATTATCATACCCAAAATGACTAACTAGACCCCCATTATGTTTTTCCTTCAATAGGTTCTCTCTCATGGAGCCTTGAGGTATACACAACTTCTTTCTCTTAAACAAAAATCCATATTAAATCATATAATGTAACCATATATTCCTATTTGTATTTATCAAATTCATGCACAATGTCCATGCATCTTATAAATCTAAGTCTTCCTCAAATAACTCCTTTATTGAGTCAAACCCCAAGACTTCCAACTTGAACTCGTTCGTAACAAGAGTTCACCTACTCAAGGCATCCACAACTTTATTAGAATTCCCACTTTATGTTTCAAAATAAAATAACATCTTTGAAGAAATTCTACCCATTTCACATGCCTTTGGTTAAGCTTACCTTGGCTATTTATGAATTACAAAACATGATTGTCCATGTGCAAAATGAACTCCTTTGGCAATAAGTAATGTTGCCACTTCCTAAGAGATTGTACCATTGCATAGAACTCTCAGTCATAAACTAAATGATTCTTTTTGGTGTCATTCAACTTCTCACTAAAATAAGTAATGGGCTTGCATCCTTAGCTTAACACCACTCTAATGACTATTCTGCTTGCATCACAATCCACTTAAAACACTTTTTAAAAATTCAGTAAGGATAGCACCAGTTGTTCCATCACTTTTATCTTCAAAAATTGAAAGCTACTATTTGTTGCAACTGTTCATTGAAATTTTTTCTTATCACTCTTCATAGTTGTAATGCCACTTTTTGATTGAAATATTGAATTATTAGGTTTGTCAATAAACCCTTTTTATGAATATATCTAAGATTCTAAATAAACCCTGAATTCTAAAAATTAAGGATAAATCCCTTTTTAACTTAGAATTTTATATAAATAATTAAAGTGGTTGAACACCCATAGAGAGCATAATTTTTACTAAAATTAGATTACAATGCAAAGTACAAAACATAATATATTGGTTGAAACCCTAGCCAAAATTATGCATGCAAAATTTAAAATTATAGCCCTAAATTTTTTATGCTCACTTGGCATTTACAAATAACAAACCCTAAATATAGTCATATAAATGAATTGGTTGAATGGAAATGGTGCCTAAGCTAGCTATTGATGATGTCATAAGCTATAAATGATTGAATATGAGGTATGATTCATTGGGGATTATGTATAAATGGCTGAAGAATGATGCCTTAACTATCAATAATGTCCAAAAGTTTGAAACAATATGTCTGAAACCCTAATTTAGTTACAATGTGATTATATAAATATTGTTTAGGGCTAATATCATTGTAGTGAATTGATTCAGGGCTAAAAATGATGACACTAGTAATGGATGGATGTAAGACTGTTGCCTTAGCTGGTATTGCCGGTCAAAAACCCTAACACGAACCTTGGAAGGAGTGGAACTGTGATAAATTATCTTGATGATTATCCCCATGCTGAGTTATGATCACATCTTGATTTGAAATCATAATTATAGTTCTTGAATGGAACCACATCACAAGACTAGAGGGTTTTCATCCTCAAGTCTCTTTATCCACTGGAGGGTTTTCATACTTAGAGGCTAAAATCTGAACCAATTAAGACATAAACCATACATCCCACCATTGTTGGTGTCACCATTTCCATCCCTAAATCAATTTGATATAGTGATATCATCCCTAAATAATATTATTATAGTCAAACTAGAGTTTCAGACATATTGTCTCATACTTCTAGACATTGTTGAGAACTACATAATTCTTCAACCATTCGTACATCATCTCCAACCAACCATACCTCCCATTTAGTAATTTACATCTTGTGACATCATCATCAGCCATCTTGGATACCATTTCCATCCAACTAATTCATATGTATGGTCAGTCATACAAGCATAGGTTCTACCCTCAGGGTTTGTTATTTGTAAATGTTAAGTGGGCATAAAAATATAAGGTTACAATTCTGAATTTTACATTTATAATTTTAGATAGGGTTTTTTACAAAATTTTATGTTTTGTAATTTGCATTGAAATTATATTTTAATAAAATTTCTACTCTTTGAAGGCATTCAACCAATTTAATTATTCCTATAAAATTCTAAGTTAAAAGGGATTCATCTCTGATTTTTAGAATTCATGGTTTATTTGGAATCTTGTATTTATTCTTAAAAAGTGTTTGTTAACAAATCCCAAAATTTAGTATTTCAATTAGAATGGGACATTATAGTGGTATCAGAGTTATGACTTTGTCAACCTATGAATCATGAGGATAGTGCAAGAATCCATGTTAGAGATGTTTCAAGATATGTATGAATATCAAAAGGATATAAAAGCATGGGTAGAAATAAAGAAGATGGAAAGGTCAATATTTGAGCCAAAAAAATCTACTGATGAGAAAAAATAATTTGACATGCAAGCCAAAGGTAAGGATATCTTATCTAAAATATAAACATAGAATGTGGTTGAAAAGAAACTAACTGTATTGTAGACAAGTGCATTAGAAGCAGACAAGTGCATTAGAAGTAATGAGGACCCCCAAAAAGTATGATGAATGGCTAAGAAAAGATAAGGAAGTTAAGTTGATATCCACTAAAGCAAAACACCTATAAAAAATTAAAGGAATGAATTCTCTAATTGTAATGGTGGATCATGAATAAAAATTAGATTTACAAGAATTGGAGAGGATTTTTTGGTTAATTCCAAATCTTTGAGTATTCAATATAGTAGAGTTGTTGCAAATTTCTCTAAGGATTTGAAGGAAGATAATATTGTGGATCATTCTTATGACAAATCATAATATGAAATAAATGTTTTAAATCAAGAATTTTATAATGTTAAATTTTAGTATAGCCATGTTGATAACCATGCAATTGAGGAGAATGTTGATCATAACTCAAAATTTTTGGGTCACATAGATTGAAATATTGAGGATTTCTCAACAATTTATAATTTGACAAAGGAAGGTGAACACTTTGATTACAACCCAAGGTATGTAAAGGATGGTCATATTTTAGATTTGTTGCTTCATACTATGCTATTACAATATTCTTGTCATCATGGAAAACATTCTAAAAATGGTGATACAACTTGTAACATAGGGCATATAAATTATTTGATTCAAGTTCAAAATTGTTTTTACATATGGGATCCATGTGATGTTTTTAAATACAATAAGGAGAAAGGATTTGATGAGATAAATATTACTATTCTTAGTTAATTCTTCATCCCATACATTTGGATAGAAAGGAAGTTCATGAGGAATCATATAGAGTATGTTATGCATTCTAACAAAGTTGTGAAGGATCAGTGCTCATGATTCATAGATCACTCTTTGAATCCATGTTATACACTTGAATAAAAGGCTATAGATGATGACCTAATGGGGATAATCATAATGGGATGATTGATGTTATATGATGGTAAGCAGGATGGGTGTCATTTTAATGTTCAAGATTTTATGACTAAGTATGACATGGCATTTTTGAAATCAAGATACGTACTAGTTTTCCACCCTTGGATGTGTGAATGAGAATTCATGAAGGATGAGATAATACAAGATGAATTCACCATTCCTTGCATCAAAAAGGCACAAAAACTTGTCAGCACTTCTGGTAGATACAAGGTGTGCAATGACTCTTATGACATGGGTTTAGGTGAGATATATTCTCATGATGATATTTGGTCTACTTTGGATATATTTTGCATGGTGTTTGATTTTTCAATTCTAAGATTTCTAATGAGTAAAGAGTTCCATCAAGATTTTATTAATGATGTTAGATATATCCTCCCTATTGAGGAAGTTATAAGCACCACAAGAAGATCTCAAGGGGAAGCTCAAATTAATACCAAAGTAGTGCAACATAAGCATGGTAAAGTAACTCCAAACTTGGATGCTTGTGCAAAGGATCACCAATAAGACATGAAAGGAATGCACAATGATGGTATACTATTGTCAAGTGATAAAAGAAACATACTTAGGGAAACTATGAACCAAATTTCCACCATTAATGTTATTTTCATCACCATTATCAGCCACCACATTATTTTAGTTCCATTTATATAAGTGGATATGCAATTTTTTAGTTGTTGTGCCAATGTCATGTTGTCATTTTTGATAATTTTAGATCATGAGTTACTGTTATCAGTCACAAACATCTACAAATTTGCACATTTCTAGGGAGTCTTATCATTGGATAATGTAGGCAGAAGGTATCAACTAAAGTAAACAAACATGACGACCACCATAGTTTTTATTTGGGTGAAATTCTAGGTGGTTTTTGACTAATGTAACTTGTTTCTAATTTATACATGGTCTGATTTGCACCATATTTTAGGATGTACAACTGTGAAGGTGTTTGTGTATCTTCATGCTTTAATGTTAAGACTCAGAGCACCTTTGGATAAAGGCATATATTGCATTCAAGATTTAGGGTAATTTACATTTATTAATGGATTGATAGAACACTTATTTGATAAAAATGTCATGGATTTAGTAAAAGAGGCAAATGCACTTATCAATACATTCAAATTATTCTTGATCAAATATGAATCAAATGTTTGTATTGTTGCTTCATCATTTGCCAATAGCATTATTAATCTCCCAAATGGATACATGGAGAAGGTTTCCAAGGTAACAAAAGTTATATAGTCAAAGGAAATTACTACATTAGAAGAGGAATTTAGAACGTGGAGTTGTAAGTTCCCAAGGATGAATTGGGATCTAGGAATTATAAACATGGGAATTTGAGGAAAGTCTAAACAACTTGGCTTGCTTGGGACAAACAATTTTTGGGAAGGGTGGACTGTCATGACCCCTTTTTGAAATAAAGTAAAACTGATAAAGTTAATATTTTAAGTTGTCAAGTGACTTAATTTTTATTAAAAAGTGACAATTTATTATTAATTTATTTTATAAATAAAAAATAATGGTGACTTTACAAATAAAACAAGTCGACATCAAATTAGAAGATGGAAAGTTAATTTTGTGGTTTTTCCTTGGAAAAGTGTCTAGTGAACTTATAAAAAGGTGTTGGAGGTCATTTGGAAATAATATTTTATCTATTATCAATTACACTTTTACACATTTGAGCATCTACTTTAGCTTTGAGCCTATGAGGATGAAAACCCTCTAGTTGATAAGGAGAATTGAGGATAAAAAACCTATGGTCTTATGATGTTGTCCATTTAGGAATTGAAATTGTGATTTTAAATTAGCATAGCGGTAGAATTTAACATTGGGAGAATCATCGATCAAATTTATCATATTTCTAGCTCCTTCTAAGGTTCATGTTAGGGTTTTTGACTAATTATACCATTTAGGGTAACAACCATTCATCCTTTCATTACTGACATCATCATTTTCAACCCTAAATCAATTCACTATAGTGATATCAACCCTAAATAATATTTATTTAGTGTTTCTATAGTCATACTAAAGTTTCAAACCCATTGTTTCAGACTTTTAGACATTGTTGGAAGCTAGGGCATCATTCTTTAGCCATTTGTATATCATATCCAAGTAGTTGTACCTCCCATTCAATAATTTCTAGCTTGTGACATCATCATCAACCAATTTGGATGCCATTTCTAGCCAACCAATTCATCTGTAGGGTCAGTCATACAAGCATATATTCTACCCTTAGGGTTTATTATTTGTAAATGATAAATCGACATAAAAATCTAGGGTTACAATTTTGAATTTTGCATGCATAATTTTGGCTAGGGTTTCATCTAATATATTTTGTTTTATAATTTATATTGCAATCTAATTTCAATAAAAATACACTCTTCGTAGGCATTCAACCAATTTAATTATTTGTATAAAATTCCAAATTAAAAGGGATTTATCCTTAAGTTTCAAAATTTAGTGTTTATTTAGAATGTCATATTTTTTTCTTAAAAAGGGTTTGGTGACAAGTCCCATAATTTAGTATTTCAACTGGAAGGGGACATTATAATAATATTTGTAATGGGTGCATATATGTCATTGAACTTTCTATAAAAGCTTATCAACACATGGAAACTTCTTGCATCAAAGATACTCCTTGGTGAAGGTTATTCCATAAATGATTTCACCTTCTTTGGGTCCATCCTTAACCCATCATTTATTATTACAATTTACAAATATATCAGATCCTCTTGCATGAAGTTGCACTTTTTCAAATGTACTAGTAATTTCTCTTCTTTCAACTTTTCCAAAACCAACTTCAAATGATCCTCTTTAGAACAACTGAAAATTAGAATGTCATCCAAATAAACTATTACAAACTTGCCTATCAAAGGATTGAACACATCACTCATGAGTCTCAAGAATGTTATTAGGGATTTTGATGAATAAAATGGCATGAACATCCACTCATTTAACCCCCCATTCATCTTGAATGCAGTCTTCCAGTTATCACCTTCTTTTATGTGGATTCTGTGATACCCATTCTTCACATCTATGTTGATAAAGTACCTAGATCCACTCAAAAAATACATTAGGTCATCCATTCTTGGTAATGGAAATAGAGATTTGATGGTGATATTATTGATTATACTTGAATTTTTACACATCTTCCACTCTCAACCTTTCTTGGGTGCTAACACTACTGGGATTGCACCCGGGACTAAACTCTCTCAGATTAATCCCCTTTCTATAAACTCTTACACTTACCTTTTAACCACTTAATTATCTATCAAGCTAATATATAGATTGATTTGTTAGGAAAAATTTCTCTAAGCACTAGATATATGTGATGACTAATGCTTATCATAGTTTGTAGCCCTTCAATAATTTATTTGGCATAATGTCAACATAGTCTTCCAATATATTCTGAATCTCCATAGGAAGATCACTTACCTTAGTGGTTGTCACAACTTATATAGGATTTGAAACAAGAGAAAAACATGTCTCCTCCTCCTTGGCCACCTTCAACAAATTTTTATCAGAAACCAACATAACTTTGGAACTGTTGTCTACCTCATATGCCCTATATCTCAATAGACTCAATGTGAATCTTTTACCATACTTCATTAGGGCATATGTGTTTGCTCTTCTATCATGCATGACTCTCCTATCAAACTGACATGGCCTTCACAACAACACATGTCACACATCCATGGGCATAATATCACACAAGACATCATCTTTATATGAATTAACTTAAAAACTCACCATACATTGTGCATTCACAAACACTTGATGGCCTTTAAGAAACCATAAAACCTTTTATGGTGTAGGATGTATATAACACATTAATTTTATCACTAAGTTTATTTTCCTAATTATTCATGGATTATTATGGTTTTTAAATTGATTTATTACTTTTTAACAAAATTTTAAGTCATATGCTGTTATGGGATAGATGTATGTTACTTAGATTTCATGATTTTATTATTACGAGTTCTTTAATTATGAATTTTGTACATAATGATTATGTTACATTTATTATTATAGAATTATTGTATAATATATGTATAATGATGTATTTGACTAATTACGTTCTTGTTGTGAGTTGGATGCAAGAGAGTTCATCCCTCAAATCATAACTGAGAGAGAGCATCATCAGAGAGGGTGGCATAGATGGAGATGGTGAAGGATGATAGAGGAATTGCTAAGACCCATACACACACCACATTAGATTTTAAATGTTATATGCATGTCAGGGGAACCACGAAACAATAAACATGCTCCAATCCCTACTTAGTCAGGATCTTGCTCTACCAATTAGAGCACATATGATTACTTCTTGTATTAGCAACTAAACACGGAATTATACTAGAATTAATAAGTAACTAAAAATATGAAACAACACAAGAATTGAGAGACAATACACAATTGTATTAATAATCACTCAGAAGAATATACAATAAGGAAGATGCCACTTCTTCCTCCACCTCAAAGGTTCGCCACGCCTCAAGACCTTCTTCTCTCTCTCTCTCTCGGTCCCAACAATCAAATCCAATACAGAATTGATGTTCACCTCTCCAACCAATCAGTAACACGCTGCCAGTTCACCAAGTACACAACCATACTCCAAGTAGATCTCCTGCTCTCTGCTGCTACTTGCAAATCACTAGACCTTACTCACCATGTAGATATCTCTACACCCCTGAAGAACCCTTGTCCTTGCCTCACCAAGTCCTTATGATTCTTCAACCAGTACCCCGGTGGATCAGCTCCTTGACCTTGCAGACCTTGCAACTCTCCCTGATCATACACACTCAGCACCCCTTTGGAACTAGGAGGAGCTACACTAGCTCTCTCTAAAAGCTCTATGGCTTTCTAGCACACATTTACAATATAATCATGAGTCCATATATAGATCTCATCCAAACAATAATTAGACAATAGTACAATAATTAAATCTGCAGCTCTCAGTCTAGAATTAGCTCTAAACATGCAAACACTTAGTTCATCAACCAACTGCCCGTAATATACTCGCAGGTCGAACCACAGGTGACCGACGCCGGTCCCTGACTGCCTGGGGGTGCCGACGCCAGCCGATCCATGACCGACGTCGGTTGCCTTCTGTCTCCTTCCTGCCGTCGTCGGTTATCTTGATTGACGCCAGTGTCTGTGACACTCCGCAACTCCTCTGCAACCTCCTCCATGTCTGCATCAGTGAAGCTTTTAGCTCCACAACCTAACAATATAAAATTGAAAAGGTAACAAAATAAAATTGCATGCATGTAAAAGAAACATTTAAAATAATAATAAGAAAAGGATAAAAATAATATAGTATTAACCTATAAAAGCTTAAAAGAAAATAAAACATTACAATCTTATAAAATAGAAAATAACTAAAAATGAAAAAAACTAAAATAGAATAATAAAGTTTGTTGTGAGTTGGATGCAAGAGAGTTCATCCCTCAAATCATAACAGAGAGAGAGCATCATCAGAGAGGGTGGCATAGATGGAGATGGTGAAGGATGATAGAGGAATTGCTAAGACCCATACACACACCACATTAGATTTTAAATGTTATATGCATTGTGTTTGGGTTATTAGAGTTAGTGCATTTTGAAAGTTAATTGTAGTTACACATTAGAGTTTGCATGTTTTAAATGTTAGTACATAGATTTGGAATAAAACTTGTATGTGATTGTATTTTGTATATTTTATGTAGACTTAGTTTTTAATGTTGTAGTATGATTATATAAGGTTACCTTACTTACATTTATTTATGATTACAAGATCATAAATCTAATGAAAGATATATAATTACTATTATTTATAGACTAGCAAAATGTCTTAGCAACATTTCAAAATGTTAAACTTGATATTATTGATATTCAAGAATATCAATATATGCCAAGATATTAAAAAGACATATATAGCGTATATACACTAGTAATAACTCAAACAATTATCTTGTTATAATTGAAATAAATAATTGGTTGGTCTATCATTTTGATATGTGAAGATAATTGACATTGTTAAAAGAGATAATTACCTTTATTTATTGTTGAAGGAGGTTAAACTATCCTAAACACTATCCTATAATCTAAGCCTAGTATTTGATTGACATGCATAGACTACATTGAGATTTAAAAGTGTTAGTTATCATTTTGAATAATGATTAAAGTGGACTTGTTTAGTGGAATACACGGGCTTGTAACATAGTGATCATGTAAGAATCCTTAAACAAAGATAATGTTTGATAAAATTGAGGAGAGTTTGAATAAGAGAGAGATTAGGGCTTTATGGTATAATTAATGGAAGTTAACCATGGGATTAGTTCAGTTTAAAGAAAAAATTGGGATTATGCATGGACTACAAGCTAGAGTGAACATAAACATGCAAATTAAGATGGAAAGAGTTTAATGTGGAGAATGAAATAAGAGGTGAGTCATGGAAGAGAAGAAGGGACATAAAAGAGTAGAAGGAAAGTACATAGCATAGAGGAGAAAGAGTTTTGATTCTTTTAGTTTCAAAATTAGAAGTGAAATAGAGGTTGGTAATGTTATTTACTATTCTATTGTTAAAATAATTATGTGTATGGTTTAAATTAAGAGGGTTTAGAAAATGAAATTTGTTATTTAAATATGGTAATAGGCTTAGCCCTATGGATGGCTCGTCCATCCATAGAGCTAATTAATCATCCTCTAAATCCTAAGAATTTGAATTAGACTTGCTTACATGTTCAACTGAAAGGGTTAAATAAAATTATTCTAGGTAACAACTTAATGCCTTAGCTCAGGAAAAATTATAACCTGGGGGAAATAGTTTGTTATACATACAAAATTTGAGACTTGTTATGGTCATAATAGATTGTATACATACTCAGTTAGTAAGGTGAATGAATTATTGAGTAGATAAACATAATATAAAAATATTATGTATAAAAAAATAATGTTTGAATAACATATGTTAAGGACAATGTAACATATAAGATGGATGTCAAATTGGGGGTTATTGTGTAGGTAAGTTGAATGCAAACATTTAACATAAAATGATGTGTATATATAACTGTGACCTCAGTAAATTTGTAATAGGGCACATTTATCTATATGACTATGTATGTTTTTATACAAACATTATAAAACATTTAGAGGGTTTCACAAAGTATTTTGGTGTAAATGCTTAGTAATGAGGCTTATTAGGTTAAAATACCCATTGATAACCGTGATACAAAGATCAACATATATACATATGTCAACAATGAGCTTGAAACATTTAGGACTATATATATGCATATATCAACTATATATTTTCCATTCAGTAAAATTTAAAGATTGTGTGATCCAAAACTCAAAATCTTTGGTTGAAAGATAATTCAAGAAACAATAATAACATAATAACAATAATGCTATCTCTGAGAAGAGATGTTTTATTTATAAAATTTGCAGACCCAAACATATGCCTATCTCTGAGAAGAGATGTCTAATTTCCATTTTGGGTTACATATTAATTTATACATGTTTTTAAGGTAAGAGGAGGATGTGGAAGCTCACCAGTCTCTAGGGAGATTAAGTGGTTCAACCTCCATAATTTACAATAATACAAAATTTGAGGAATTACTATTTTTAGAAACTTACTATTTTTAGACTGCACTACTAAAATTTAATTTTGGGTCACTTCTAATTGTTTTTTAGGGGGTAAAAACCCACTAATCAGATCTTGGTGATATATCATGATGTTATCCTCATTGTTAGCTTTCCAACGGTTCAAACAGGGAATCAAACAGAGCTATGGTGTAAAAGTTATGGCTCCCAAAAGTTCTACCACCAATTGGGGTAGAACCATCACCCAAATTGTCACCTAAAATGTTGCTCAAATCATTTCTCCCTCCTTGAGAAGCAATGGTACCCATTACATCAATATTTTTTTATCAAGTTTGGTAGTTGTGTTGTGTTTTGATTTGATTCTTGATGCGTACTTGGAATGGACTGTGCTTTGTGGAGCTATACTTTGTGGAACTATGTAGGGCCTAATTGTTCACCATTTCTATCTGACCATTAATCTATGGATGGAAGGCCATGAAATTATTTATCTTGTTATGTATTAGCTTTTATTATTGTGTTGGTTGTGTAGTTAGGGCTGCAACATCAACCCTTTTGGATTCCTGTGGCTTGACCACCATGAGAAACAATTTCTTGGAACTAATCAGGGAGATAGATGTAGAAGGTGGCACCTCTGGTACCCTATAACACCATGTTCCAAGAGTGAGATTTATCCTTCAAGTTATTGATTCATAGATGCCATGTCGATCATACATGAATGGCTGACCAAAGAGTACATTGTAAACATCTAGATTGACCACATCACATAAGACCTCATCTTGGAAAGGCTTTATTGCATATGAGAGAAGAAATTGGTGGGTGACATAGAGGTTTCTCCTTTGACTCAACCATCCAATACTGTATGGCTTTGGGTGAGTCTTTATGGAAAATTTAGGCTTTTCACAACATTAGCAGAGATTAAATTCTTTTGACTCCCACTATCAAGAATGAAATACAGAGACTTACCTTTCACCCATAACTTAGAATGAAAAAACCTTTGCTTGTCTTCTAGCCTCTCCTCATGGGTCTATGATGAAGCAATGATGGAATCGGGCTCAACATATACAATCTCTTCTTCATCCTCTTCAACTGCAGGCTATGTATGAGGTAGAGTAGTAGATGTTGAGGATTGTGACTCAGAAAGTAGGGACTTGATGGCTCAACATTCTTCTTTGGAGTGAGTTCCCAATTTGTGATAATCACACAACTTCCCAATCTTTCCTTCCTTTTTCTTCTAATTTTGGCCTCATGTTTAGCCTTCTTTATCACTTTTCCATTTTGTAGGCTGACTCTTCGTATTTATTCTTCCATGCTTCTGCTCAATCTTCACTACAAACTTATACGCCTCACTAAGGGTTTCCAAATTTAAGAGTTCCATTTCTCCTTGTATGTACCATTTTAGTTTACCATGATATATGATAACCTTGTGTTTTTCAATTTCTTGGATGCCCAATCTCACAGATAGAGAATGAAAAATGTCAGTGTAATCTTGAACAAATTGTTCCTTAATTTGGTGAACTTTCATTTTTTTTTGGGGTCAAAACCCAATAAGAGGAGCTCATTCCATCTCATGACATTCCCCTCATTCTTATCTTTCCAATGGTTCAAACGGGGAGTCAAACAGAGCTATGGTGCAAAAGTTATGGCTCCTGGAAGTTCTGCCACCAGTTGGGGTAGAACCATCACCCGAATTATCACCTGAAACGTTGCTCAGATCACTGTATATATACATAAATATATGAATAAATTATAAATATTAAGATAATGTAATATGGAAATTGAAACATAGTATATATAAATGAGTGTTTGGAAATATTAATAGTATATATACCTTGTGATTATATATATCATATGAAACTGTGAGTTAATGTTTATAGATAAACATAAGTCTTTTATTTTAAACACTACGAATCTATGCATATGAATGGATTGTCCATAAAACACTACGAGTGTATATATATACATGAATGAACTATGCAAATAGGTATGAAATACTGCAAGTATTTATATACATAAATAGACTATGTAAATTTATTATAAAACTATGAGTTTATATAATTGTGTATTTTTAATTGGGTAGTTTTATATAGTGAATTCGACTTCTAATCTGTGAAATTATGAAGTCAAATGAGTCATATGCTGGAAAGGATAATTGTGAGTGATTGAATTTTATAGAAAATAGAAATCACTGTGTTAAGGGTTATTGATTATTAACCTTTGTTCTTGAAAAACTTAGATTAATGTATAATGACTTAAAATTGGGGATATAATGGAGAAATTAAATTAGGAATGAAATCTGAGCCTAATTAAAATTATATGTCTTGTAAGTTAAAATAAGTAAAATAGGGGCTATGGAAATTAATACCCTATTTGATTCTCAAAACCTTTCTCATGAAAAGTTATTACCTTTTAAATTTTTAAAAAAATAGTGAAAAGTATTATTAGTGGGTCAGAATAATAATTATGTATTAAATATATTATGGGGTATATAATATACATGATGCATAAATATATGAAATATACCTATAGGATAACTTAGTTTCTCATATACGTATATAACTTATATTTATGGAATGAGATGCATGCCTATAATTATAGATTGTGACTATTAAATTAAGTTATGTAATCTTGATGGATAAGAAATTATAATTATGTGCATAAGGCCTCTTAAAATCATATCGGGTTTCATAAATGAAAGAATGAGTGTTTGTTTATGAGTTATTGATCTTTTGATTATTTATGACTATTGTTTGTAAATGAGTAAAATGAACAATATACTATGATATTGTTAGTTGTAAAATAATTGAATTTACTTGAAAGATTTTAGTAAAGCAGTCTAATTTTATATTTTACCCATTTGGTAATTAAACTTACTTGAAATGATATTTATTATTGTGTAAAAAAATATATAGTAGGGATTCATTCATACATTTGACAGACTAAATGTATGTATAGTGATTATTCCTTTATTTAACATGTTTTATACCTACTGGTAGAAATAATCTATATGAATTTATTGTTAAAATATTATTAACCAAATATCGCATTTCTGGTACTCACTAAATAGTGAGATAGACTTCACTAGATTACTTAGCACCACTAATACTAAATAAAGGTAATCTGATGAAGTGGTGTGTATGCATTTGAATGATTGTAGAGATCATTATATATTTGAAAACTTAGGCCAAAGTAATGTTTAGATAGACATTGTCAATTAATATGTATGATTTACATGCTTATGCGATATCATGTTAGAACATATTTTCTTTATGGTACACAACATGTAGTAGAAATATTAGAACACATAGGTACTAACATGTCTATATGGATTCCCACACCATCACTATTTATCCATATGTGAAGGGAGGGCCATTACTTATTTAGGGGATTGTGCAGGGGTTTGATGGTATATGGTTGGTGTGGAAAAGTGTTTAGATGATGCTCTCCCTCCCCATTGTAGTACTTATTTAGAGACTACACTTAATATTATCAATGATATAGGAGTTAGAGTGACTCGAGCTCCGTGGAACATTATATCTATTATTGTATTTATGTTGAGGCATAACGTCTATTGAAAATGTAATTGGTTTATTATTGTACATTGACAACAATGACTATATTATTGTACCAACTATGGCTATATTTTAATATAATTACTTTCCTTATGTAATTATGCTATGTACATAAGATGATAGTGAACAGTAAATGTTATTATAACATGTTTACTTATGTTTAATATAATAGTTATTATGTTAAGGTCACTAATTAGATTTTCATGGTGAAATCTAATGAAAGAATAAGTGTTGAGTAAATATTAAAAAAATAATTTTTTTTACATTATTTTAGTTAATACTTGAGGGGTGTTACATTATGGTATCAAAATAGAGGATTGAACTCTAGGACTTAATGAATCCAATAATGTTTTCATATTTTTCTTTTACCATAAATGAGAATGGTTGAGAAAGAGTATCGAGTGAGGGTCCTTCGAATGTCAATGACAATAACCCTCCATTTGATCCTAACCAATTTACCATTGATCAAGCAATAAAGTTAGATCAGATACTTGCAACCATAAATGAGAGTTGAGACAAAATCGTAGCCATAAAATAGGAAATTCATGGATGTGAGGAACAATCCCAATAGGATGAGCCTAAAAAACATCTTGATGAAAAAGAAATTCCTCAAGAGTAGAGACACGAGGAAGTGCCTCAAAATGCAAGAACATGTGAAGCCATAAAATTGGTAAGGGATATGAAAAAGGTGAATCCATCTAAGTTTGATGGAACCATTATGAGAGATGGAACTAAAGCATGGTTGACTAAAATAGAGAAGTATTTTGATATTTGAAACTACTCTAAGGTCACCAAAGTCATTTGGGGAGCTTATCAGTTAGCTGGAGGAGGCAACTAGATGGTGGGCCAATAAGAAGTTGGCAATGAATCTAAATTTGGCCACCACCACTTGGGAGCAATTTGTAACACTATTTATATCATGGTGGTTTCCATAGATTTAATTTGATCAAAAGTTGATAGATTTTTAAAATATAAAGTAAGGAGACTTATTGGTAAATGAATACTAAGAAAAGTTCACCAAACTTTTGAAATATTTACCTCAGTATTAGGTAAATGAGAGGTTCAAGATTAGGAAGTTCATCATGGGATTAAAACCCCATATTGGTAGATAAGTGGACATTCATGGACCATCTATCATAGACCAAGTCTTTTAAAAAATAGTCAAAAAGGAGCAAAATTTGAAATCTCTTGCTAAGGTTAGGGATAAGTTGAGGAAAAAGTTTGGAAGTTATAAATGAACTTTCAAGAAGAAGAATTGGAAGTAGAGGAGTGGAGACTCCAAAAGTCAATTCAAGAGTTATAATACTAGATTCAATAGTGGTTTAAGTAGTAAGAAATTAGGTAATGGGTTCTAAAAGCAATTTGAAGGGAAACCAACAGTCTGATAGGAAGGGACCATCAAGAGGTTGCTTCATCTATAGAGGTGACCATTTTATGTATGAATGTACTTAAGATAAGTTTAGTAATAAAGGATCTACCCCTTAGTAATGAAATTTTCAACAATGTATTCATGTGGTAGTTGATAATTGACAAGATGAATTCAAAGCTTCACCCATAAATTTGTCAAGTATTTTGTTTGAACATATAGTTTCCATTTTGATAGATATATGGGCTACATAATGTTTTATAGCTCCTAAAATTCTAAATAAATTATCTAGAAAAGATGGTGTAATAAAAAATGCATGGTCGGTACAATATGGGAATGATTCTAAAGTTTAGGTTGATAAGTGCTTAGTTGAAACAAAAATTATATTACCAAAATTCACAACGGTTGTGGATATTTATGTAACACCACTAGGGTCATATGATGTAATCCTAGGAGTCAACTAGCTTTCAAAGCATGAGGCCAAGGTTGACTTCTATATAAAAAGGGTTGAGTGTCTTAATGATTGAAGGCTTAGGTAGATTTCTGTAATGTAACTCAGGAAGGCTCAAGGTAAAGGTTGTCAAGCTTTTATTGTTAAGATATATGAAATGGAGGAAACTAAAGAACCATCAATTGAAGATTATCTTTTTCTTAGGAATTTTCATGATGTGTTTCTAAAAGAATTTCTAGGATTGCCTCCTGAATGGGAGTTTGATTTCTCTATTGATATCAAACCAGGATCAAAACCTCAGTCTAAGGTTGCATATTGAATGACAACTACTGAATTAGTAGAATTGAAGGCACAACTTAGGAATTATTGTCTAAAGGGTTAATCAAACCCAATGTGTCACCATGGGGTGCACCAGTTGTCTTCATTAAGAAGAAGGATGACATTCTTAGACTTTGCATGATTTTATAATGTTGAATAAGGTGACCATCAAAAATAGGTATCCGTTATCTTGAATAGATGATATTTTTTATCAAATATGAGGAGCAATGATATTTTATAAGATTTATTATAGAGATGGATATCATCAATTAAGAATAAAATATAAAGATATTCTAAAGATGACATTTAGAACTCACTATGGGCATTATGAGTTTACAGTGTTACCATTTGAGTTAACTAATGCACCTGTAGCATTCATAAATCTCATGAATAACATGTTTAGAGATTACCCAGATCATTTTTTTTTATTTTTTAAGATGACATTCTTATATATTCTAAAAATTAAGAAGAACACATTCACCATCTGGAGCTAGTTTTGTAATGTCTGTGAAAACATAGGCTGTATGGCAAATTGTTCAAGTGTGTATTTTTCCAAAATAAAGTGCAATATACAAGACATATTATCTCAATGGATGGTATCTATATTGATTTGTCTAAGATAAGATCCATTATGGAGTGATCGACACCAAAGAATATCCATGAGGTAAGGAGTTCCATGGGATTAGTGGGCTATTACAAGAAATTTGTTGTGATTTTTTCCAGGATAACTAATCCAATTACCTCTTTGCAACATAAGAATAAATTTTTTATATGGTCAGATAATTGTGAAATAGCTTTTCATGAATTGAAAATATGGCTTACTTTAGCACCACTGTTAAGAGATCCTGATCACAATGGTCAATTTTTAGTGATCATAAATGCATCTAGGGATGGGCTAGGAGGATCCTTTATGTAGGATGGTGTAGTAATAGCTTATGAGTCAAGGAAGCTGAATCCTTATGAGGTGAATTACATCCCTCATGATCTTGAACTCACAACAATTGTTCATGCTTTTCAAGTTTGGAGAAATTATTTGTTGGGAAAACCTTTTGAGCTCAAGACTGATAACTTGGGACTCAAATACATCTTTACCCAACCAAATTTGACTGCTCATCAGAGGCACTGGTTAGAGTTTTTATCTAACTATGACTTTGATATCAATTATATCAAAGGCAAGGAGAATAGAGTAGCTAATGCCTTAAGTTATAGAAGGTACATAACAGCTATAGATACTATTAGGAATACTTTTAGGGATTATGTGGTAGAGTTTTCACCAAAAGATGAATTCTATGATCATGTTAGGAAAGCTTTATTTGAGAATGTTCAAAATCCTAGGTATAAAGGATATAACTTAGAGAGTGATGGTATTATATGATAAAATGAAAGGATGTATTTGATAGATCAGGAGAATCTAAGGAGCATAGTGCTAAAATAACTACACAATGCCCTGTATTCAGGATAACCAGGAGTAACCAAGCTAATGGCAGAGCTTAGACCACTTTATTTCTTAAAGGGAATCAAGAAAGATGCAATGAACTTTATGTCACATTGTCTATAATGTCAGTGAGTGAAAGTTGAACATGTACATCCAGTTGAATTTTTATATCCACATGACATACCAGAGTGGAAATGGAAGGTGATAAGTGTGTAATTTTTCCAAGGATTACCATTATCATGGAACATGCATGACATGATCTTGGTTGTAGTTGATAAACTAAGGTAACATATTTTATATCAAGAAATTTGATAGATGATGCACCAAATATTACAAAGGGATTCATAAAATAAGTGTATCCATTACATGTATTTCTAGAGAATATCATATTACATCATGATTCAAGGATGAATTTTAGATTTTGGTCAACTCTAAATTCAACTTTGGGTACTCAACTAAATTTTAGCACTGCATATCACCCATAGACTAACTATCAAACTAAGCGAGTTAATCAAGTGTTAGAAGATCTTATTTATATGTATTGCATGGATGAATAATACAAATGGTAAGAATACCTTCCATTAGTTAAGTTTATATACAAAAAATCATATCAATCTACTTTGAAGATGGCATCATTTGAATCATTTTATGGGAGAAGGTGTAGAACAATAATCAGTTGGGATAGGTTGGAAGACAAGGCAGTCTTTAGACCTGAGATGATTTTGAAAATGGAGAAGCAAGTTAGAACAATCAGGTAGAGATTGTTTAATGCCAATAATAGGTAGAAGAGCTATGCTAATTTTAAGATAACAACTAGGTTAATTTTAGTAGGAGATAAAATATTTTTGTGGGTTAAACTACAAAAAAGCTCAATTAAATTCAAGAAGTCAAAATATAGCTTATTTTAAAAAGTATATAGCTTATCCTTTGCATATGTTGGATTGGAATGCTTTGTAGGTTATGGATCTTAGGTTCGTCATGCTAGAACCAATTAGAGTAATTGACACTTGCAAAATTCATTTGCATAATAGAGAAGTGTTATAGTGCAAGGTCTTGTAAGACCAATACTGAGAATAGTGCTACTTGGGAGGACTATGATGAGTTCTATAGGCTATTTCCACATTAGTTTGCTTGATTTGATACTAAATACTATTTTTTTTTTCTAAACTGTATTTGTTATCCAGAACTATGGTTTAAATAATTATCATTGAGATGATGACTAGCTTTAGGGGGGAAGGATGTTACATCTTGATTTTCTCACTAAGCTGATTTGCCTAATTATCTGTGGATTATTATGGTTGTTAGATTGATTTTTTAATTTTTAACTAAATTTTAAGTCATATGTTGTTATGAGACATATGTATGTTACTTAGATTTCATGATTTAATTATTATGAGTTGTCTAATTATGAATTTTGTACATAATGATTATGTTACATTTATTGTTATAACATTATTTTATGATATATGTATCATGATGTATTTGACTAAGTACCTTCTTATCATGAGTTGGATGCATGAGAGTTCATCCCTCAGATCATGACAAAGGTTGAGCATTATTAGAGAGGGTGGCGTAGATGGAGATGGTGAAGGATGACAAAGTACCTGTTAAGACCCATGCACAAACCACATTAGATTTTAAATATTATATGAATTATGTGTTTAGATTGTTAGAGTTAGTACATTTTTAAAGTTAATTATAGTTAGACATTAGAGTTTGCATGTTTTAAATGTTAGTAGATAGATTTGGAATAAAAATTGTATGTGATTGAATTTTGTATATTTTACGTAGACTTAGTGCTTAATTTTATAGTATGATTATATAAGATTACCTTACTTATATTTGTTTATAATTATAGAAATGTAAATCTAATATAAGATATCTAATTACTGTTATATATAGACTAGGAAAATATCTTAACAACATTTCAAAATGTTAAGCTTTCTATTATTGATATTCAAGAATATCAATATATGCCAAGCTATTAAAAAGACATATATAACCTATATACACTAGTAATAACTCAAACAATTATCTTATTATAGTTGAAATAAATAATTGGTTCATATATTATTTTGATATGTGAAGATAATTGACATTGTTAAAAGAGATAATTACCTTTATTTATTGTTGAAAGAGGTTAAATTATCCTAAACACTATCCTATGATCTAAGCCTAGTCTTTGATTAACATTCATAGACTACGTTGAGATTTAAAAGTGTTAGTGATCATTTTGAATAATGATTAAATGAACTTGTTTAGTGGAATACTCGAGCTTGTAACATAGTGATCATGTAAGAATATTTAAATAAAGATAATGTTTTATAAAACTGAGGAGAGTTCAAATAAGAAAGAGATTAGGGATTTTTGGTATGGTTAATGGAAGTTAACTATGGGATTATTTGAGTTTAAATAAAAATTTGGAATTATACATGGACTGCGAGCTAGAGTGAATAGAGGCTTGCAAATTAAAATGGAAAGAGTTTGATTAGGAGAATATAATAAGAGCGAGTCATGGAAGATAAGAAGGGACATAAAAGAGGAGAAATAAATTACAAATCATGGAGAAAAAGGAATTCTAATTCATTCAATTTCAAATTTGGAAGCGAAATAGAGGTTGGTAATGTTATTTACTATTTTATTGTTAAAATAATTCTGTGTATGGTTCTAAGTAAGAGGGTTTAGAAATGGATCATCCATCCACAAAGCTAATCCATCATCCTCTAAATCCTAAGAATTTGAATTAGACTTGCTTGTATGTTTAGTTGAAAGGGTTAAATAAAATTATTCTAGGTAACAAATTAATGCCCTAGCTTAGGAAAATTGTAACTAGGGGGAAATAGTTTGTTATACATACAAAATTTGAGACTCTTTATTGTCAAAACATATTTTATACATACTCAGTCAGTAAGGTAAATGAACTACTGAGTATATAAACATAATATAAAAATATTGTGTATACAAAAATAATTTTTGAATACCTTATGTTGAGGATAGTGTAACATATAGGATGACTATCGAATTAGGGGTTATTGTGTAGGTAAGTTAAATGCAAACATTTAATATAAAATTATATATATATATATATATATATATATATATATATAAAACTATGACCTAGGTAAATTTGTAACAGGGCACATTTATCTATATGACTATGTGTGTTGTTATACAAATCCTAGAGAACATTTAGAGGGTTCCACAAAGGATTTCAATGTAAATGTTTAATTATGAGGCCTATTAGGGTTAAAATACCCATTGATAATTGTGGTATATATATATATATATATATATATATATATATATATATATATGGCTATGTGTGTTGTTATACAAATCCTAGAGAACATTTAGAGGGTTCCACAAAGGATTTCAATGTAAATGTTTAATTATGAGGCCTATTAGGGTTAAAATACCCATTGATATATATATATATATATATATATATATATATATATATATATATATATATATATATATATATAACTTAGGTAAATTTGTAACAGGGCACATTTATCTATATGACTATGTGTGCTATTATACAAATCCTAGAGACCTTTTAGAGGGTTCCACAAAGGATTTCAATGTAAATGTTTAATTATGAGGCCTATTAGGGTTAAAATACCCATTGATAATTGTGGTACAAAGACCAAAACATATACATATGTCAATAGCAATCTTGAAACACTTGGGACTATATATGTATATATCGACTGTATATTATCAATTGAGTAATAATTAAAGATTGTGAATATACATGAATCTGTGAATATATATGGACAAATTATAAATATTAGGACTATGTAATATAGAAATTAGATCAAATAAAATATAAATATATATATAACTGAGTGTTTGTAAATACAAACAATATATATATATATTTATATATGCCCTATGATTATATATAACATATGAAATTATGATTTAATGTTTATAGATAAACATAAGTCTTTTGTTTTAAACACTCGAATCTATGCTTATGAATGGAATATGCATAAAATAATATGAGTGTAAATATATACATCAACGAATTGTGCAAATAGGTATGAAATATTGTGAGTATTTATATACATAAATAGACGGTGTAAATTTGTTATAAAACTATGAGTTTATATGTGTTTGAACAAGAATATAAAGATTGTGTTTTTTTGATTGGGTAGTTTTATATAGTGAATTCGACTTCTAATCTATGAACTTATGAAGTCAAATGATTCATATGTTTGAAACGATAATTATGAGCGATTGAATTAAATAGAAAACATAAATCACTATGTTAAGGGTTATTGATTATTATCCTTTGTTCTTGAAAAACTCAAATTAACGTGTAGTGACTTAAAATTGGGGATATAGTGGAGAAAATGAATTATGAATGAAATATGAGCCTAGTTAACATTATATATCTTATATTTTAAAATAAGTAAAATAGGGGTTATGGAAATATTAAAACCCTATTTGATTCTCAAAACCTTTCTCATGAAAAGTTATTATCTTTTAAATTTTAAAAAGAATTATGAAAAGTAATTTAGTTGGTTAGAACAGTAATGTGTATTAAATATATTATGGGGCATATCATATACATGATGCGTAAATATATGAAATATACCTATAGGAGAACTTAGGTTCTCATAAACGTATATAATTTATATTTATGGAATGGGTTACGTGCCTATAATTATAGATTGTGACTAGTAAAATAAGTCATGTAATCCTGACAGATAGGAAACTATAATTATATGCATAAGGCCTCCTAAAATCACATTGGGTTTCATAAATGAAAGAATGAGTGTTTGTTTATGAGTTATTGATCTTTTGATTATTTATGACTATTGTTTGTAAATGAGTAAAATGAACAATATACTATGATATTGTTAGTTGTAAAACAATTGAATTTACTCAAAAGATTTTAGTAATGCAATCTAATTTTATATTTTACCCATTTGGTAATTAAACTTACTTGATATGCTATTTATTATTGTGTAAAATAATATATTAGGGATTCATTCATACATTTGACAGACTAAATTATGTATAGTGATTATTCCTTTGTTTAGTATGTTTTATACCTACTCATAGAAATAATCTATATGAATATATTGGTTAAAATATTGTTAACCAAATATCACATTGTTGGTACTCATTAATTAGTGAGATGGACTTCACTAACTTACTTATCATCACCAATGCCAGATGAAGGTAATCCAATCAAGTGATGTGTATGATTTTGAATGATCGTAGAGATCAATAGCTATTTGAAAAATTGGGCCAAATTAATGTTTAGATAGACATTGTCATTTCATATGTATGATTTACATGCTTGTGTGATATAATGTATTTTATTTATGGTACATAATATGTAGTATAAATCTTATACTACACGGGTACTAACATGTCTCTCTGGATTCCCACACTGTCACTATCTACCCATCTATGAAGGGAGGGCCATTCTATGTTTTGGGGGATTATGCAGGGTATCAATGGTCTGTGGTTGCTGTGGAAAAGCATTCAGATGATTCTTTCTCTCCCCACTACAGTTCTTACTTAGAGACTACAGTTGAGATTATTAGTGATACAAGAGTTAGAGTGCCTTGAGCTCCATGGAGCATTGTATCTATTATTGTATTTATGTTGAGGCATAATACCTATTGGAAATGTAATTGATTTATTATTGTACATTGATAGTAGTGGATATATTATTATTCCATTCATTACTGGATTTTAATATAATCACTTTCCTTATGCAATTATGTTATGTACATAAGATGCTAGTGATCAGTAAATGTTATTATAACATGTTTACTTATGTTTAATATACTAGTTAGTATGTTAAGGCCACTAATTATATTCTTGTGGTGAAATATAATGAAAGAAAAAGTATCAAGTAATTTTTTTTACTGCATTATTCTAGTAAATCCCTATGGGGATGTTACAATATACCAATCATTTTAGCCCATGTTTTTTTACCATCTCTCGAGAAACTAAATTATACATGATACTACCATCAATAACCATGTTATAATACTTACCTCTAGATTTGTAAATAATTTGGAATAAATTCTTCCTTTTTATCGGTTCATTCAACTCAGTTGGTTTCAACAACAATTTTCAACAATAGAGCCTCTCCTTTTTCTAGTTATTTTGTGTGTGTTGGGGATCCAACACTCTATTCATCAACATAAGAAAGATGGTTGCTCACTTCAAACCTCCTACAATTATTTTGAGGATTTTATGGATACTTTTAGGATATATTCCAAATGTACTTATTACATTTAAAACACTTACCTCAAAATCCTCCACATCCATCTCTTCCAAAGGATTCTCTCCCCTATAAGAGTAACCCCCTCTTGCACTTGAGTTCTGATCTTGTGAGCCATTTTCCTCTCCACCATGGTTTTTTATCCTTTTTTCTCACTACTTTGTCATCATCCTCTTGAATACCTTCCTCTACCTCTAGATTACTCTTATTGTTTCTTTGAAAAATTCTCTTCCACCTTTAATGCACTTTAATAGGCTTCTCCCACTATTCTCACATTCAAAAAACTAATTTCATCTTAAATGACAAAACATAATCCATTCACATATCTTTCTACCTTGTCTTGATCATCCTCTATATGTCCAGATCTTATAGTGAGGCTATATAAATTTGTAATGTATTTATTAATCCCCTTCTATCTCAAATTTTATAATTTTCTATACAAACTCATTTGATAATCAAATTTTAAGAATTTGGCCTTCAACTTTATCACCGTATTTTCCTTGCCTTTATTTTGTCTCTCAACTTGTACATGATCCCACCATAAAAAGACATGGCTCTTCAACTTTGTACAGGTAAAATTCACCTCATTAGGCTCCTCCATAGACTCATAGTCAAATTATTTATCCATCTCCACTATCCAATCCATAAGATCCTCTAGTTTCAAAATTATATCACATCAAGGTGTCTCTAGGTTTGGTTTACTACCAATATTTTCCATAGCTTTGAGAAATATACTCTCATATTCATTCTACATGTCTTCCAATCCAAGATTGGGATCTACTTCTTCTTCATCTTCACTCACATCCTCATCATTAGTTCCCATTCTTTGCATTATTTCCATTGTATCTAACCCTTTCTTGTATTGCTTTCATCATCTCTGATAAGTCTACAAATCTACATCCTCTTGGTCTTTCTCCTTTTCCAACAATGTTACCACTATGTGTCGTTACTTCTCACAATGGAAACTTTTCTTACACATATTGTCAATCAACTCAACTAGAGTCTTCACACACATAGTCCACAAGGAAAAACATGTTCTGATATCAATTTGGTGCAAGCATAGACATGGTATACACTTAAGGATAACCTCTAAATTTGTAATGCTTATTTATTCACTCTGACCAATACTCATAATTTAGACTGAAAAAGGAAACATGAACACTTTAAACATTCAAGTTTTCATTGATTCAAAGCATTACAATGGTTGGACAATGTACAATAAACCACATATGCCTTATAGGCTTATTTTCCAAGACTTAACATGAAGAATAATGTTATGCCCTAGTTTCTTCTTGTCTAACTCTTCACTAGCTTTCACCTTCTCTAAAAACTAATTTCTCTGACCAATTATAATATTCCCTAATGCCCCTAGCTTTGTGGGGTATCTCTTTAACTTCATTGATCTCAAAATAATTCACAGGAATTTTGTGGCTTTATATTTACAAAATTTTTGGGATTAAATGCCAAACTATTAGCAACATCTCTTTCCACATATCACAAAAATAAAGATGGTCACATGTAGTTGTTGTACGATAATGAAGGACCTACAAAGATGTCATGATCACTTAGGCTTGATACTTTCATTATTATTAATGTTTGAGCATTATTATAATGTATTAATAAATTTAGGATAACTTCATCAATTTATATTTACATATTATTAATTAAAACATATTATTTTATTCAATTATTACATCGTATTATTTTGAGTTATCCTATACAAGTATTGCTAATGTCATTTTGCATGATTTCAGGTATTGCCTCAATATGAGTTAGGTTGGACAGTGGAATATGATGTTTGACATTGAGAGTAAGGTATACATGTATATAACAATGGTAAAATATGAATTAAATCCTTACTTTGTACCTTGTTACACACTCAGCCATGGTATATTTTGTGGAATAAGTAAGTTTTTGTGTGGATTTTCAAGTAAAGTTTAAATTTGGGTTTCTACTTTGAACTAAAAGAAAGTGTTGGTTTGAAAATAGTTAACATTCTTCCTAAAATATATTCTTTTGGTTTCATATAACCATATAATGGTGGTCAAGGATAACCCACTTGAGAGAGGCCAAACGTGTTCCATCTCACCTTTAGATGACACATGGATGAGCTAAAAGATTTGATTTTATGGTTAAAATTGACCTGGATAACGTATGGTGCTTGTTCATATTGTTTATTTTTGCCTTCTGGGTGTATGCGTTCATTATCTAAATGGATTATTTATTTGATGGTCACCAAGGTGATTTGTGTTTTTCTCTTTGAGTTGATGGTTGCTTGAATTGAACCCACCTTCATGAATACTTGTATCATTGCGTGCCTATGATTTTGAATTAATGGTGTGTTTATCTTGTTTTCCTATTATGAAACCCTATCCTAAACTTGAGATCTCATTTGTATTTTATCATAGATATAAACTTTTAAACCATGGGATTGAAGTGAAATGATCTACTCCACTCTCCAATTGATGGTTGGGGTGGGTAAGGACTCACTATATGGTTGGGCTCATTTTGATGCAGAAAGGGATTTTGGGCCATTGTTGATATTGCCTTCGTCTCTTTGAGTACTACAAGCTTGGACTGTATCTCCTTCATTTTGGAAAGGCATTATGTAAATACATTAAAATCATGATTATAATAGCTTTATTTGTATATACTTATGCATTTCATTAGAGGCACTTGTTAAGCCAAATATGGTGTTTGCATATTTATTCTTAAACATATTTACCAACTATTGATAACTTGTTCAAATTATTAGGTTATTGTTGATTTGATTTAGTGTTATTATCACTTGTGAAAAATGATTCCAAGTTATGTGCATTACAAGTTGACTTACTTCTTATGAATAATGATTCAAATAATTTTGATTCGATTATTTTAAAATAAAATACTTTCATTACATTGTAAGATGATTTTTTATCATGCTTATGTTGGGTTATTTTACTTTATTCTAGAATAACTTATCTTAGTTGCATGCCTAAAGATAATGAATAGTTCAATGGGCTAGCACACTGAGATAACATGCAAGAATTGTCCTTGTGTGCTCACCCAAAGCACACCACTTAAACTGATCCCCATTGGTTCTGTCATGTGATGGTGTATACATTGAGTTCTCTATACTAGGATGCTTGAACAAGCACATAGTTATTTAACCATAAAAATCATAGTATATATAATCCTAACAATATTGTTCCATACTTAAATTAATCATCATGGAAAATAATAGGTATAAATTGAGAAAAATACTAGTAGTACCATTTATTTCATAACAAGATTACAAAAGGTATTTCAGCATCACAAGTGTTCTATCTCATTACATATCAAAAATCACCATACACAGGTCACATCACATAGTAGGATCATGACTAAGCTCAAAATTATAATTAAAAGATTACCATTACAAAATCACCTCTCTAAGTAAAACTAGGGGGTATTTATACATGGTCTTACCTTGACCATTATGTTACAATATTAATATCAAATTGATGACTTGTCAATTACTAGTTCCCCCTATATACCCTCTTTATGCTAAATATTAATTATCATGCTCCCATATTCTCACAAACCGATGCTAGATTGAAGCTTAACTATTCTTCTCTAATGCTTGTGCAAACCGTTTCCTAAACATCTCCACATTCTATGCCCTTGTTCAAGTCATACACTATTGTCTGAGTCTTGCATCTTAAATTCTTCCATGTTTTTTGCATCCTTATTCCTCATGACTTGCTTCTCCCATGCCAATGCCTTTCATGCCATGTCTCTCCTATTCCTTATATCACTTCCACACCTGTATATTCTACACCATCTTCAAAAAGTAATTAGAATAAATTAATACAAAATTTGGGCTCTAACATAACCCCTCACTAAGCCAATAGTTTATCCCAAAATATGCACCATGGGATAGGTCCCTTTGATTCAAAAAATTCAGGTCCCATTTTCTCAACTTGGCACTTTAATTCTTCTAAGTGGTTGAGCACAGTCTATAGTGTAGCGGTAATTTATTGTACCTCACCCTTTAATCATTTCCTTTCCTTAGGTTGTTACATAAAGTCACCCACTTGAGTCATCAAAACTTCAAGTTTAGCAATGGCATCTTTGTGGACATTCTCAAGTGACCTAAATTATATCAAAACCTATCCTTAGAGTACCAAAAAATTGGTATTAAGCTCCTATCAATGAGTTTTGATCTTATTTTCTAGTTCTTCCACATCCTAGAATGCATTTACACAATGCGGTCTATCTTTTATTGTTAGAGCATTCTCGGCTAGTTGATTACACTGGTATTCTTTTGATTAAAGCCTAACTTCCAAAACCTTAGTGGGTCATGCCAATTTTATAAAAACCCCATGAATAAGGGGAAATGTGGAACCAATCTTGATCAAAATTATTTTACATACTTTGATAGACTCAACAAATTGTGTTGTGGCCCAAGTCTTCTCCTTCTGGGGATTCACCTAGTCTTTAATTTTTTCAATAAAAGATTTACAAGGGTCTCCAAATTATCTATACTTCACCTATAAGAGGGATCCCATCACGACCCATTTTATAAAATTATCTTATATATTTTTAGATTCTTCACTTGATATGCCATTGCTACTTCCTACTGGCACTTGAGTTATTTTAATTCCTATTCAAGCCTCAACCTTTCACTATACTCATGCCAATACATGGAAAAAACTTTGTAGTGCTTTTGTTATAGCTGGTGAACATCATATCCATGAAGAATATTTTGCTTTGTGACATTGAGATCAATTTTAGTGAGTTCCAAACCTGCTTGAGCTAATAAACACTACTCGGGATCCACCCACAATGCTTTAAGAAGACCCACCCTTTGGCATGAAATATGTGCTAACTGATGGAAGTTCAAAGTAATGTTCCTCATTATACATCCATATAGAAGGAGAGATTTTATAGAGTTGATTGGAGAATTATTCCTCACGAAAATACTCCCAAATATATAGATTCTCTTTAGGGATGTTTTTTTGAAGATAGCCATGAATGGGGAGGTTATCACTCTTATTTTATTATGGCTACTCAGATTCCCCAACAAGTCCCTTTCCCTTATTAGGATCATGCTCGAGTATTTCAAATTCTAAATCAATTTATTATTGACCACTTGGGTTAGCTTCTTGGTCACTTGTGTCTAAGGTTGTGCCTCTATCTTCCTCCTCTTCACCAATGGGGTTCTCAATGTCTACTTGTGCATTATCAGGGGTAGGTTCTTCTTACTACACTGAGTAATCCTTCTCTGGCTCAAGGGTGGCTTCCTTTTTTGGAGGTGCCTTAGGAGTCATCTCCATTTTTTTAGATATCCAAATATTTGGTGCATAATGTTATTATGGTGAAGGGGAAAATTTTTATTGGGTGGTATTGGGGCCCTCTTGTTCCTACACTACATGCATCCCTTGGTCTCTTAGTGGTGATAGGGCCATCCTTTGCCACTTAGGTTGCTCCTCTTATACGTTCCTAATGGAATCAAGCCTTGTCCTCTTTTCCTATCTTTATTGCCTTATTTTATTTATTATTTCTAAAATAAAGGAGAGGATTTCTCTGGTGGCCTCATGGTTTCTTGAATCCTTATTCTTAGGCTTTAACATGTAATACAACACATACATGTGGTATCCCATGAGAATCTGGAATGTGTTGATATCAGTGTTATCTGATTCATTATTTTCCCTATATGATTTCTTCCCTAGGTAGACATGTAATTACTAAAGAGTATGGGTCTCATAGTCAATTTTTTTAGCTTTGATATTCACCTTGCACATGTTAGCAATGTGATTTATAGAATTCTTGAAGTACTTGGTAATGAAAGCATAAGGTAACCTTAACCACCCTTACAAGTTATCTATGGGATCCATCTAAATGTGCATGAGTGAATAATGTTGCATACAAAAAAATTTAGATTGAGTCCCCATCTGTGCAATCGACTCCTTGGGGATGCTTCATTCATTTCCAAAGGCTTCCTTCATACCTTTGAACCATCCTTTCATTTTTAGATTGTGGGAGGTGGAGATGGCACCTGGGTAGGTGAATTATTGGAATCATTCTATAGAGTTTTTTTTTTCAATTGGGTAAACCCACTTCATCTCTTTATCGACATTATGGAACACCAATCTCATCGAACACTAGTAAAAGAAGAATCACACCCCAAGGAAACTTATTATTTGGTAGGCGGTGGGCCTTCTTAGAATCTACCTCAATCCTTTCAACAAAGTACTAGGTTTAGTTATAATTTTGTCCTTGGGCCACCTAGATTTCCACATACAAGTTACATATGTCAACCTCTTTCTATCTGTCTCCACCTCCAAGCTTGGTCATAACCAAGTGTGCAGCTAATCGAATGGTAGGATCTTGAAGGGTAGAAATATACATGGCATGACCCTATTTTTTGTATTTTAATACCATCGTGATCTTCTCAATTGCCTCTTGGTCCTCCATATCCACATTAAGGTCAATGCCAAACATTTTAACTCTATTATCTTGTTTATTTGTTGGGTAGTGATCTATATCTTGCACCTTATAAAGTACAAATAATCTTTGTGGATGCGTGAGACCATAAAAATCATCACCTCCATGGGCTTTCCAAAATAAGGTAGGACGTAAAGCTAGAACACTATGGCATCATTAAATATATTGAAGATTATGAGGTCATAAGTTGTAGATGCTCATTTTGGCCACTTTTATGTCTAAACAGACATCATAGCAACTTCTTGCAAAAAATGCAAGTTAAGCTTGGAAATCACCAAAATGCCCTAATTCATCAATGCACATCACATACATATTCTAAACCACATCATTATATCCCTAACAAGGGAAATTCACTATGCACAATCCTCATCTTCCTCTAATTCATCTCCAGTCAAATTGTGACCTAGAAAATTAACCTTTTTGATCATGTGTGAGGGACAACTTGTAAAAATTCAAAAATGGCAATTAACTTGAGTAGGATTGCTTAATTGGTTAAACCTAATTAAATGTATAGGTAAAAATACCATGGCTAATTAATTGTTGCATTTATATTTTTAGCAATTCATAAATCCAGATTGATGACATCATCATGACATCACACAAATATTTGAAATGATGTCACCATCATGACATCATCATTTATGGGTTGTCAAACACTCACAAAATATCAAACAAATATCTAAATTTGTGAGCCATCATTTTTAATTAAAAATATTAATTGCTTGTCCCTTCCCAAACCTAACCATGATTAACTCTAACCTAACTACACTTGAGTTAGGGTTAGTTTGAGAGGATGTGAATGTTGACCAAATTTGGCCTACAAGTCAAATTGGGACCCCTATAGGTAAAAACTTTATTTTAAGTGTTTTATACGTCTAATGTTATGTCATGAGGTGTATTATAGGTTAATTAATGTCATTTAATGTTATATTAGCCTTGGTCAATTAGTCTTTTAGTTGATTTATAATTTTGAGTCATTTTGGGGTCACAAATAGAGCATTTAATAGGTTGTACAAATTCTTAGTAAATGAGAAGATTAAAAAATATGATGTCACATCCCATGTGTCCTAAGAGGTCTTAGTCAATTGTAATAACTAAAAAGTGGTAGGTTATTCAGAAGAAAGGGGTGTTTTCTTGAGAAAAAAGAGAGTTTAGCACTTGCACGACCCATGGGGAGGTGTTGCACATTAGAGAAGATCATAGAATGTATATTAAGATTATTCAAGCTCAATTCCATGTTTTAAATGCTTTGAAAGTACCATTTTTGAGATAAAACCATTCTGCTCCTTTTTCACCCTTCTAGACATACAAAACTAGTATTCAGGTTTGTACTTGGTATGACCAATAGGGGAGGTTTTCAATAAAATGCCTTAGGGAGGTTAAATTAAACTCAAAGATATTCATTTACATAAAAAGAGTTTGAATAATGGTGGCTTGTGCTTTATGAACCATCCTCACGAAGTTGACTATGTTTATTTGCTTGTTAATTTGTACACCCTATAGGTTTTGCTATTATTTAGGAAATTACTAAAATATAATTGATAATATTGGTTCAAGATGATTTTTAATCCATTCTCTCATGTTATTCATTATTTGTTTCATATTTGGAGTTTATTTGATGAGCTAACCAACTCAGTTTGCAAGGAGAAGTAGAGTAGAATTACAATCATGTCAAGGTGAATATAGTTATATACAAGTGATATATGAACTTAAGGATTAAAGGGAGATATTAAAACATCATGAAAAATGAAAATTACACCTACAGGGTTTCATCTTCCTCAACATAATTGACTGTGTTGACTGAGCAGGCAATGGGTTGAAGAATGAAGTGAGAGGGTTAGAAATGCATATACGGATTCCAAGTGAGTCCAAAGAACATAAAATTAATCTAATGGAGAGTTATTAGAGTTATTTTGGACATGTTATCAAGCCTAAAGTATGCCTACACAAGATTTTAGGCCAATACCCACCTATAATTGGGTAAGCAGGTAGGGAACAAGTAAACTAGGTTCTTGAGGTGCTTATAGCTAAAAGATGAAACAAATGGTCTAAAAAATTAAAATATGAATCCAAGTAACTATAAATGGGTTTTTATACTTTGATTTTAAGTCTTAGAACATAAATAAACCTACATGTATAAGTCTTAGAGTAGAACACAGTCAAAAATGATAGAATACAATATTGTGAGTTCAAAAAGTATTAAGGGTACATGAAGGGTCAGGGTGTTGAATGGATATTGGATCCACTATATTATGACCATGATAATATACATAGGAATTTTTTTAGTTGATATATAACAAGGAAAGACCCTAATCAAGTGCCTAAAACCCACCTAAGAAAACCTTGCATACACAGTCTATCCTTCCCAAGTCTGTCTTGAAATTTGAAGAAGTTAAGGGGTCATATGACCCAACCAAGAGATAAATTTTTATATAGATAAACTTTATGAATTGGATAATATATTAAAATAAAAAAAAATATTGTAAAAATAGGGGAAGTACCCTCTATTTTGTCTTAGACAGAGGGTACTTCCCCTTATGCAAAACTAGCAGTTTTAGAGGAAAATGTATAAAGGGATGAACCAAGGGTTGTTTTGACCTTTAAAAGAGTTGTGTGAAGTTGGAATACATATAGGAAATAATGATATAATAATAAAAAAATAATTAATATAAACAAGGATGCCTAAAACATAAAAGTTGCAGTCAAACCTACTTGGGGAGGGTTAGGCCTAAAGACCAAATAAGAGACCAATGCTACTTCTAACCCTAGGAATACTTTCCACCTTGTTGGATAATTTTTATGGTATGGAATTATATGTGTTTGAGTTATTGGTATTCAGATAAAATCATGAAAATGTCATTTTGGGTCATAAACAAACTCAGGCATATTAAGAAAGGTTTAGGTCTAGTGCCAAATGAGAAGGTCTTTTACACTTTTAGCATAATATATGCATTCTAACCCCTTGGGACATGTTTTTGAGGTCATATAAGATATATTAAAGCTTTTTAAAGGTAGATAAACCATAAGGAAGCCATTTTTATCCCAAAAAGCAACATTAGGCTTGTGCAAAGCAAGGGATGATCTTGATAGGCTAAGTTGAAGTGCTTATATCTTCTTGGAGGATTTTAATAGAGGCCAAAGGAGTTTGGGGAAGTAAGTAGGGGACATAAACATAAAATTATTAGAATTTTTCTACAAATTCAACACCAGAACTTTATGAACAAACCTTAAGAGCAAAAACAAGCCTAAATCCTCCAAAACCCTTATTAGTGACCAATTTATGGAAATAGAGTTGGAAAGATACTCTAATGGAATAGTTTGACCAAAATGATGGTTGGAGGTTGTATAATATTATCTTAAGCTACTCTACATTAGGATTAGTTATATGAAACTATACAAATGGAGTGCAAAACATGATTTTATTAATAGTTTTGTGCATTGTGTAGGTTGTATAATGTTTCAAGAGATTCGAATAACATGAGAGGGAAGATTAGGAATTAAGATAATTATCCATGCCAATTTTATTCCTTGTAATAAATACTAAGTGACTCAACCAATTGCTTCATCTCAACCAATCAAAACTGGCATAGTGACGAAGCTAGTGAGAAGTGTGAAAAATCCAAGTGAAAGTGATTTTAATGTGTCCCTGATGCTTCTAAGGACATGGAGGGTCTTGATAGGTGTCATCCACTCATTTATATATATTTTCATGGAAAAATAATGCCTATTTGGAGGCCAAGTGTGTAGGGTGCATGAAGGAAGCATTTTTTTGGACTGTAGATGATTATGGCTCATTCCTAGATGATTTTAGATGATTAGGCCTACAACCAATGCATGGAGAGGCATGTTTGAAAGACTTACCCTTAATTACAATCATAAACCTATCCCTAATCAGTTTTGATATGTTAAAATAGGTCCAAATCATGAAAGTAAATTTCTGAGCCCAAATGAGAACTTTTATGCCACTTTACAAGAGTTGCATGAATTGGAGAGCCACTTATTCCTTATGACCTTACATGGTTCATCCCAAATCCTCTTCTCTTTCACAAGTAACTAATTTTATCAACTTGAAAAGTTTCCTTATGACCCTTGGACTTATATCTTCTCCTCTCTTTCTCAAGTTCTATAAGAACTAGCAATTTTGGCCATTGTAACTTATGCTCCACTTGATTATGGTGAAGCCATGCTCATTTGCATACCATCTGATCAATAATACTAATAATTTTTACCTATTAATTATTGTTCATAGTGAGTTATACTTTAATGTTGGATCTTGCTTTGTGAGGACTATGGATTCCTTAACATGTCTCATTCTTTCAATCCTATTTGCAGTTGGAAATCTTTTTCTTATAGGGCATGTGAAGTGTTATAGGAAGTGTTAAGGTTGAGTGAGTTAGTATATTCACTAGTAATATTCAAGGCCTCTTGTCTATTCCTCCTAGCCTAAACATTCATACATAATCTCATAATGTAACATTGATGTGAGAAGATGTAGATTGAAGAAGTGTATGTTTGGTTAGTCTCTTAGTTTCAAGTGTAACATGTAACTAGTTGGTAGTCATCAATCTATTTGGTGTATCACCTCCCTTATAATATTTTGATTTCAATTATCTCTCTCCCTTTCCCCCTCAAAGTTTTGGTGTAGTTGTGATCCAAAGTGGTACATCAAGGGATCTAGCCGTATCTAGAGATTCACCTCATCCTTAGGCTATCCACACGCCTATAAGTGTTTCCATTGTACCACTTAGATGAGGAGAGTTAGGAATCTCCTCAAAGGGTGAAAATACAAGTGAAAATAGTTTTTGGCATGCCTGGTGGGACTCTTGGTCTAAGAAGCTGAAAGATTTTTGGTGTTGTCTTTCAATAATCAACCTTTGGAGGCATCTATCCAAGCATCAATAGAAACTCCAAAGTTACATCAGCTGGTCAAGCAACCTAGGTATTCCTTTTAAAGATCATTGATGATAATTCCTTTTTTTATTACTTCCTAATGAAGTTTCATGGCTGACCTTGGTGTTGAGTTCTATTTTACACAAGTTGGTGAGACATTTTAAGCTTGTGTCATTCCTTATCAACAAGAGCAAGTTCTTAATCAACCCTATCGTGAAGTGTACTAGCTTCAACATAAAGTGTATCAATCCATTCATAAAGTTTATTAGCCTATTCATGAATTGTATTAGTCCTATATCCAGCCTTCTTAATGTCTTGCTCCTCTTAGTCAACCTAGCCACTTCTCACTAAGTCCATTACAACCTTCAAGAAAACTCTTTTGAGCTATGAGAAGTACATGTTGGATATTGACACAAAAAAGGAATATGATCTTGAGGTTCCTATTCATATTATTCATAAGGTGAGAGATGCATTAGAGTTGGTTAAAAGAGAGTGGGCACCTATTGAGAGAGCCAATTGATAAAGGTTCACAAGTGAGATGCTAGATGTGAGTGGCTTGGTTTCTTCCTTAGAGGATAGGCTAAGAATTGATGAAAGGCATCCTCACCAAACCTATCAGAATTTATATCCACTTCCCCAAGATTTATATCAGTCTTATTTGACCCCTATTCATGAGCCCAATCAAGCTTATCGAAGTCATCCTTTTCCCCATCAGTTGGAAGAGAGATTTGAAAAGAGAAACCTTGTTTTTAAAGCTAATCTTGATAGGCAGATTGAGTTGGATAATTAGAAAATGAACTAGTCCATGTTAGTATCAAAATAATTGAAATTCAAGCCTTTATTTCCCTCTCACATTGCATCCCCATCTCAAGGAGTGACCTCTAAATATGAAATTCCAAGTTGGAGACAAGGTGGATAATCTAAGCCTAAGGAGATTCCAAGTTCATTGAACACTTCATCCACTCCTCAAATTACATCACCATCTCAAGAAAAGACTTATAATCCTAAAATTCTAAGCTAGAGTAAGATAGTGGAATCATAGGGAAATAAAGAGGATATAAGCATTGTTAAGGAGTGTGAAGTTGAGAATGAAGTTGATCCTTTGCAAGTTCCTCTCACCCTTCCTCAAGAAGCTTCTTGTGTTTCATGTCAGCCATGTTGTACTCTTATCCTCATGATGATGCCTATGAACTTTAAGAAAAACTTTTCTAAAAGAGCCTAGCCAAGAAAATTGAAGAGCTAGAGTCAAGGATGAAATTGCTAAGTGAAGGTGTGATGGAAGGTTTAGACCCAAAAGAAGATCCTATGCCTAAACACACCCCATCTACCCTTCCTCAAGAGAGTGTTCAAGCTAAATAATATGTGAATGAATATATTTTAAAGTGGAAGGAAGATAACCAAGCCATCTTAGCCTAAGGTATACCTCCCCTTCCCAAAGAACACCCAAAATAACCTCTTACTTTTCATTCTCAACCTGATTTTGAGCCCTATGTTTCACCTCCACCAACTAGTTCATCTTGTCCTCATCCCATCACCATTTGCCTTGATGGACTTGTGGTATGGGAACCTAAATAAGAGACTTTAGTTGAAGAAAATTTAAAACTCTTTCTTGAAGAAAATTCAACCCCTTGGTATCCTCATTGGGCTCGATCACCAGATTTCAAGATGCCTAGTCTTGGCATCACCAAAAAGGAGAAGGAGATAGAAGATCTTGAAGCCCTTGAGAAGCAAGATCAGATTATGATAGTTGAGATATAGTTTGAGATCCCTCAAGAGGTTCTAAGTGATGAGGAAGAGGTGAGACCTTATGTTGAGTCTTCTTGTTTGGTTGATAGTGAAGAATGCCTTTCTTGTGTTGAAGAGGAAATATTGGATGAAATCCTTTTAGATTATAAGGAAGAAGATGAATGAAATTATATTATTTTTCCCTGTTATGATGCTAATCAAAAAGAGGATGAGGACTTGTGGTAGTAGTTTGAAAATATTTGTAATGAGTTTGAGTCTCTCAAGGGGTCTACCATTTCATTAGAGTTGGTTGCAAGTGATGATGAGCAAGATGACATTATCCAACATGTCATAGAATATCAAGAGTAAGGTTCACATCAGCCTTTGGAGGTCAAGACAAGTTTATACTTTCCTCAGCCTTCTAAGGAATAAGAAACTACTCCTCTTGAGATCATGCCTACAAAGAAGATGCAAGTTGATCATGAGATGAAGAGTGGAAAACAACATGAGGTATGTATACAAGGCCAGAGGAATACTTTTACATTGCAGACGTATTTGAATATGGTCTACTTGAGAGCATAATAATTGAGGTGCCAAGAAGTAGGTATGATATATCAAATGTTCAATCTAAAGAGCGACATGCTTGTCACCATGATTCATCTCATGAAGAAGATGATGCAAAAAACTTTCCTTTCAATCCTAGAAAGGGAAGTATGCTTAGTTGGTAGTTGTATTTAGTTATTTGCTTCCTATTTTTCCTAAGTGATTTAGGCACATGTGTGTCTTGTTGGTGTGTTTGCTTTGTTTGATGTGTGTCCTTTGTTTTGTATGGTTGAGGTAGTCAAGTGGTCTTGTCTTGATCAAATCCTTGTGGTCAATGGTCAAAGGTTTTCTTGTTTTTCTCAGACTTCAGATGACTCCTTAAGCCTAATGGACTGATAAAGCTACTGGTCTAGTTAGTATAACAGGCATACTACCCCTATAAGCCACCAATTTGTTGACCAAATTTGACTTGCAGGTCAAATTAGGACCCTTATAGGTAAAAACTTTGTTTTAGGTATTTTATGGGTTTAATGTTATATCATGAGGTATATTATAGGTTAATTGATGTCATTTAATGTTATATTATCCTTGATCAATTAGTATTTTAGTCCATTTATAATTTTGAGTCATTTTGGGGTCACAAATAGCGAATTTAATAGGTTGTGTAGCCTCCTTGGTAAATGTGAGGATTAAAAAATATGATTTCATGTCCCATATGGCCTAAGAGGTCTTAATCAACTATCATAACTGAAAAGTGGTAGGTTCTTCAGAAAAAAAGGGTAGTTCTCTTGAGAACAAAAGAGAGTTTGGAACTTGTATGACCCATGGGGATGTGTGACATGTGGGAGAAGATCATAGAAAGTATCTTTATCTTCTTAAAGCTCAATTATACATTTGAAATGCTTTGAAAGTTCCATTTTTTAGTTAAAACTATTCTACTCCTTTTACACCCTTATATACATACAAAACTAGTTTTCATGTTTAAACTTGGTAGGCCACCAGGAGAGGTTTAAAATCAAATGCCTTGGAGAGGTGAAATTAAAATCAAAGAGATTAATTTACATAACAATAATTTGAATAATTGTGGCCTTTTATTTATGAACTATCCTCATGAAGTTGACTATGTTTTTCTACTTGCTAATCTATGCACCCTACAGGTTTTGCTCTTGTTTGGAAAAGTTCATACAATCTAGTTGATAATATTGGTTATAGATGATGTTGACTACATTATATAGTTTTATCCATTATTTTTTTCACATTTGGAGTTGATTTGATGAGCCAACTAACTCAGTTTGTAAGAAGTGGAGTATAATTACAATCATGTTTTCTAATTACTGGAGGTTTCTTCTATGATATGGTTATAAAATGAATTTAATTGATATATGATTTATAATAGATGAATTTTATTCATATTAAATACCAAATCAAACTCCAAGAGCCACTTCAAGAGCCAAGAGAGCAATTAAATGCACAAAATGGTCATCTACAATAGTTGTACGACCTGTCATTTCTTGGAGGAGCACAAAATGTGTATTTGACTATTATATGATGTTTGGAGACTATAAAAATGTTTGGTAATGATTTTTAATAAGGTTGTATCAACTAGATAAAAAAAATGGTGTTGGAGCAAACTTGTGGCATTTTGGAACAAATTCCTAAAACTATTAAAACAAAGGTCTAGGCCATTTTTTGGGTGTTCTTATATAGTGTTGCGTTGATCTATAGAACCTCCAAGTTCATTTTTTTCAATATAACACATAGGCCTATCATATTTAAAAATAATGGAGGTTTTTGAGTTTGAGAGGTTGGTTTTCAAGAGGTCCCAAGTTGTCTTCTAAACACTGAAATCACTCAGTGTTGTCTACAACCATGTGAGCCAAATTGATCTCCCAAACAAATGAAATGCGTTTCAATGCACACTAGTAGGGTGGGATGGTATAATTTAAATAATAGACACATAATTTCCATGGAAATAATCAAGGAATAACATAAAATGGTATTTTACATTCACCTTGGTGGAAATAATCTGTACATAGGCCTAATGAGCATCTACAACCAGCGTAAGACTCAATCTTGAGAAAGTGTTTACATTGCAAGGTATGAGGTATAATTAAATTATTAGGAGGTTTAAAAATAGGTAATTATTCTCAAGGTTTCATTTATCCTTAAGTATTAGGGTATGATCAAACTTCAAGTTGAATTGGCTTGCAAGGGAAAATCAACACCTACAGTCCATACAAACAGCCTCAACATTCACCTACAACTGACAATGACCTAAGCATGGTATTTTGATGGTGTATTAAAAATTTAAATGTGAATAAAATTATATAAAAGTGATATATGACATTAAGGATTCAAGGGGGATCTTTAAACATCATGACCAATGATAAGTACACCTACAGGGTTTCATCATCCTCAACATAGTTGATTGTGTTGACTGAGCAGGCAATGGGTTAAAGAGTGAAGTGAGAGTGTTAAAAAAGCATAAAATGATTACAAGTGAGTCAAAAAAACATCAAATTAATCTAAGGGAGATTAAGGATAGGTTTTTTGGACATGGTATCAAGCCTAAAGTAGGCCTACACTAGATTTTTAGGCCAATATCCACCTGTAGCTGGGTAAGTAGGTAAGGAACAAGTAAATTGGGTTCTTGAGGTGATTATAGCTAAAATATGAAAAAAATGGTCTAAAAAATTAAAATATGACTCCAAGGAAATATAAATGAGTTTTTATACTTTTATTTCAAGGATAAGAACATAAGGAAACCTACAGGCATAAGCATTGGAGTAGAACACAGTCAAAAATGATAGAACACAGTCTTGTGAGTTCAAAGAGTATTAAGGTTACAGTAAGGGTCAGGGTGTTGAATGGATATTGGATACACTATATAATGAAAATGGAAATATACATATTAATTTTATAGTGGATATATAACAAATAAATACCGTAATTAAGTGCCTACAACCCACATAAGAAATCCCTGCATACATAGTCTGCCCTCCACAAGTCTGCCTTGAAATTTGAAGAAGTTAAGGGGTCATATGACCTAAAAAAGAGATAAATTTTTGTATATAACATATAAATTATTTTGAAAAATCCTTAAAATAAATTTTTTTCCTATAAAAATAGGGGAATTACCCTCTATTTTTTGTCTAACAGAGGGTACTTCTCCTTATGCAAATCTGGCAAGTTTAGAGGAAAATGTATAAAGGGATGAACTAGGGGTTATTTTGACATTTAAAAGAGTTGGTTGAAGTTGGAATAAATATAGGAAATAATTATAGACCAATAATATATAAATTAATCTAATAATGGAGGCTTAAAACATAAAAGTTGTAGTCAAACCTACTTAGGTAGGGTTAGGCCTGAAGACCAAATAAGAGACCAATGCTACTTTTAACACTAGGAATGATTTACACCTTATTGGATAATGTTTATTGGATGGAATTAGATGTTTTTGAGCTATTGTAATGTATAATAAATCATGAGAAGGTCATTTTGGGTCTCAAACCAACTCAGGCCTATTATGAAAGGTTTAGGCCTAGTGTCAAATGAGAAGGTCTTTTATACTTCTAGCATGAGATATGCATTTTAACCCATTAGGACATGTTTGTGAGGTCATATAAGATATGTTAAGGATTTTTAAAGGTAGGGAAACCACAAATAATCTATTTTTGGCCCAAAAGGTAGCATTAAGCTTGTGTAAGGCAAGAGAAGAGCTCAATAGGCTAAATTGAAGTGCTCATATCTTCTTGGAGGATTTGCATGGAGGTCAAAGGAGTTTGGGGAAGTTATTAGGGGTGATTAAAATAAAATTATTGAAATTTTTATACAAATTAAATGTCAAAATTTTCTTGAACAAACCTTAAGAGCAAAAAATAGGCCTAAACCCTTCAAAACCCTTGCTTGTGACCAGTTTGTGGAAACAGAGTTGGAAAGATAATATAATGGAAAAATTTGCCTATAATTATGATTGGAGGTTGTATAATAATCTCTCAAGATACTCCCCATCAGGATTAGTTGTATGAAACTATAAAGATGGAGTAAAAAATAAGATTTTATTGATAGTTTTATGCATTGTACAGGTTGTAGGAGGTTTAAAGAGATTACAATCACATGGGAGGGAATATTAGGACTTAATATAACTCAAAATGTAAATTTAATTCCATGTAATAACTCCTACGTGACTTAATTAGTTGATTCATCTCAGCCAGTCAAAACTAGCATAGTGACCAAACTAGTGAGAAATGTGAAAACTCCAACTGGAAGTGATTTTAATGTGTCCCTGATGCTTCTAAAGAAATGGAAGGTATTAAAAGGTGTAATAAAATACATCACATATATTTTCATGGAAAATTAATGACTTTTTGGAGGCCAAGTGTGTAGGGTACATGAAAGAAGAGTTTTTTTGGACTACAGATGATTATGGCTCAATCCCAGATGATTCTAGATGACCAAGCCTATAACCAATGCATGGAAAGGAATGTATGAAATCCTTCCTCTTAATTAAAATAATTATTCATGTCCTTAATCAGTTTTGAGACATTTAAACATGTCCAAATCATGAAGGCAATTTTTTGAACCAAATTTAGAACTTTCATGCCACTTTACAAGAGTTTCATGACTTGGAGAACCACTTATTCCTTATGATCTTACATGGTTCATCCCACATCCTATTCTCATGTAAAAGTAACCAATTTTATCATCTTTAAAAATTTCCTTGTGAATATTGGACTTCTCTCTTCTCCTCTCTCTCTCAAGTTCTATAATAACTAGCCATTTTGGCCATTGTAACTTATGCTCCACCTAAATATGGTGAAGCCCTGCTCATTTGCATACCATTTGATCAATAGAAATACTAATTTTTACTTATTCATGACTATCCATAGTGTGTTATACTTGAATTTTGGATCCTACTTTGTGAGGACTATGGTTTCCTTAGCATGTTGTTTCATTCTTTCATCCTATTTGCAATTGGAAAGCTTTTTCTTGCAGGGCATGTGAAGTGTTCTAGGAAGTGTTAAAGTTGATTGAAATAGTATATTCAATAGTGCCATTAAATTATTATTTCCTATTGCTCATAGCCTAAACATTCATCCATAACCTCATAATGTAATATTGATGTAGAAGATATAGACTGAAGAAGTGTATGTTTAATTAGTCTCTTGGTTTCATGTGTAACATGCAACTGGTTAGTAGTCATTAATCTATTTTTTGTATCACCTCCCTTAGAATAGTTATATTTTAGTTATCTCTCTCCCGTCCACCCCTGCCCCCCACCCTAAAGTTTAGGTGTATTTGTGATCCAAAGTGGTACATCAAGGGAGCTATCCTTATCTAGAGATTTACCTCATCCTTAGGCTACCCACAAGCCTAGAGGTGTTTCCATTATGCTACTTAGATGAGGAGAGCTAGACATCTCCTCAAAAGGTGAAAATATAAGTGATAAAAATATATAAAAGGCTATACCCATTATTGAAAAAGATCTTTTGGTGTAATGTTATGATGCAAATGTACCTTCAAAGACCCTCTTTGTAGTGTTATAATGCTCGTTTGTAAAGAGAAAGCCAAGCCAAAGCCACAACCAAGCTAAACATTGCCAAGGTGATAAGAAGAGATGATGTAAGGAACACCATTTCCAAAGATTCTTTGATCACACGATTGAGCACATCCATCTATATCCAACATATAATTCTCTCTCAAAGAAGGTAAAAATGGTTGTTTTGTCTTCTATTAATAATTACTTGTAGTGTTCTCTTGCTTCTTGAGTGTCTATGCTTGAGGTGTTAGTTTTTTTAGTGTGTTTTTGTTTGGTTTTAATCATACTAACATAATAATAATATCTTATCTTAGATTCCTATTGATCACATAATGACAGGCCTGATAGGACACATACCCCACAAAGCTCTTCTAGCTACTTCTTAGGATGTTTTTCTAAGCATTTTTATGCCAAGTTTTTTATTTAATTGCCAAAAACTTGAAGAAGTTTGAGATCTAGGCCGCACCATAGGGATTGATGATGACCATAATAAATAGGGGTTGATCACTAGAATTTATGTCGATCAGAGGAATTGACAATGATCTCTACGTCAAAAACAGAGTCAAAATAAAAACCAAAAAAGTATTAAAAATCAAAATTTTCTTGCTTTTCTTGAGGCCTACCAACCTATTTACTACCTATTTAACATTCTCCTTGGAGGTAGTGAGAAGTTTTGAGTTTAAAATTTTGTTTATCAAGTGTTTTTCTATCAAAACCCATTTTTTTTACTGTGGTTATAGGAATCAACAATGATCATAATAGAATCAACATCGATTGTAGGAATTGTCCATGATTCCTGTTAATCATTGATGATTTATTTGTGTTTTTATTTTTTAGAAACTTGAGAGTTAAAATTTATGTTTTTACTGAGCTAACTTGCAAGAACATCACTTTGAATAAAACACAAATTAATCCAATAACTTATTTATAGAGAATTAATCCAATAAAGAAGAAGTTTGGGTGTTCTTGAATTAATTTTTTATTTGCCAAAGTCCAATTTTTTTTAAAAGTTAAAAGTAATTCACATTTGGTTAAGAAGATTAAAATTCACTTAACAATTTGTCTTTTTGTAGCATTTTTACAAGTGCAAACATGACCAAGGGGCCAAAATTTTTAATCACATTTCAATTTGGTGATAATAAAAAGAACCTACATATTTAGTTAGAGATCCTAAGAACTTTTTCAATTCTTATTTATTCTTTAGCTAGTTCAAATTACTTAGATCAGATTCTTTGATTTTGGAAAACATAAAATTTAGCATGTATGCTCTCCCCAATCATCTTTAGATAATATAGGTGATAAAAAACACTTAGTTATTACCATTATTTTTAAAAAGGTTGTATCTAAAATAATGTCATGTATTCTCTCTCCAAGCTCTATGTGACTTAGGTGATTAAAAAATGACCTCTAAAGTCTTTCCATTATTTATTTATTTTTATGCACTTGGATTGTGGGTGGGAGTTCATAGCATCCCCATGAGTTATTTAGGGGTGCCTTGACCTGGGGTTTCATCTCCCAACATCATACCAACCTCATTTCATGATGGGGTATATAAATTAGGCAAACTGTTAGATGGGATAGTGGTGAGCGATTAAGCTGACCATCTCAATGGGTACTTAGGACATGTGATAGCTAGACATTAGAATCCACTAAGTAGTACATTGATGGAGTCACTATGTAAATGAATAGACCCTTGCATAGCAAGCTAGGTAGTTTGAATTCAACTAACGTGATTACACCCTTGTGTTAGACACATTTGAGACCATCTAGTACATAAAACTTATAGATTTTTAGTTAAACCCCACTTGACATAGAATTTCATGCCAAATTCCAAGTGCTCCTCACCCTAAGTTCATGCCATGTACCAATACTTGAGAGATAAAGGGGGCATAAAAATTCTACCTACACTTGTACTTTAATTTTTAGATTAACACTTAATTCCTCACAAGCATTGGTATATCAATAAATTTTTTGGTTGAAGCTACACACATCCATGTCAATTATAGGGATATGATGAGCCATTTATGATAATTCTATTTTATATAATTTACATGCATGTTTTGAGGCTAAAAACTATTTTATTTGGTTGTTCAAACCAAGTCATAAACCATCACATGTTTTGCACCACTTTAGCATAAGAGGTGTTATTTTATCTATTTAGTGTCACACTTTTGCCTTAGACTTTTTATTCCAAAACATTTGTGTGTGTGTGTTCACTTATTTAAAATGGGGTATCATTACGCTTCCTATTTCATCTCAAGTATTTGCCTTGGAGTTTTGAAAACCACTATCATAGATTTTGATCAAAGTAGCATCATTACGCTACCCATATTATTTCAAAAACATTACCTTATTTCAAATAAATTTTTAAACCATGTACACCTTTGGTCTATAATTGGTGTTGTTATGTTGTCCATTTAAGTCTAGCGTGTTATCCATTTGAGGAATCCTGCTATGTACCTAGGGATATGATATACTAATGTATATGGGTTGATGGAGATGCTGACATGTGGTACACATCCCCTTAGTTATATGAGTACAATATATTAGGATAATGGAGTAACTTGTGGAATTAGTATATTGGATAATGGTTGGCCTACATTGAGATTAGGAGGTTACCCATCCATTGGTTAGATAGATGTCTATATAAAGGAGATGATTATCATGGTAAAGATATCAAGTAAGCATTGAGTCTTCTATTATAAGAGGATATTGGAGGTTATCCCCTCAAAGAGACATTGTGGAGTTATTCCTTCATAAAGGAGTATTATATGGTGTTGCCTTACCTTAAGGGTATTTCTTCATATATTGAATATTTGAATCATATCAAGATCATATCAAGTGGTATCAAAGCTTCGATTTGGGCAATTTGTGTGGAAAAAAACCCTAGTTTTTTTGAATCATAAATATATTTTTATTGGTTGTGAATTTTTCCATAATTTGTTTTACTAGATATGGATAATATTTTAAATAAGTCATAGTGAAAAAGTTGATATTTTTTGATTAGTTTTGAGGGAGTTATTGCTATTTTAGGGTTTATACTAATTTATCTATATCTTCCGAAATATACAAAATTTTTATTCAAATTTTTTACTAGAGATGTAAGAAGATATAAGAGAAGCACAATAAAAATTTAAGAAATTTTTGAGTTGTTTTAAGTGATTTTATTATTTTTCATATATTCAATCTATAGGTCGAAATTTGTGAAATTTTTTCACAAAATTTTGACTGAGGTTCCAATATCATAAGAGGAAGCTAAATTAAAAATTTGGGACTTATTGGATCAGTTTTGTATAAGTTATTGATATTTTAGTGTTTCATGAACCCTAATTTTTTTTGTGGATCATGAAGTTACAAAATTATTAGGGGAAGATGATGTTGATGCTAGAGAATGGTGGCTCATTTTTAAGGAGAATAATACTATTTTTTTTTATGGAAAATAGAATTATATCTTTCTTTGTTCGGGTTTACACAACATTGGTGGTTTAATCAATTGAGCTTTGCGTAAAAGTATTCTTCATGGGAAGCAATGGAACAAATCTTCCTAGCTCAATGGGATATATAAGAAAAATAGGATGTAGAAGAGGAAGAAAATAATGATGATCACGAAGAAGAAGAAGAAGAAGAAGAAGAAGAAGAAGAAGAAGAAGAAGAAGAAGAAGAAGAAGAAGAGAATGGCTCAAATAATTTGACTCCAAATAAATTTGAGTCAATTTTTCAATTTCATGGATGCATTCAAAAGAAGAAGGTGGTTGTGTCCATAAACCCTACCAACAAGTATAAATTCATTAACATGATTGTGGCCAAGCATATACATGTTCAAGAAAATAATATCAAGGAGGTTCAAATAGATGGTAATAATATTTCAATGTTTGAAGATTTGAAGCTCATTATGGAAAAATATGTTTTGCATTCAGATTTTTATGCTTTGGATATGGATGATGTGGATATAGTTCTTTGATATCCATGATTAGAGACTTTGGGAACAATGAATATTAATGTTTAGAAAAAGTTTATGAAGTTTTAGTATAGGAAAAAGAAGATCACTTTGCAAGATATCATAGTGAAAAAGGCACCAATAACAATTCAGGTAGATCATGAGGATGAGATTGAAACAGGTGACGAAGATTCAAATGATATAGATAAAAACACACTATAACTATAAATGAACACTTCATCTACTAAAGAGACAAAGAAGGAAAATGTGGAAGAAGTAGAAGCAAAGGTGGATAAGGTCAAAATATTGGAAAAAATTGAGGTATATAGATACACACATCATCATGAGAGGAAACAATCATGGAACCAAGTGAGGAAGTGTCATAACAACAATCATTTTATCTATAAAAGAAATAAAATTTCCAATCATTATGGATATGCATGGAATCCAAAGAAAAAATACTATGGCACATGGAATGAATAGGGAAATCACTATGATTATGCATGGAAGAATACCTATTATAGTCATGGTTGGAATCAGAGTAGCGCAACAGAATATGGTACATGGAATAAAAATAGGAATAATTATGCTTGGACACCAAAGCAGTATAATTATGATCATAAATGAAATTAGAGGAGCACAATGGAATTTGGAAAAAAGGTTAGAGAGCTATCACCTGCCAAGATCACATATGGATGGCTAGAATATCAAGATTGGAGACAAGTGTGCAATGATTTGAAGCACACTCATTATTTGGTTTCTTCCTATGTTTCAGGGATGAAACATGTCAAGGAGGGAAGTAATTCTATGTACTTAGGGATATGATAAATTAATGTATATGGGTTGATAGAGATGATGACATGTGGCACACATCCCCTTAGTTAGTTATATGGGTACAATATATTAGGATGATGGAGTAACTTGTGGAATTAGTACATGGGTAATGGTCAGCTTACATTGGGATTAGGAGGTTACCCATCCATTGGTTAGATAGATGTCTATATAAAGGAGATGATTATCATGGTAAAGATATCAAGTAAGCATTGAGTCTTTTATTGTAAGAGGATATTGGAGGTTGTCCCCTCGAAGAGACATTGTGGAGTTATTCCTTCCTAAAGGAGTATTATATGGTGTTACCCTACCTTAAGGGTATTTCTGCATATATTGAATATTTGAATCATATCAAGGTCATATCAAATCCAGTAATTTTAAATAAAGTTCAAAATTTGTTTTGTGAAGTTCAGATTCAAAATTGATTGGTCTACACCTATGTCTTGTCTAATTTTGGCTTGGGTGTTTACCTCTCACATTTGAATTGTGCAACTTGGACTAATTCCTTGCTTGTTTTGAAGACCCCTTTTGCCTAGATCTAGGAAGTGGCCTATTTTCTATGTGCTTTGAGTCAATTTGTTTCCTTGAACTAAGGTTGAAACTCTCTTTTTAAATACAACCTTAAACATGGTTAGTTTACATTAGAGCCTTGCTTATCACTTGAGATTGAATGTTTTACTCATCGCTCTTTGATTACTTGAGATTGAATTTCCCAATTAGTTTAGGTGTGTGCCTAGAGTGAATGTATTATACCAAGGTCAAGTTTGTTTTAGAATCCATGTGCTTAGATTGAGTCAAAGTGTTTTGAATTGTTTGACTTAGACTAATTACAAGTTTCTACCTCGACCTAATTTGTTTTTAAGTCTAGTTTTGTGCCTTCTTACCAAAGGCTTAACATTTGATTTTTAGTTTTTAGACCTAGTTTATTTTTATGTCTAGATTTGTGCCTTCTTACCAAAGTCCTAGAATTTGCCTTTTAGTTTTCAAACCTAGCATTTGCTTTTCAATTTTTAGACCTAGTTTGTTTTCAAGTTTAGTTGCATGTCTTCTTACCAAAGACCTAGCATTTTCCTTTCAATTTTTAGACCTAGTTTGTTTTCAAGTCTAGATTTGTGCCTTCTTACCAAAGACCTATCATTTTACTTAGTTTTTAGATTCAATTTCATTCCTTTTGAGTCTAACTTTGTGCATTGTTTCTAAAGACCTAGCACCATTTTTCATTTTTAGACCTAGATTAGATATGTTCGAAACACTTTACCAAAACTAAGATTCAAACTTGCTTTTCATTTAGTAATTTGTGTGCAAGACCTTAGACATTAGAGATATTTGAGACCAAACTTACCATTAATGATTTTTGGATAAAACCTCCATTTTAGGCCAAGTTCAATCCATTTGTAGTAATAGACCAACTATCTATTCTAAGTCTTATTATGTTTTAAAGCAAGACCTATTGCTAGATCAATGTCGCTTTCAAACCTAGACCTAGACCAAGACCATTTTTGTATACTAAGAACACCCTCTTTGGGCTAATTTCCAAACCCAACCATGCTAATTATCATATTTTGAGATCACCCTTATTTGGGCTAATTAAAGTATCAAGTTTGCCCTTTCAATGATAATGGTACCTGATCCCCCACTTATGTTGGTAATCATCCTTTGGATTGCATTATCAACCAAGTTCTACAGTACCTTACCATTCAGGCCTTCATCCTTCAACCTGCATTAGTAACCAAGCTCCATAACATCTATTCATTACCATTTCAGGCCCTTCTCCTTTAGCCTACATTAACAACCAAGCTCCATAGCGCCCAAGGATTACCATTACATGCTCCATTCATTTAGCTTGCATTAAAAACCAAGCTCCAAAGCACCCATTCATTACCATTCTAGGCCCTTCCAAATTTGGTAGCTCATTATCCCAATAAGGTTGCATAATTATGACTAGATGGGTCATAGTTACCATCCCAGACCCATAACTAGTATTTATTGAGCCCATCTTAGATGAGCCTATTTATAGAGAGCTCATTATTGAACCACATGTCATTTTTCATCCATTACCAAACTTCCCCCACTTTAGAAAATCCAAGTCAATCATTTAGCCACAACAAAGCCAATCATTACCTCTCTAAGAGCCATTATTTAAAGACCAAAATGTGTTCAAAACTAATATTTTGCAACCAATTGTAAGCCAAGGCCAAGAAAACCAACTAATCTATGATGTTTTTGTTGAAACACTTATTTGTGATTAGTTAACATATGTTGAATCATCCTTTTACCCTTTCCCTTTGGTTGAGGAGTCTCACTTTGATAAACTAGTCTTTGTTGAGTCACCCCCTAATGATTATAATTGATTTTGGGTAAATCATTATTTTGAACATTACCCTATTTTTAAGGAGCCTAACTTTTATAAGCCATTCTCTATGGACTTTCTTGTTGACCATTTTATTTTTGTTGAGAAGCCTCACTTTGACAAGCCAATTTTTGTGGAGTCCATAATTGAGCTTATTTTTGAAGAGCCCATTGTTCAATCCTAAGCCATTACTCATCCAATATTAAACATTCAACATAGGATCTTTACCACAACACTAGATGAAGAATTAACATTAAAGTCAAGTTCTATTTTTAAACCAATATCAGATTTAGCATCAAAAGTAGAATCAACATCAACCCCAACATTGGATTTAGAGTCCCTTGAGTCAAACTATACATTTTTGGTTGTTACAACATTGGTTACATATGCCTTGCAGATTAATTTGAATACATTTATGATCCTTCCATGGTTTTTTAGGATGATTATCTCAGTCTTGACACAAGTTATCCTAGTATATTCTGTGAGGATTATGATTCCTCTTCCCATTCTATTACCATTCCATTTGCCATTAACACTAATCAACCTAGCCATTATATTGACATTCCACCTCCCATTAACACTAATCAACCTAGCCATTATATTGACATTCCACCTCCCATAAGTGTTGGTTGGGATCGATAGAATCACACCTCATTGAATTACATACATGGAGACATATCAATTATAGAATATCAAGGGGACCAAGACCGCATTCATGCAAAAAAAGAATAATTTCCTAGTGAAACCTTGTTTATGTCTCTAGAAGACAATCAAAGTCAAAAGTCAACATTCCTTAGTGAAACCTTCTCAGAGGTGCCATGGGATAATCAAGACAAATTTATTGGTGAAAAATTCTTTGAGGTGCTAATAACTGAGCACAAAAATAATTCAATGCTTGATGAAGACATTATTAAAGATAACATCAGTACAACTTCCAATCTATAGCATAATCAGATGGCATCTACTCTTAGGCCCAAATAATAGAAAAATCTGGTGGTCCTATTGAAAACATATTTAAAAGTCTTTGGCCCCACCATGACCAAAATTATGTCAAACCTAAAATCAATAACATTATGTATACCTAAAATCTTGATCTTCATTTGTTTCCCAGCCATTATAAATTCCATTATGATCCATCTCTTCATTGATAAATCATACCTTTTATCCACTATTTTTCTATATTTACCATCCCTAGCCACACTTTATTTTATAGGGGCTATGAAAACATCTCATCTTTAAGTTTGGAAAAAATATAATTAATGACCAATGAATATTACAACAACATTATTAGAGTCCAAATCAACAAGTTCTTGAAAGAGAATCTATTCAGAAGGGGTCTGGGCTAGTAATTTACATAATTGAATATTCTAGTTATATCATATGTTGATTAAGATCCACATCTCCACATTAATAGGAACAAAAAAATCATTTACATTACTTTGCCCTTATCATTGTTTTATACGCTACCTTTTACCTTACCTTGTCACTTGGGGGAAACCTTATTACCATTATAGACATTTGTCATAACATAATACAAGCTTGATGAATCGATGAACATAATACATCTCAAGCATTATTTCACTTGAGAGGCCAAGGTGTTGTTCATGAGGATCATTTGAATTATGTCATATCATGACCCTCCTTGTACCATATGATATAATGTTCCTTACATACCATCCCTATTGACCAAAGTTGTTTTACCCTCCCTTCCCACCCTTTTTGACCTTGGTTTTGATCTGTTAGTTCTTTGATCACCTTTAATGAGGGGATTTAGATGAAGTTTTAGTAGTTGATATAGTATTTCATAATGAGTCACTATCTTGGGGTAGTATGACAATGGTTTGGCAATTGTATTCTTCATTGTTGTCATGTTCTATCTCATTCTCTGTGTTACTAATTATCACTATCTTTGGGAAAATTAGTATCATTAACCCATGCCATTGTTTCCTCATTATTACCACCTTTGGATAAATTAGGAACAACCCCATTTTATCCACGTTGTTGTATCCCTATGCTATATTTTACTATTTTCCTAATTCATGAACTTGCTACTACTTAGTCAGATTCCTCTACCATAGGCAAAACTATAATGACTTGAGGTCTTATTCAAGACTATATAGGTAGTGCTCAATTCACATTGAGGTCATCTCAGTCACCACTTTTTCCAATGCTCTTGCTATTTTATGAGTTAACCTAGTATATGTCTCATAATTCTCCATTGAGTTGAGATTCCTCAAAAAACCCAAAAACATGCCTACCTTCATCATTGGGCCATTCGGATTGTATCTGTACCACTCAAGATGTGCATCTCCTAGTTAGCCTATATAACTAAAGTGTTCTCATGGATTTCATCATGACCATTTCCATTTGGCTAGTTCATTTTTATAATAACATTTCATCCCATTCCTGGGAGAACTACATTCGGCCTGAAGTTCATGTTGGACCTCATATCCATGGGTCAACGTGGCCATTCTTGGTGATTGATTTCATTCACCATTTTCTTGGATCATTCCTTCTTATAGGTTTATCTAATGATCTCACCATTTTCAAACAATCTAATCCAATGATCTCACCATTTTATAAGTGGTATCTTGTTAGTCTCTAGTGATTTAAGATACCCTAAAAATACCAAAAGCATTCAAAAAATTACAAAATTTTAAAATCGGCTTATAATTTCCTAGAGAGATATAAAGCCCCTAAAAATACAAAAACATTCATCCTAATTAAACCTAGTCACCAATCCTTGATCCACCTTACTGGGTAAAATCCATTGTTGGTTCCAATCTATTCCACTACCATTAGGGGGTGTAACCTTCCTTTTGCATGTATCCTTGCTTAAGGGCACCATCTAATTCATACTTTTTAGGCTAAGCTCACAACTTTCACCCTATTAGTATAACACCAATGTGTGTAAATTATACCATGATATCTTATCCCCACATGTTGTTCCCTTGCATATAGCCTTTCTTGGGGGAACCATCTATTTATCATTCCATTAAGCCTTCACACATATGTATTGACTTGGTTAACAATAAGATGTTTTTTTTCTTTTATTTTTGAGCTTTGTGTGTGTTTGATTATTTGTTTACCTATTTATTCACTTTTATTATTATGCCTTGATTTAGTGTATATGTATTCATTGGGTGATTCCTTATGCATTAATGTTGAGTCCATCCATATTCATATGCCAACATTATCATCATGGTTTTATCATTATTGCATGGTTTTCAATTATTTATTAGATTGGGAGACAGTCCTTATGCACATTACGACTAAGTCATCATGGTGTTTTATATCATGATGCATATCGTCCCGTGCTATAATAAAAATTAGTTCGGTGGAGCTTAAAAGTAATGGTGTTGCAAAAACTTCTCCTTGTTCAATTTGGAAAATCCTTCCACCCTCCTTGATTAAATCAACCCATGGAACATTATAGTTGTATCAATGCTAATAAGGACATGCATATCTATATTAGTAGGTAGAAATAAATCATTCACATCGATCAATTCATATTATTCTATTATATTTCTCATTCCATTTACTTCCACTTTTAGGTGAAATACATTGGCTTGAGGTCTGTTTGGACTGCGTAGGCAATGCTTATATACATGATGTATCTTAGGTTAGCTTGACCACCTTTATTATATTAATAATATCTTTCATCAGTTTGTGCATCCTCATGTACCTAGTTATTTGTGGCTTCTTTAGTCATTAGACCATCACATCTATGTTTTCACCTTCTCATCTTTAATCTGTGTGATATGTTATATCCTTGAGTTATGCTTGCCAATCTTGCCTACTAGGGAACAATCAATTTATCATACTCAAATATAACCTACCAAAGAAAAATCATTATTAAATCAAAGTTTTCAAAATGATTATAATCAACTTTGAGAAAATCATTAATTTTACCCATCCGCCCTGCTAGGGCACATACTTGTGCCACTGATTATAACTACCTTTGGGCAACTCAGTGTCTCAACCTTTGTTACTAATTATAATTACCTTTGGGAAAATAATCACTTTTAAATCAATGTATAAAATCATTATATTAATTAGATTAATATCACCCATGGGTTACTTTCATTCTTCTTCTTACTTCTTTTCTAGGGACCATTCATCAATCATATATGTCAGCCATTCCCTAGAGGGGTCATCATAGGCTTCCCAAACTTTTTTTGGATCATCATTCCTCAATCATTATCTTCTTTTTCTTCTTAATAATTTTTTCATTCTTTGAAAATACGTAACTGTGATTGTGTCTCATAACACCTTCTCAAATAGGGTAAAATTATAGACACTCATTTTTTGCCATTTCTATGTCTAAATAAACATCGGAGTGACTTCTTGCAAACAATGCAAATTAAGCCTAGAAATCACTATAATGATTTGTTTCATTAGTGTACATCACATGAATCTTCTAAACCAAGTCAATGTATCCCTAATTAGGGAAATTCACTACACACAATCATCATCTTCCTCTAATTCATCTTTAGTCAAGTTGCGACCTAGTAAATTAACCTTTTTGACCATGTGCGAGGGACATCTTATCAAAATTAAAAAATGGAAATTAACTTGAGAAGGTTTGCTTAATTGGTTAAGCCCAATTAAATGTATAGGTGAAAATCCCATGGCTAATTAATTATTGAATTTTTATTTTTAAAAATTCATAATTATAGATTGATGACATCATCATGACATCACATAAATATTTGAAATGATTTCACCATCATGACATCATATTTTACGAGTTGTTAATTACTCAAAAAATATCAAACAAATATCTGGATTTGTGAGCCATACTTATTAATTAAATATATTAATGGCTTGTCCCCTCCTAAACCTAACCATGGTTAGCTTTAACCTAATTACACTTGAGTTAGGGTTAGTTTGAAAGGCTATAAATATAAGGATTCACCCATTTTTCAACAAGATCTTTTAGTGTAATGTTATGATGAAAAAATACCTTCAAATGCCCTCTTTGTAGTGTTATAAGCTCATTTATTGAGAGAAATCCAAGCTAAAGCCAAAGCCAAGCCCAACATTGCCAAGGTGACAAAGAGAGATGAGGAAAGGAGCACCATTGCCAAATATTATGATCCAATAATCAAAAGATTTGGTTGAAAGATAATTCATGAAATAAGAACAACACAATAACAATAATTTTATTTTTGAGAAGAGATGTTTTATTCATTAAATTTGTAGACCCAAACATATGCCTATCTCTGAGAAGAGATGTTTGATTTCCATTTCAGGTTACATCTTCATTTATACATGTTTTTAAGGTAGGAGAAGGATGTGGAAGGTCACAAATATTGAGGGAGATTAAGTGGTTTGACTTCCATGATTTACAATAATACAAAATTCAAGGAATTACTATTTTTAGAAACTTACTATTTTTAGACTGCACTACTAAAATTGAAATTTTGGGCACTTCTATTGAGATTTATAAGGTCAAAATCCATTTGAGTAGATCCCCATAACATTTCACCATGTTATTCTCATTCTTATCTTTCCAATGATTCAAATAGGGAGTCAAACGGAGCTATGGTGCAAAAGTTATAGCTCCCAGAAGTCTTGCCACCAATTGGGGTAGAACCATCACCCGAATTGTCACCTAGAATGTTGCTCGAATCATTCCTACCTCATTGAGAATCAATGGTCCCCATTACATCAATATTTGTCATCAAGTGTGGTATTTGTGTTTTTATTTGATTCCTAATGCATACTTAGAATGGACTGTGCTTTGTGGAGCTATACTTTATGGAGCTGTGTAGGGCCTGATTGTTCACCATTTCTGTTTGACCATTAATCTGTGGATGGAAGGCCATGAAATTATTCATCTTGTTATCTATTGACTTTTGTTGTTGTGTTGTTTATGTAGTTAAGGCTGAAATATCAATTCTTTTTGGATTCTCATGGCTTGACCACCATGAGAACAAATTTCTTAGCACTAATCAGGGAGATAGATGTAGAAAGTGGTACCTCTGGTACCCTATAGCACTATGTTCCAAGAGTGAGAGTGATCCTTTGAGTTCTTGATTCATAGATGCCATGTCGATAATACATAAATGGCTGACCAAAGAGTACATCATAAATAAATAGATTGATCCCATCACATAAAACCTCATCTTGGAAAGGTTTTATTGCATATGAGAGAAGACATTGGTGGGTGACATAAAGGTTTCTCCATAGACTCAACCATCCAATACTGTATGGCTTTGGGTGAGGCTTCATTGAAAAATTTAGGCTTTTCACAACATTAATAGAGATTAAATTCTTTTGACTCCCATTATCAAGAATGAAATGCAAAGGCTTATCTTTCACCCATAACTTAGAATAAAACAACATTTCCTTGTCATTTGGTCTCTCCTCATGGGTCTATGATGAAGCAACGATGGAATCGAGATCAACATATAAAATCTCTTCTTCATCTTCTTCAACTGTAGGCTATGTATTAGGTAGAGTAGTATATGTTGAGGATTGTGACTCAAAAATTAGGAACTTGATGGATCGACATTCTTCTTTGGAGTGAGTTCTAGATTTGTGATAATCACACCAAATCCTAGTCTTTCCTTCCTTTTTCTTCTAATTTTGGCCTTATGTTTGACCTTCTTTATCACTTTTCCATTTTGAAGGCCGACTCTTCATATTCATTCTTCCATACTTTTGCTCAATCTTCACTATGAACTTGTATTCCTCACCGAGGGTTTCCAAATTGAAGAGTTCCATTTCTCCCCATATGCACCATTTTAGTCCACCACGATATTTGAGAATCTTATTTTTATCACTTTCTTAGATGCCTAATCTTGTAGATAGAGAATGAAAAATATTAATGTAATCTTGAACAGATTATTATTTACCTTAGTGAAGTTGTTGCCACTCTCTATATAGATCATCATATGCTCCAATGGGGTAGTATTCTTCCTTTACAACTTATATGAAATCATCCTAGGTAGGTTCTACCTCAAGGCTAATATCATCTGTACTAAATCTCTTTTTGTACACTTGCCACCAATTTTTGATAGACAATGATGCTTTCAAAAGAACAAAAGTGATATTCTCTTTATCAGTGAATTTATTTATATAAAAATAAGATGACAATTGATCCAACCAGTTTTATACTACATTAGCATTGATTTTTCCTTCAAATGTAGGGATATCAAAATTCACCTAAACTTTGAAGGCTGTTGAGGCACTAAAAGGATGTGGGGTTACAGATGAAGAGCCAAAATTTCTCATTAGAATTTGTTAGAGAATTTGGGTGAATTGTTTTAGCATTTATGCTTGCTATTGATGGAGGGCTTCATTCACCATTTCCTTGAAAGGATCATATGTCTCCGTGATGTCTACCATTTAAGTCATTTGGAGTGAATAGGTGGATAGTTTGCTAGTTCTATTTTCCACCCAAGCTTCTTGTAATCTGAACTCATCCTCAAGATCATACACTATAAATACAAACCAATCTAATACCACTGATCCAAAAATTAAAATATTTAGTTGAAAGATAATTCAAGAAACAATAACAACATAATAACAATAATGGTATCTTTGAGAAGAGATGTTTTATTCATTAAATTTATAGACACAAACATATGCCTATCTCTGAGAAGAGATGTTTGATTTCTATTTTAGATTACATCTTCATTTATACATGTTTTTAAGGTAGGAGGAGGATGTGGAAGGTCACCAATCTCGAGGGATATTAAGTGGTTTGACTTCCATGATTTACAATAATACAGAATTCAAGGAATTATTATTTTTAGAAACTTACTATTTTTAGATTGCACTAATAAAATTGAAATTTGGGGCACTTACATTGAGTTTTTAGGAGTAAAAATCCATCAAGAAAAGATTTATTCCATCTCACAATGTTCCCCTCATTCTTATCTTTCCAATAGTTCAAATGGGGAGTCAAACGGAGCTATGGTGCAAAAGTTATGGCTCCTAGAAGTTCTGCCACCAATTGGGGTAGAACCATCACCCGAATTGTCACCTGGAATGTTGCTTAGATCATATTATTTTATCACATGATCAAGCACATCCATATATGGCCAAAATATAACTCTTACTCTTAAATAATGTAAATAATGGTTGTTTTATCTTCTATTGATAGTTACTTGTATTATTCTCTTGCTCCTTGAGTGTCTAGGCTTGAGGTGTTAGTTTTATTAGTGTGTTTTTGTTTTTGTTTAATCATACTAACATAATAATAATCTACCCTCTTAGATTCATATTGATCACATAAGTGACCTCATTTTTGGTGGTCTAGTGCTTAACTTTATATTTGTGCTACAAGTCTCCATTTTTTTTGGTTGAGGATGATTGTAGTCGAACACTTGACATGAGGAAACCTTAGATTCCCAACCTGCATTGTGTAAAACCAACTTAGGGTATTGAATTTATTTAATTAAAATAGAGAGTGTATTTATTTTTATAGACTTCTTTTCCCCATCGTGCCATCATTGGTTCCTTCTTGATGTATGTCTCTTCTACTTAATGTACTAGTTTTTCTTCCTACACGTCATACTCTTTAGGAACTTTCTCCTAGATTAAAATAATACATCCTCATATGCCCTTGTGCTCTTAATATTCATGAATTAATAGCAAATGATTGATTCTTGTGGCCTTTTATTTTGGTTTCATCACCCCTTGAGACGCCTGAAGGTTGACATGCGATTGTTTGAGTCTCTCAAATAAATATGTGTTTCCTACCTTCAATTTCCTTAGCCTTCTGAATTTAAATTATTTTAATGGCATATGTCAATACCTATAAATTGCATATCCTTTCAAAGTTTTCCCATAGTCATAATTTCACTCTTTTTCTTTTTCATGATTTTCGTCTCACTTCTTAGCTTCAAATTTGTCACTGTAATTTGATAGATGCATTCTTGTAGTTTGAAAATGTTTCACTTGAGCTCTGTAAATTATATAAATTTTAAATATTTTAACAATAAAGTTAAAAAATGAGGACCCTCTAACCTTATGTAGCTTTAAATACTTTACATTTATTCTCTCATGCCGTCATCCATCACTTCACTCATTAATGCTCTTAAATGGTATGCCACAACATACATTTGGCACGCTTACCATTATGCTCAACACTTTGCCAATTTAATACATATATCCCATACTTACACCTTTATTTTAGTATATGTCAGCTGTAAAAATATTTAAACTATTTTCAAAGGTGAGAAACTAATTTTTTCATCTTGACCCATTTGTAATGGATTTTACTTTTCTATTCTTTCTCGTACATCTAGTCACATGTTGCCTCTTGTATGCCTTAATATTCTTATATGATTTTACTTGCACACCCATCCTATGCATGATTCCTCCTAGCTATAGCTTTATTTTATTCATCTTGAGAATTGACCCACATTAAAAGATGTTTGTGGTCCTCCACAAGCATGACTAAATGAAATAATGATAAAGATAGTGCTAAAACAAAAAGGACCCATGTGTTGAAATAAACCTAATCAAGAGGTACATAAATAATGATATGATTTATTTGAAAATAAACCAAAATCCTAGATTATTCTAGTGGCATATGCCTTATTGATAATATTTGAAGTATTACATAGAATGTTAGGGTTAAAGCTGACTACCATTAAAATGGCTTGGAATAAATTAGCCATCTAAATGTCTTAACTTGCATGAGCCTATGGGATGAATGGTGTGAATGATGAATGGACCATCCCAATGTATTCAAGGTTTATCAAAGTGGCATATGAACTTAGAATCATAGACCAACTCATGCATACCAATAGAGAAACTTTTATTTTTGAGATGTCTATCATGCCAAGTTTTTTGCTTCTATTTTATAGCTCCATGAATCTAATGTGTAAGAAAACATGTTTCATCTAGATATAATAATTCATATAGGTGTGTTTTTAGAGATTATTCATCATCTATTCTTCCAACATGCATAATATGTAAAGAGGGAACAAGGAACTCCATCGGTAGAACTGCTTCAGTGTCAAAGACAAGATTAAAAGGCGTGTTCTTGTTCAATATTTTGTATGTGGTTTGATACACCCATAAAAATCAATCATCCTAGTTAGTGTGACTGATATTTCAAATCTTTATCACTATATGGCCTTGGATTTTGTTAAAGGATTTAATTTTTCTGTTAGTTTGAAGGTGGTATGGAATGGTTTTATGGTGTGCAACCATGAACTCAACTAAGAGGATGCATATTGTCTCATTAAGAAAGTAAGCGCCATAATCACTTGTTAAAATTAAAGGGTATCCATACCTTGTGATGATATTTTCTCAAAGGAACTTGGCAATGGTCACAATAGTATAATCATGTGTGGGTGTTGCTTTAACCTAATGTGTGAGATAGTTTGTGGTAGTAATTATGTAGTGCATGTCGGTTCATCTTGTAGTAGGGTTAATGGGCCCAAAAGATTAATAACCCATTTATCAAAGGGTTCATGAGCAAGTATTGGATAAATAGGCATATCATCCCTTCAATTTGGTTTTCCTATACACTGAAAAATATCATATTAGCATGCATAAGCTTTGGCATCTTTGAATAGTGTAGGCCACCACAAGCTAGCTTAGAGAACCTTTTATGTTATTGCATCACCAACATAATTTACTCTAGAAACACCCTCATGGAACTCTTGAAGGACTTATACATTCTCATGTTGCATTATGCACCTTCATAATACTTAATATTGGCCAAGGTTATATAGATATCTGTCAATAAGTTAGAAAGGGACAATGCGTATAATGAGTTGTTTCTTCTCTTGGGGTACTAAGATGTTCTAGCACTAAAATTGTTATAAGGAAAGTAACTATTTACTCCAATTATTCAAGTACACATGTAAATTTAAAAAGTTATACATCAAGTAAGTCATATTCAATTATTTACGTTGGTTCACCAAACTTAATAATAGATGGTTAGGATTGAAATTAACCTGTAGGGTTTCACTACCACAAAGAATTGGAAATCTTAGAATAAAACAATCCAACAACATATTCATCAATTTAACACAAGTTTATACATAAGGTACTTGATTTTTTTTTATCAGTAAAGAAGGTGAATGGAGTGAACAATAAGTATTGGTGGAACTTGTGGAGTGCATACACCATGGACAAGGCTTCTTGATCTGTAGTATCACAATTTCTCTTAGTTGGTGTTAGTTTGAGACTAGTAAAATATATAATATGGTTAAGATTCCCTTTACTAGGTTATGTAAGGATGGTAGCCACTACCATGACATAAGTGTTTATGTGTATATGAAATGGTGTCATCAAGTCTGGGAAGTGGAGGATGGGTGTAGTTACCAATTTCTACTTCAAAGCCTCAAATGCCTATTGATGTATTTTAGTCTAGAGAAAGAGGCCATTGTGTTTGAGAAAATTTTTAATGGAGATGCAATGTTATCATAACTATAAATAAACTTACAATAATAGCCAGTGTAACCAATAAAATCATAAACCTCATGTTGAGTGGTTAAAGCTGAAAGTTGAAGAATAACCATAATATTTTTTAGATCCACAAGTAGTCCATCCTAAGAAATGATGTGCCCTAACATAATCCCAAAATGTATGGCAAAAGATGCACTTCTTCATGTTTAAATAAATTTAAAGTTATCAACATTTCTTGAACATGAAGCAAAAATTAGCATAGTGGTCGTGCACCAAGCTGTACATGGTCCAATCATCTAGATACACTTGAAGGAACTTATGGATGAAATATTTAAAGGCTTTTAACACAATGCAAGCAAATATTGTTGGTGTGTTTAGTGGTTTCACACCAAGCCATACATGGTCCAATCATCTAGATACACTTGAAGGAACTTATGGATGAAATATTTAAAGGCTTCTACCACTATGCAAGCAAAGATTGTTGGCGTGCTCTTTAAGCCAAATGACATAAAATTATATGTAAAGTACCCCCTTTTAGTGGCAAAAGTGTTTTTTTCCTTATTTTCCTCAGTAATTTGTACCTTATGATAGCCTAAAAAGCCATCAATGAAGGTATAGATTTCACATCTAGTGAGACCTTCCAAAATCTCCTCCATGAATGGTTTTGGAAATGGGTCCATGACACACACAACATTGAGCTATGTATAATCCACATAAATGCATATTTGGCCATCATTATTGATCCTAACTACCATGAAGCTAACCCATTCATATTCATCAATGGGAGTGATAACCCCGATGCACAACATGCCATCAATTTCCTCTTTAATGCATGTATGCAAATTAGGATTTAATGATATAGTCACTTCCTAACTGGTTGAGCACCCTCAACCAATTTGATATGCATTTTTCCTAATTCTAGATGCACTCCTTTCATCTCTATGTAGTTACATGGGAAAATAGCCATGTACTCCTATAGAAGTTCAAAGATTTTGGCTAGTTTTACTTTAGATCAATAATTACCCATGGTGGCCATCTTGGGTGTGTCTTCTATCTTAATATTGTAATGAACCATTTAGAGTGGCACAAAATATGGTTTCTACTCATATTGTATATTATCTCTAAAATCATGCATCCCATATTTTGTAGGCAAGTTTAAGTGGTCAAATATTGACTCTGGTAGATCAATGATAGTACCCTCATCAACTTGAAATACAACCTTTTGCTTACTCTTCTAGATTTATTGCTTATGGTCATATTTAGATTAGGAGTAAAGTCTTACTAAGTCTTTAAAAGAGTATCAGGTTCTTGGAAGATGGCCAAATCATCCTCAATTTCACCATGCATGATCCTAATTTTATCTTCAACTTGTGCCTAATCGCCTACTGCTACTTGATGGATTACTTGCAGGGATAAATTTAGATATGATTGTGGTGAATAAAATGTAAATGCAGTGAGTAGACCATGTTTGATCCACTCCCAGGTATCCGTATCTTTGTGCATTTTTTGATGAATATACCATTCTCTATCCCAAGTGCATAGAGTGCCATAAAATACATGAACCTATAAGGATTCAGGTAAAAATGTCTCATCAACAATTTAAATATTCGCACAGGTGGCTATATGGGTGTCTGGGGGCTTGACACCATTATAACTAAGTGTGATGTGAACATAATTATCATGGTGAAAGTAATGATGTATTGTATCACATACCTATTCATATGTAAAAAAATTATATTGAAGAGTATCTCACCAATGAGCCATTATTCCTTGAAGTACGGTAGGGAGTGCATGCATACATTCATCTTCATTAACATTGCAGATATCCAACTATTGCAAGTACTTTTAGACCTCCATCTAACCATGAAACCTAGGTGCCTAGTCCAATTTGAAGGGTAGTGCATTAATTAGGCATCCACCAATGAGTTGAACAAACTTACAGTGTTTATCCAACTTTCATGGAGCATTTATTTGTTGACCAACTACAACACCACCTCATCTTATTAGATTATATTATTTATGTGCCTAATGTTCGCAAGTAATGGTGGTGGTGTTAGAGATGGATTACATATCTCCCCATTGATTTAGACCATTATAAGTAGGATATATATGTTCATTTCCTTGTGCCATGATGTTATAAATATGGTTGAGGTTCTCCTCAACATTAACTATTTCTACAAAGGGGGTCCTTGGTCAGTATTGAGAGGAATAACCACACATTGGGTGTCACTCTCAAATATAATTTAGAGCTTCTTAAAATGCAAGTCAACATTGTTATCATAACATTAAGGTCGACCTAATAGAGCTATAAAATCATCAGCTTCGACTAGTTCAAAACTTCAAAATCATCTTTAAATGGGACACCCAAGATGTTGATGGTGGCATCCCTAAGAATGCCTATAAGTATTACTTGAGTCTTGTTGGAAATAAATAGAATGTGTGGGGAAGGTTGCGAAGTGGGACTTCCCATCTTCCTCTAGGCATCCTTCATGAGAACACTAACTTCTATATCTGCTCGAGTCTTGTTGGAAATAAATAGAATATATGGGGAAGGTTGCAAAGTGGGACTTCCCATCCTCCTCCAGGCATCCTTCATGAGAACACTAACTTCTATATCACTATCCACCAATATAACTTGTATCATCCAATCATTAATGAATGCATTCACAGTGACCTCTTTGTCATAGTTAGGATTAGATTAGACATGAGTATCTTATCATCATGCATGGTTTAAATGAAAATATAGTAAAGTCTTGGTAATTTGTTGTTGTAGCCAATTCTTAAAGAGTGAGACAATGTTCTCACTAAGAAGAAGCCTTTAGATCTCTCAAAATTCATCTTGACTTGAGTCCATTAAGATAGTTTTCCTTTGAATCTTAGTGCACATGGTAGTATACTTCTCCTTCAAAAACTCAAATTTTCCTTGTAGTTCATGTACCAAGGCCATCATATCATGCAACACTTCATTTGTTTTTTGATCATCAAGGTAGTGTTGAGCACGAGGCTCTTCATGCTGAACCTTCTTTTTAGGTGGATTTAAAACTAGTGGGAGTGAGCACCACTCTATGCCATAATATTGGCCTTAGGTCTAGTTGATGGGGTGGTAAGATGCAGTCTCCAATAAAAACTTAGAGTTTTTATGACATGAATCATTCCAACACCCTTCTTGTTGCATTCTTTGGTGATATATGCATATAAGTGAGGGAATTATTCTAGATGATGCTCATTCTTACAAAAGGTAAAAGTTGGGTAAACCAGGTAATCATACTGGTAGTGATATATAAATACACACTTATAACATTTATTAGGTGGAAAATGACCACCCTTATATCCATTACCACGTCCTTCACCCTGAAAAGATTGATTTCCACTAGTCTCTTGATTATTAGCAATATAAGTTTGGTGAGTTCCTCTCATGTGTACTTTATGAATCTCATTGATGACTTGATAGTCATTAGTAGCATATGTGTACACATCAGATATTTTATAGTATAGTGACACTTTAGGCTAAGTAGCACACTAGAGCAAAGGATAATTCATTACATCATGACCCTCTTGGAATATCTCACAAGACCATTTTGTTATGACACAAACATTCCTCCATGGGTATTTATTCTTGTTATGGCCCTCTACTTCATAGTTAACACATGATAGGCCATTGTGTGTGTCATGAAAATGATTGGCCATTAAATTTTCTAACTGAGAATCCATAACATCATTTTGAGCCTCCATAAAAGGGTTGATCCCTATATCTATACTGCCTACAACTTTGACGTGGAGAGTAGCTTCCAGTACCTCGCATGAGTCGATAAAGTTATTTTGAGATAGAGATTTTCTATGCCTATTTTTAACCACCCCCCCCCCCCCAAATTAATACTCCAACTGCCATAGTGATGACTTAGTCATAAAATTTAAAACTATAATTAGGGACTTAAGTTAGTAGTATTATTAGTATGCATGTTTTTAATTAAATAATTTGATAATGATCTATTTATGAATTATTGTTTATATTATAGTGTTTTCAAAAAGTATTAATGGTTTAATGAAGAAAATTAACATACTTATATATATCATCATTGAATGATCATTTTCAATCATATGGATTTGACATTCACTTTTGATCAGATTACAATGAGTACTTTAATGTTTTCAATTGAAATGTTCAATATGATTTTATCAGAATTGAAAAGTATATATGGATTTGTCATAATGACATTATTTGAGTGATGATATAAATGGAATTTGGTATAACATTGAAACCTAAGCTATTTCTTAAGGATTATCAATGCATCTTAAGAGGTTTTAAGTTTCTAATTTAAAAGACTATTTTAATCTAAGTGTTTAAAGTTAAGTAATGGACTAATAGTAGATTTTAAATGGTCATAGGGTGATTTAAAAAGTTAATTTGAATTAATCCTAAATTGATCTAAAGTCCTAACATAAATACTTTCCTATAGTTAAGTGATTATAATGTGTTAGATAGATCTAGTTCTATGACTTTAATGGGCTTGAGATACATGAAATTTGAAATCTCTTAAAAATAAACTTTTTTGTTATGTATGAGTTTTGAAGTATTTGGAATTTAATTTGGAATTATGTCATGGGACAAGTTGATAAGTATAGGTGGCAGTTTGATTTAATGTGAGGAATGATTTGGATGTTTCGAGATCCATAAAAAATTAAGAGGTGGCTTACAAATTTAATGGTAATAGTACATGCCTTAATTTTTGCCAATTAGTTGGAGTTTAGCATGAAATTTTTTAATCTCTAATTTTATCTATTTCGTTAAACAATTTAGCAATTGGCTAATTTGGAACCTCAAGTTAAGAAATTGATAGAATTTTGACATGATGGCATAAAAAATTAATAATTAGCTAAAGGCATAAAAAAAGTTGGTTTTTGTTTTTCATTGGCATTTAGGAAAGCTTGCTTGTAGAAATAAGACTCTACTAGGATAAACTTGAATAGTTACAGATGGAAAATTGAAAGTAGAAGATTACAAACATTTAACTTACAGGTACGCCATTATCAAGAGTAGAGTTTCTCAAAGAAATGTTTTTGAATACAAATGGTGTGTATAAAAAAAAAATCTCAAATATTGCATGAGGTTTGGATGAATTTTTGCATGATATAAATAGTTATTCAGTTGCATGAATGATTTGAGTCATTGGTGAAAGAGCAGTATTATTTTGAGTTTTATTCTTCATCAAAAAATTTGGATAATAGTTGAATGAAATTATTTTCATCATTATTTCGAGTCTCTTCATCACATTTTTGGATGAATATATGGATTTTAATTTGAATATATAGTTTTAGGTATTTTCAAAATAATTGGGTTTATTTCAAAATCATTTTAGTCATGATACTTTGCATTTTGAAGTTATAAATTCATAATACATAAAGATTTTGATATGAATCAAAAATATTATGAATAGAATGAACTTTAAATAACTATATATAGGAAATATTGATATGAGTAGAATAGACATGATTTTCTGGGTTGATATGGTAGTTTGTTTACAAAAAAATTTATCATCTAATTCGGTCTTTTTGAAGCTTGGTTCCTACTCAGAGTTTTGTTATATATAATATATGATTCTTCAAAATATGATGCTTTTCCAAATATATTTTTAGGTTTTCACTGTTGAAGTTATAAATGAATGACATTGAGAAATAGTTGATAATATTAAAAGGTGTGATAAGTTATTTCAGTTTTGAAAGTATGATTTAGAAAATGTGTCAAAAGTTTATATGAATACAGATTCTATGGAAATTTTTATTCTAGTGAGTTATATATTGGTTGTTAGTTTTAATTAGAATGAATACAAAATATTTGATTTTTAATCAAGAGAATGTTAGAATTGATTTGCTAGTTTTTATTTTCAAGGTTGCAATTGCATGGTAGTGAGAAGTTGTGACATGTAATACTATTTTTGGGGTCTTCATATGACATGATTCAAATGAAAAATCATTATCTCAAAGAGTTTGCACTGGTTGTGTATTTATTATAAATTTCATGAAAACAAATGCAATTTGAAATGTGAAAATTATATATATATATATATATATATATATATATATATATATATATATATTATAAAATGAAATTGTGTAGTGAGAATCGAATGCTATATAGTTAATAAAATTATGAAGTATATAATTTTATTATTATGACTCTGATTTTGAATATTTAATTGGAGATAAACAATGGTTTTATATTTGATTTTAAAAATTGGTTGAAATTCTTTTTGCTATACAAAATCTTTATTTGTGTACCTAAATAAATTTTTGTGATGTCAAATTTGACGATCAAATGACCGTCACCACAAACCAAAAATTATGTAGTTTGATGGTCATTTGAGCATCAAATTTAAACTGGATGAAAAACATATTAAAACTGTTATTTTTAGAAAATTGAAAGTTGTTTTATGGAGATATTTGGTTCATTTTTCATGTTATACAATTGAAATATTTTTACTATGAATGTATTTCACAAAATAATTTGTTTTCAGAAGCATGGCATTAGAACATGAAATAAAGAGCAAAAAAAATTAGTTCTTTGGAGATTTTAGATTTATTGTTTGGTAATAGATGAATTGTATACATGATATAATTCACCTGGATATATATATATATATATATATATATATATATATATGCTTTAAGTTATATGATTTATATGTAAAATAGAATTAATATAGATAGGAATTTCATTTAAATATGATTTTATCATTTTATTTATGGATTAAATGTTATTCTTATTATTACTAGTTGAATAGAGGGTCCCCACCTGTTAGGAATACTCGGTCTAATTTCAAATAATTGATCTCTTAAGACTTTAAAAGTCTTAAATAAATCTTAATTTGTAACTGCCAAGATTGATTGACATTAAAAGTCAATTATTAAGTTAACAAATAACTAACTAAAGTTAGTTACAACTTTATTTTCAACCAAATTTAGAAGTATAAAAGGAGATCAAGCATTCATTTGAAGGGAGGAACAACACAGGTATTGAAGACTATTATTTCTTAAAGTCAATCACTTATCTCTTTCTTCTATTCAAATTCTTTGAGATAACATGACTTTTTCAGATAGATCAATGGTACTTTGTCTGACAGTTGAGTATACTGCTTAGACAACATAGGTATGTCCAGTTTTATATTGTTATTTATAATTGATTATCTAAATATTTTCAAGTCTAATATGTTTTGATGATTACAACTTGCATTCTTATGAGCAGAACCCAAGCATTCAACCCGAATAATGATCAAAACATTATTGTTTATGATAGATTGTTGATCTAATTGATTGTAAAAGTTATTCTTAAAGATATTTTGTATGAAGAATGTTTATTTATCAAATAAAATGATCTTATTTGCTAAGACAACTCTCTTTTATTGGGACTCGCATACCTTTATCTATATTATATTTTGTTTGAATTTAACTTTTAATTTAGTTTAAATATGATTTTAAGTTAATTTATAATTGATTTAATTTCTATTTTGTTAATTTTTGTTTTACTAATATTAGTTAGTTTATTTAATTATTACTATTTATTTATGATTTTCTTATTAGTTTAGTGATTAGAGTAATTTAGTCTTAATATAGCTAGATTATTTAAGTTTAGTTAGTTTAGAGAGTTTGTTAATTAGTTTTCTATTGTTAGTAGTTGTTAGTTGTTTAGAGTTTGTTTGCTTTCTTGGTTGTCATTGATTAATTTCATCTTTGTGTTGTGAGCATGAACATAAGATACTCCTTTTAGCAATCTAATTTTTTGTCCTTCAAGAGATCATCTAATTCATAGAATTTAATCTATTAGATAAGTCAGATGACAATTTATAACAAACTTAATATTGAGTTATATAATATTGAAGGAATAATTAGCTTCTTGGATCAAAGCATTGTTTATGAGTAATCTTCTTGACATAGTTAATTTTCATGTTGTGTTTACTTAATTTAGTAAATGTATGTAAAATTGATTTAGATTTATTATTGAACATAATAATCTCCATAACTTTAAAATACCCTTTTGGATACCTTAAGATTGATTTTTAGCCATAGGCACTTTATGATTAAATTGGTATGATTCCATCTTGACCATCACAATAGGCAAATGAGTTGATTTGTTGGTGTGATATTTTTCACTGTTAACAAGCGTGATGAAAAGGAAGTAATGGTCCTCCCATAGACCATTGAACATGCTATGTTGGGTTAATCTCAAAAGATAGTTTTGAAAGAAGCATTTTGAAATGTCCATTATACTCACACACACTCTCAATGAGCTCTTGTTTGATATCCTTGTTTCTACTCGTTTTTTGCTTTTCTACATTCAAAAGAAGTAAGAAACTAAGATTAAATGGTCAGGGGTTAGATGATACCCAGATGAAGTTTGTGGACCATATCCAGACGATTGAAGGGACTCCTCTTTGGTTGTGGAGGATGACACCTATGGATAAGAAAGACTTAAACAAGGAAAATGTTAGACAGATATACGGTGGACTGCCAAGCAAAAGCTCGGTCCTAGAAGTGCAAGGACTTCCTAGAGGGATGACAATCTACTAGTTGATAAAAGAATGTTGAATAAAAAGAAATAATGAAAGACTAAGAAATAGAAAGTAGACAATGCGTACTTGTATTCTGCTGTAAGTGTTCCACAGTCACCGATGCCAGTTAGTCTGCCGTCGTCGGTTGGTCAAATCTACCGACATCGGTAGGGGAAATAGTTGATGTCAGTCAGGGCAATGGCCTTGGATGGGTTCTGGATGAGTTTCAGCTCTGTCTGTGATCAACACAATGGTTTGGGATGTCTGTGGGAGTCTAATGGTTTGTGCAGGGTTTTGCAGGGTAGAGAGTATGGCCTGAAAAGGGGATCAGATAGAGGATTGGGGTGAAAGGTAGATAAAGATGAGGGAAGGCTTTTCAGCCTTTCTGGGAAGGATAGGTTGGGTTGTGTCAACAGTGCTTAGAAATGGACAATGGACTGATTACTAATGTATCCGAAGAGTACTGAAATAAAAACCAGTAGAAATACTTAGCTCTTAGTTATTGAAGAATCAGGGGTGTGAACGCTGGTGCCTGTTACAACTGATGTCGAGATCCCTGTACCATACTCCAATCTAATCTGAAGTCACTTGGGCAGAGTCTCTATAGCCAGGAGAGTGTTGATAGAATGCTGGTACCTGTAAAGAGTTGAGGAGCAAGAGAAAATTGATTCGAGCAAGAGAATTAGCGTTCAGGTCTATGATTCCTTTTCCGTTTGGCCTGCAAGTAAGTTTTAAGCAACTGACGTCAGCAATCCCACCGGTGTCGATCGATAGTTGATCGATGTTGGTGGCTGGAGGATGGGTAAAAAGGCTATTTTTAGCCTTTTGCCCGTTCCTCCATCTACTGAGTTCAGTGGTTGTGGTTAAACGGTCGAAGGTGGGTTTAATAGGCGTGGGGATTAGTGAGAGAGTTGGAATGATTAGTCATAGGGTAATGAATGAGGGTATCCAAGGGTGAGGAATCCAAGGGTGAGGTGTCAAGGGTGATGTGTCATGGGTGAGGTGTTAAGGGAGGTGTTATTAATTTAAAATAAGTTATTATTTTAAATTAATAAGTGTGTAGGTTAGGAATGTGTTAGAAGTGGACCAAGGGGACCAAGGGGGAGTCGACCAAGGAGTAGACACAATTTTGGTGTCTACATTTGCCCCTTTTTGTCTTGTTGGTTTTTCTAACGAACTGTAAGACAAAAATAGGAGTAAGTTGCCCTAGGTATGGGATAAGGTCATTTTTGTCCTGTTGGTTGTTTTAATGAACTGCAAGACAAAAATAAGAGTTGATTGCCCCAGGTATGGGATAAGGTCATTTTTGTCTTGTTGGTTGTTCTAATGAACTACAAGACAAAAATAAGAGTTGATTGCCCTAGGTATGGGATGAGGTATCCCCCCTCAAAGTGGGAGTCAAGGGAAGGGAACCTAAAATTGGGGGCCAATTTGATAGATAGTGGATGGATATGGTGAAGTTTGAGTGTGAATGCTGCAATAGTTGAGAGTGCGAGCATACCACTTCACAAGATGGTCAGGTCAAATTGTCACAGTCAAAGGTCAAGGAGTGCTAAAATCAAAATAACCAGTCCCCAGCATTTAGTCATAGTTGATTGGGTTATTCAATCCAAGCTGTAGCTCTAATGGTCATTGTGTTACAAGTATCTTGGGCTTAGGAAGTGCTCCTAGAAAAAATGAAAATGTCAAAAGTAGTGGGGATCAACTTGCTCACGATCCAATACTTGTGAGGGTCGTAATGTGGGTGCAGACAATTTGGCTAACTATTCTTGAATTAGCCTACATACAATCAAAACAACTAAGGCAAAGTTGTCTCAGAAATGGTCGTGGTTTGAGGAGATAGTCATGATCTCCAAGGTTGTTGGTCAAGTCAAGTTGAGATAGATAGTTGGTCCATTAGATGGACGGATGAAGGAATGGCCGAGCTAACCTTAGAAGACCCCATGTCAACTGAGTACTGCCTACATAGCCCTTGTTGGAAGGGCCTTAGGCCAATGTAGTTCTCCCCAAAAGGGAGGAAGAGGGTCGGTTATGGATGGGTTGGACGAGGTTAAGTCATGGTTAAAGGTAATATGGTTTGTCCATCAGATAGATGAACAAATAGATGTGGCCGAGCTAACCCCAGAAGATGTCATGTCATCTAAGTGCTGCCTACATAGCCCCTATTTTAAGGGCCTCAGACCAATGTAGTTCAGGCTGGTTGATAGGTTGGTTTGGTAAGGTTATAAATGATGAGTGTATGATGATGTTACAGCCTTTTCCATATTGTGTGATGGTGTATTCTGTAACATTGGCTAAGTGGTCTTTCATCCCTAGCAAGTTTCCATATTGGTAATGGTGTATGCTAAAAATGAATTGAAATTATTTATGCTTCAACAAGTAATGGTTTATGCTTGACATAAATTGTGTGGTCGATAGTTTCTATGTGTATTGTTTGCCATAGAAACTATGTGAAATGGACTATGTCATGTTGGTCTGAAAAGGCTTGGTTTGATTTGGTTGGGTTTAGAAAATGATTTGGTTGAATTATTTGTGACCAAGATGGGTAAGAAGCGAAAGGCACATTGCTCTTTCATTGACAAGGACCATATTGATTGCATAGATAAGGTTTTTGGAAACAAAAGCCCCGTTCATGCATTGCGTCGTTGACTATTGGTTATGTTAGAGAAGTACTCGAATCACTTGACGTTAAGTGAGCTCAAAATCCCTTGAGTATGTTGGGGTGATAGGTGTGATTATGTGATATGTGAGGGTAGAGCAACCCTTTGCAGCAGGGATAACTTTGCCCCTTTTTATAGGAGACCTTGAGAACGACTATAAGTCAAGTCCATGACCCCCTTTTTTTTTTGGTAGACTGATCAATGCGGGAAGTCTACATGGGGATGTCATTTTTTTTTGTGGTCATTTGTGAAGTTGATCAATGCGGGAAGCTTCTGAGAGAGTGCTATTTGTAGCAAGATTTTTAGGCATAGCCATCCTTCAAGGGAGTGGTATATATTTTTGCTTTATATGTTTTTGACGGCTTTGAATAGCTGTCTTTCAAGGGAGTAGTCTATTAGCTACAACAATGATGATGCAACTGTCCTTCGAGGAAGCAGTCTGCATTTAGAGTTTTATGACCTTTTGATATTTTTTTTGACATCTCCATTTATTTTTGACATAATTTTTAGTCATGGACAAGACTATAGAAGTTTAAGGGCTCCCTTTTATTAGGACAAAGCACCCATACTTTATGAAAGGGTTACACATTGTTTGTTTAGGGGAACAGTGGTAAAAGGAATGAGGATTAAAATGACAGGGATTGCTCAAGGGATGAGCTCAAGTTAAATATCAAGTGAATGACTACTTGATTAATAGTAGAATGGTTGCAAATGCAAGGCATTAAGGGGCTCAGTTTCTGGCCGGCCTTCGAGAGAAGACAAGCGATAAGTCCCTGACCCATACTTGTGCGTTATGATGTAAGGTCTGAGCTAATTAGGAGAAAACTTACCTCATTTACTTCTTTCCATGTTGGTCACGTGTTGGTTTTCTTTGAGGACGAGGTCTCTGATTTTGAAATCCCATTCTCGTAGATTTTTGTTATAGGCTCATTTGATGCGATTTTGATAGACATGGAGATGGTTAAGGGCAGTAAGGTGACGTTTGTCAAGTAACTCAAGTTGAGCTAAGCAATCTTGATGAAAGTCATCGTTATAAAGAATCTCATGTAAAGAGATGCATAAAGAAGGTATTTGTACTTCAAGAGGTAGGACCACCTCTGTTCCATACACTAGAGAGAAAGGTGTAGCACCCGTAGGGGTTCGGATGCTAGTGCGGTAGGCCCACAAAGTGAAGGGAATGTGAATGTGCCAATCCCTTCCAGTGTCATTGACCACCTTCATTAGAATTTTGGTTAAGATTTTGTTGGAAGCCTCAGCCTGCCCATTTGCTTGTGGGTAGTAAGGTGAAGAAAAGCTGAGCTTGATGCCAAATGAGTCACAAAGTTTTTGGACAGTTTTGTTTTTAAATGATTTGCCGTTATCGGTAATGATTTTGTGAGGTACACTAAAATGACAGATGATGTGGGTGTTGATGAAGTCGATAATTTTGTCAGCTTTAGTGGAGACAAGGGGAATAGCTTCCACCTATTTAGTGAAGTATTTGGTTGCGGTGATAATGGATTGATGTCAAAGGGATGAATGAGGGTTGATTTCACCGATTAGATCTAAGCCCCATTGTGAAAAGGGCCATAAATTATGAGTGACTTATAGAGAATGGCTAGGGATGTGAAGCAAGTTAGCATGTTGTTGGAATTTAATGCAATGCCAGATATAGTTGCTGCAGTCTTGGTGAAGAGTGGGCCAATAATAGCCCAGGCGAAGGATGCGCTCTGCAACTGAGTTACCACTAAAGTGTCAGCCACAAATCCCATCATGGACTTGTTTGATGGCATGAGATGTTTTAGTGTAAGTTAGACAGCGAAGAAGGAGGCCATCAAAACCTCTTTTATAGAGAAGACCCCCTAGCATGGTATATTGAGTTGTGCTTTTGATAAAAGCACATCGCGCATTGATAGAGAGATTAGGAGGGATAATAGAATTAGTTAAGTAGTCTACGAGTTGTTTATACCAAACATCCTGTGGACTAGAGTCAATGGTGTTGATGAAATTGATGTTAGTGGAGATATATGAAGGCAATGACACACGATGCATCGTGACATAAATTCTTGATGAAGATGATAAAGATGGAATATGTGAATTGAGAGATGCCATGGTGACGGCAAACTTATTCGTAGATCGAGGAATAATTTGCAAGAGGTAATGGTCAAAAGATTATAGTAGGGTGTCAACTTGGTGTTTGTACCTTTGCAAAACATCATTTTTACAAAGATATGAACCGTTGATTTGATTGACGACTAGTTGTGAGTCGCTGAAGATGTTGATGGTCTTGATGCCTAAAGAAAGGGCAGTCTGAAGTCCCAAAATTAAGGCTTCATATTCAGCCATGTTGGTGGTACATTCAAAGTCAAGTTTGAAAGATAGGGGCATGGGTGCACCCTTGTGTAGGATGAGGATGACCCCTACACCCCCACCAAGTTGACATTTGGATCCATCGAAGAACATTGTCATTTGATAGAATATGTCATTGGTGGATAATGTGGCGATAGATTCGTCAGGGAATTCACAGTGAGAAGGTTGGTTGTCAGGTAGAGGGACATCTACTAGTTGGTCAATGATTGTTTTCCCCTTTATGGACTTCTGTTGGATGAATTCCAAGTCAAACTCAGCAAGTAGCATGAGCCAACGAGCCATACATTGGTTTTGGTATGGCTTGGAATGCATGTATTTAAGGGGGTCAGTGTGAGTGATGACATAGGTTTTGTGATTGAGAAGATAATGATGGAGTTTGGTAGCGGCAAAGACTAACGCCAAATAGAGTTTCTCGATATGAGTATACTGAGTTTCATAGTCAATGAGTGTTCGGCTTATATAGTAAATCGCTTGCTCACGGTGTTGTGTGTCTCGGTGCGCGATCATGGCACCTAACGAATGGTTTGTTGCTGAGATGTAGAGGTAGAAGGGTTGGTCATCTTTAGGTGGAATAAGGATTGGTGGAGAGACAAGATAGCATTTAAGGGCTTCAAAGGCCTCTTAGCAATCCTTATCCTAATGAAAGGAGATGTCCTTCTTGAGGAGGTGATGAAAGGGTTGACATCGGTCGAAAAGCTGCGAGATGAAGCGACGAATAGATTGAAGCTTCCCTTGCAGGCTACGAAGTTGCTTCAGATTGGTTGGGGGTGGCATCTCGAGTATAGCTCAAATTTTAGTGGGATCAATCTCAATGCCACGGAGAGAAATGATAAAACCTAGGAGCTTCCCTGAGAGAACCCCAAAGATGCATTTCTTGGGGTTAAGGAAAACATTATATTGAAGAAGGTGAGTGAAGATTATTTTAAGAATGGTTAAATGCTCATGACGAAGCTTTGATTTGCCTAGTAGGTCATCCACATAGTCATCCATGATTTTGTGCAGGAGATCATGAAAGATGTAAGTCATGGCACGTTGATATATGGTGCTTGCGTTCTTTAGGCCAAAAGGCATGACCCTATAGCAAAAAGTCCCCCACGGGGTGATGAAGGTAGTCTTGTGTTGATCTTCTGGCGCAATCATGATTTGGTTATATCCTAAAAACCCATCCATGAGTGATAGCATCTCATGATCGGCTGTAAGATCAACAAGTTGGTCGATGTTGGGTAGTGGAAAATCATCTTTTGGGCAAACCAGGTTAAGGTCATGATAGTCAGTACAGATTCAGATCCCCCCAGTTGCTTTGGTGATAGGGATGATATTAGACACCCATTGTGGATAATCAATGGGTTGGATGAAGGAGACAAAGAGAAGACACTGAAGCTCCTCTTTGACAAGGAGTGGAACTCAAAGATGCATTTTGTGAAGCTTTTGCCTGACAGGCTTAGCCTCTAGGTTTGTGACAATGTTATGAATGGCAATGTTAGGGTCGATGTTGGGCATGTCACTATAGGTCCAAGCGAAGGCTCTGCTATGGTCTAAAAGGAATTTGGTGTAGTCAATTTGTTCCTGGGCATCCAAAGACTGACCAATCTTTAAGACGTGAGGAACATTAGAAGATGGGAGGTTAATGTCAATGGTTGATTCATTTAACATAACTTGCATTTCAAAAGGAAGGGAGCATTGAATGAAAGAGTCATCGACACCCATGTAGGTGAGAATGGCGTCATCATCTATGCAGTGGATAGTGTTGATAGTTGCAGATTCATCATCTATCATGTTGGGATAAATGAGAGGGAGAGACCTGGATACCCCACTTAGTCGATAGGTTAGGGGTTCCAAGTGGATGGTGTTTATGCAAAAACAAAACTAGGAGGGATGGAAACCATCGACTCTGTAGGTGAAGATGGGGGAATAGGCAAGTTTGGAGGTGATTGGTCTATGATAGGTTTGGGGAAAGGGTTTTTAGAAGCTTCAGTAGGTTCTTCAAAACCTAGGCCATATCACTTCTTGGCATTCTTTATGGCCCCATCATTTGGTGGTTCGATGGGCTAGTGGGAGCCTTATTCGTAGCGCCCAAAGCTAAAGCCTTTCCATGCACACCTATAAAGATAAGTATGAGCAAAGTTCAGATTGCCTAGAAAAGAGAAATCGGATGTGAATAGTTGAGGTGATGAAAGAGGATTCCCATCAGTGGGAGCTTGATCTAGCCCTCCATAGATGAGATTTGTTTGAAGATTGGGAGGACCATAAGGGATGACCATTTTGATATGATGGTCATAGCTGGGACTATGATGAAGTTGTCCATACTCTTGAGGAGTCTGGAACATGTCCAAGGTGAGTAAATGATACTCCCCAAGTGAAAGACGTTGGAAGATATCTTCCATAGGGTCTTTTATTGTCGCTTGAGGAGGTGGTGTAGGTGTGACCACCATTTGCGTACTTGTTGAAGCTTCCACGGGTGAAGGCGGTGTTTGGGTCGATGTCTTGAAAGGAATGAGAACATCATTGGGTCAATAGGTCATGTTACATGTCTTGAAAGGAGAGGGGTCTATGGGAATGACATGGACTTGACCGTCGTGTTCAAATTTGACACAACGGTGTAATGTAGAAGGGACACAGGCCATGGCACAGATCCAAGGTCGTCCTAATAACATGTTGTATTAGAAATCTCCCTCGATGATGTAGAAGAGCTCTAGGACAGTTCATGGGTCAACACAAATATGTAGGACGACGGTGCCAACGGTAGTGGCTGTGGTGTCATTAAAGGATCAAATAATTGCATCGGTTTTTGATATGCAATTCTTTGGGAGGGCTAATTGATCATAGGCATGGGTAGAAATAATATTGATGCTGGCACCCTCATTAATCATAACTCACTTAATGTGGGTTTGATCAATGTAGGCTGTGATGAAAAGGGCAATGTCCTGATCTTCCATGTTAGAGGTAGGAATTTCAGAATCGCTAAAGGTAATAGAGGCGACGGTGGGCAATGACTGGACTAAGGCAGTGAGTGGTTGGGGGTATTGGGGTTGGACCTTTACTGCCTATAAGGCTTTGATTAGAGCTTGACAATGTTGGGGAGAGCTTTGAATGAGGTCATATAGGGTCATCTTTACAGGCGTTTGGTGAAGCTGTTTCACCATAGAATCATGGATGGCCTCTGAAGAAATGGGTTGGTATGTACCCAAGATAGAAATTTTAGGCTTTGGTGGTTGAGGAGGTTTGACAAATGGGTAGGTCCAAGGAATAACATCTTTTTCTTTTGCTTTATCCTTTGATGTTTATGACCTAGTGGCCACATGAATGGTGTTAATCTCGAATATAGGAGATGAAGGAGGCAAATGGACCATAGTCTGTTGATGGGATTCTGATGAAGGTGAAGAAGTTTGAGAGGCATGAGACGGTGTCAGAGGTTTGTCAACAGTATCCTCAAGAAGAAGGGTGTCTTTTTCCATGTATTGGCGAATGACAACCTTGAGGGCACAACAATTCTCGATATCATGTCCCGGTGTATAATGATATAGGCAAATTTTGGTGTCATCGAACCAAGATGATTTTGATCCGAGTGGTTGAAATGGTTTGATAGGTGGAAGAGTTATACTAGAGGTTTGCAAAAGTTGGCGTAGTATCAAAGCATATGATCCTACAAAGGGGTCTGTGCTTGTTGATGCACTAGATGTTGATGACTTTTGTTTGGGTGTTGTTGAAGGAGATTTCCGTACCACCTTTTGGGTTGGTGGTGCGGCCACTCGTGTAGACGACACTTTCTTTGTGTGGGGTGCTGAATTTTTTAGAGGAGGTAGGTTTTTAGTGGGTAAAGGGAGTAATGGAGGCAAGTTGTTTTTGTTAGGTGATGGGATAGGGAGCACTCCTTTTAAGGTAGAAGGATGTGGGCCCAAAATGGAGGGCAATGATGATGGTGGAGGAGTTCATCGTAGTGATTTAGTCGCCTTCGGTGGTTTGGTTTGGGGACCACTATTGGGTGAGGCAAGGTTCAAGTCTACCTTCACTTGTGGGTGAGTGAGGCTAGGTATGGGGTGAACACTGAGGGATTTGATCGGTTTTGATGTGGTGGATGTTTGTGAAGGTTTAGGTTGAGATGTGGATGGTTGAGCTTTTAAAGGTTTGAAAGTAGAGGCCTGGTCCTCGTTGGAGACTTTTGGAGATTTTGTCACAGGAGGGTTAACAGCATGAGATGAGACAGGATGTGTAAGGTGAGGAGCTTTGAGTCGCTCCCATAATGCCTCATGTTTTAATTTCCTCCAACGGAGAAGTCCTAAGCTCTCCACCAATTGAGAGAATGGTTTGGAAGATGTTGGATGAGGCATTGGTTCTTTAGAAGATGTGGGGGGTTGTGAGACCAAAAATGTGTTAGATGCTACGATCTCAAACCCAAGGCATGAAAGAGTCATTGCCGGATCATCTTCGGTCGAAGTGGGTGAAGAGACAGGTTCTTCTCTTGGTGGAAAAGGAATTGAAGAATGTGACTCCTCAAGAGGATAGAGGGCAGGGATGATTGTGCCTTCTACTTGTGGTTGAGGAGCAGGAAAGGTAAGGTCCTCCATTGGTAGTAGGAAGGATGAAGGTGGGGCTAGTGGTGTTGGTATGGTCAAAGCGTCCTCCAATATAAGAGAGGTTGATAGAGAACTAATAGGAGTAGAAGGTTAATCTATCTGTAGAGGAAAAATGGGAGAAGAAGGGTCTTCTACCTGTAAAGGACCAATGGGTGGGCTAACCTCTTTAGACATTGAGAGAGGTTGGTTAGGCATAAGAGGCGAGACCGTGTTGACTGTGCTTAGATTACGCTCTTGGGAGTCATCGGCCATGGTCTGCACGTTGTTTTGGCTAGGGGGATGGTTAGGAAAAGGTTGTCTAAAGATGTCTATGTTTTGGTTGGGTGGCACGTTTGGGTTGTCCAAGATGAGATCCCCCTTATCTATCATGTCTTGGACAATGTTTTTGAAAGTTTTACAGTTGTTTATGTCATGGCCTTTGACACGGTGATATTTATAGAAGTCATTTTCCCTGTGCCATGTAGGGATAGGTTTTGAGGGGTCAAATTGAGATGGTGGTCAAATTTGGGGGAGATTGAGGACTCCCTGTTTGACAAGTTTATCCAACATGGATGCGTATGATTCTCCTAGTGGAGTATATTGATGCTGTATGTATCGTTGTTGGAATTGTCATGTAATGCTTTGAGATGTGGAAGGTTTGGATTGGTTAGTTGTTGTTGAAGATGATGGTCTAACAACTAAAAAATTTGCTGATCCCTTAGATTTGGGATTGGAAGACGAAGATTTGGAGGAAGGGTCATTTGACTTTGCATTGGGGTTTTTACTTCACAATTTGACTTTATTTTCTTTGACAGCATGGAGTTCAAGCTTCCTAGCCATCGTGAAAGATTCGTCAAATGTGCAAAATGTTTGGACCCACAAAGTAGAGGAGATATGTTTGGCACACGCTTGTGAAAAGATCTCAATGAACTTAGATTGAGGTAAAGAAAAGGAGAGTGGGTTGATTAAACTTCTCCAGCGGGCAATGAAGTCAGCTATTGACTCATCGTTGAATTGTCTGATAGAATATAGGTCCATGATGGAGACCTTTTTAGTTATGTTAATTGAAAAGTGGTTGAGAAATAGTTAGGCGAGTTGAGTGAAAGAAAAGATAGAGTGATTGGTAAGGGAGCTGTACCAATCGAGGGTGGCACCAGAAAGTGACATGGGAAATGTGGATAGTAACAATGCATCATCATGAGCTATAAGGTAACAAGCATGTCTAAACGCCTGTAGATGTTGCTACGGGTCTTCTTTACTCTGAAATGAGTAAACTTGGGGAGTTCCCACTGACTTGGATATGGTCAGATTGGGACTGAAGGATGAATGGATTCATTACAGATTTGTTCATATGAGAGAACATTTCTTGAACCAGAAATGGATGTCTCAAGATTAGACATTTTATCCATCAACATCTTGATTAGATCAGTTGACGGATTTGCAAGTGGGGCACCCCCTAGGTTGTAAGGTACCTGGAAGGTGTGAGGAGGGGCGTATGACGTAGTTGGTTGCGCTTGTATAGGCGCAACATATTGGTAACTAGTCATAGGGATGAATGTTGAAGCCAAGGGTGGTTGTGTCATGAAGCTAGGAGGCACACCTTGGCTTGATGTCGCCAGAGGTGGTTGAATGGTGGCAACATTAGCCAAAGGATGAGTAGCCACCCTTGTGTTGATGGGTGCAAGAGTAGGTGGGATGGAGACAACTAGGTTTTGGAATGGTGTAGAACTTTGTTGAATGGCTTGCGGTTGATGGGGCACCGAAACCCCAATGGAAGTAGGTTCAGAAATAGAAGGAGAAGCCACACTTTAAAGATTGGTCATGGTTGGGTTGTTAGCTGAGGTAATGGCTTGGGTGTCTATGGGTTGAATTACAGAGGCAGTTGATACGATTGCCATCTCAACTAAGGAAGTTGGCATCCCATAAATTGGGTTTCCTAAAGAGTCTCGCATTTGACTTCTCGTGAGATAGTGCTAAAGGGCCTTGACATTGAGGTCAAGGAACCTTTCAAAGTCTTGGTCCCTCTCGAGAACAATAGAGGGTTGAGTCGGGGTTGGTTGGGTAGGAGTTCGTTTAGTCTCTGAATGATACTCCATTAGAGGACTTGTTATGGAGGGCGAAGGTGGAAGTGGTTGTTGCCTTGCATGGTCAACAAGAGTTTTGGTTTGACTACGTGTCAAAACCATTCAAGGCAAAAAGGGTCAAGTTTGAGAAACTATGTTTTTTAAGTTTCAAAAACCAGAATGTGTGTCTAACAACAAGAAAGTCAGGTTTTAAGCTTGCTGTTTTGGAAGAAGTTTTTGACAGTGACCGACGTCGGTAGAAAAACTGATGTCGGTGAATAAAGTTGCTGATGTCGGTCAGATAATCAATGTCAGTGAAGATAGGTTGCCGACATCAGTGGGAAAAATGATTTCGGTTACTGTGTGTTTCCAGAAACTAAAAGTTTTTTGGAAGAAAGAAGAAAGTTTGAGCTATTTTTAGATCTCAGAATGTGACCTCACCAGCTCAAAAAAATAGATAGAAATAGAAAAATAGATGAAGACAAGCAAACACTAAATGTTAATTCCTAAGAATAAATTTTAGGATCATGTTGGCTTATGCCTTAGAAGAGTGTGTTTGGGAAGTTGGCTTTTAGAATGGGTCCTAGAAGAAGCAGTCTAAAGTTGGTTTTAGGTTAGTTTTAGTGCTCAAAATTCTGCATTAGGTTCCATACGTGGCCTCGTGCTAAGGAGCAAGCTCCCCTCACTTCACGAGCCCAGAGATAAGCTAGGTCGCTTAGCCAGTATATACTTCCCCTAGAGTTTATACTCTACCAGAGAACATAGTAGGCTCTCCCCTTGGTAGTGAAGTCCAAGTAGGATTACCAGGAAGGGTAAGGTATCTGCTAGGTGATGAAATACTAGTCGGACCTTGTCTCAGGTATGTTTAGATGTTTGATTTGTGAATGTGGTCAGGTTGTGTAACATAAGTGGACTACACTTTATTCATAATGCTTTTTAGAGTTACTAGATGAGCTACAAATGCATTCAAGCAGGAATGAGATGCAATATATTTTAAGCCCAAATGGAAATGTGTGTTTGGATGTAGACAAGTAGAGAAAAGGTTTAAGAGCATGAACTTTCACTACTCTAAGATGCAGGAAAGAAATGAAAAAGAAAGAGGTTCTTTTTAACTCTTGCTTATGGTTTCGTTTCAAAATAAAGAGATAAAAGAAAAAGGATGCAAGAAGGAATCTAATGCACCTATATGAATGTTTGTTTTAGAAGAAATGAACCCAAGGAAAATTCTAGGGTCTCACCGAGCGTGTCAGAATGTTTCTACTCATTTTTCACTTTTCTACATTCAAAAGAAGTAAGAAACTAAGATTAAATGGTCAGGGGTTAGATGATACCCAGATGAAATTTGCGCACCATATCCAGATGATTGAAGGGACTCCTCTTTGGCTGTGGAGGATGACACCTGTGGATAAGAAAGACTTAAACAAGTAAAATGTTAGACAGATATACGGTGGACTGCTAAGCAAAAACTCGGTCCCAAAAGTGCAAGGACTTCCTAGAGGGATGACATTCCACTAGTTGATAAAAGAATGTTGAATAAAAAGAAATAATGAAAGACTAAGAAATAGAAAGTAGACAATGCGTACCTATATTCTACTATAAGTGTTCCACAGTCACTGATGCCAGTTAGTCTGCCATCATCAGTTGGTCAAATCTGTTGATGTCGATTATCCTGCCAACGTCGGTAGGGGAAATGGTTGATGCCGGTCAGGGCAATGGCCTTGGATGAATTCTTGATGAGTTTTAGCTCTGTCTGTGATCAACAGAATGGTCTGGGATGTCTGTGGGAGTCTAATGGTTTGTGCAGGGTTTTGCAAGGCAGAGAGTATGGCCAAAAAAGGGGATCATATAGAGGACTGGGGTGAAAGGGAGATAAATATGAGGGAAGGCTTTTCAGCCTTTCTGGGAAGGATAGGTTGGGTTGTGTCAAAAATGCTTAGAAATGGACAATGGACTGATTACTAATGTATCTTAAGAGTACTGAAATAAAAACCAGTAGAAATACTTAGCTCTTAGTTGCTGAAGAATCAGGGGTGTGAATGCTGGTGCCTATTACAGCTGATGTCAAGATCCTTGTACCATGCTCCAATCTGATCTGAAGTCACTTGGGTAGAGTCTCTACAACTAGGAGAGTGTTGATAGAATGTTGGTACTTGCAAAGAGTTGAGGAGCAAGATAAAATCAATCTGGGCAAGAGAATTAACGTTCAGGTTTGTGATTCCTTTTTCGTTCGGTCTGCAAGTTGGTTTTAAGCAACTGATATCGGTGATCCCACCGGCGTCGGCTGACAGTTGACTGATGTCGACGACTAGAGGATGGGTAAAAAGGCTATTTTTAGCCTTTTTCCCATTCCTCCATCTGTCGAGTTCAGTGGTCGTGGTTAAACGGTCGAAGGTGGGTTTAATAGGCATGGGGATTAGTGAGAGAGTTGGAATGATTAGTCATAGGGTAATGAATGAGGGTATCCAAGGGTGAGGTGTCAAGAGTGATGTGTCATGGGTGAGGTGTCAAGGGAGGTGTTATTAATTTAAAATAAGTTATTATTTTCAATTAATAAGTGTGTGGGTTAGGAATGTGTTAGAAGTGGACCAAGGGGACCAAGGGGGAGTCGACCAAGGAGTAGACACAATTTTGGTGTCTACAATCCTTTAGGGTAGTGATACTTTGTTGCTCAAACTCTGGGATGGCAATTTCTTGGAGAAAAACAATTTTTTACAATTCATAATTCGTAATGGATTTATTAGGGTCTAATTTTTGATACCATTTATGTGAATAATCTAATAATGTAGTGGAAAACTAAGTAATATTTCATTTTAAAGAAGTGATACCCTGTACTTACCAAATGAGTTCACACCTATGAACATGTTTTGTCAAATTTGCAACACTTTGATATTCAAGGAGATGAAGTGTCATCTCATAGTATACCATAGGTGTACTTGGTGGTTGTAGTGGACCCTATTGTGTTACTTTGCTAGTCTATCTTGAACCTTATGGTGGAGGTCTATTAGTGCCTCTAGCACCACCACCTGATACTCTTCCAATAGAACCACAACTGAAACTTCCTCATGTGCTGCTTGTAGCATCAAGTGCACCATAAGTAATGGGCATTAAGGAAGGTTGATTTAATATGGTTAGGGTTGTAGTTTACCCACTATTTATATTAGGCCCATTTGGCATTCCAAGGTGAGCCAAAGGTCATACTTGCAATGGAAAAGTAAATGTTAAAGGTAAATTACTATTCTAAAGTTGCACTCCCAAATATTCATCTACTAGCTCGACTTTGGATTCTTTATATTCTGCAATATTAGTATCCCAATTTCTTATAATTTTTTTGTTAAACTCAAATGCATGATCATATGCTGTGGTGGGGGAATTGGGTCTATATAGATTGGGTTCTACTATCAGTGCTTGTACTATTTATTCTATGCATACCTACATTATTTAATGGTGTGGACCCATGGTCAGGGGATACTCATTATGCCTTTTCACTCTCTTGTGTATTTTTTTAGTACTTTTGGTATCCTCCTATTGACCCCCTGGCTCATTGCCTCTCATAGCCCTGCACTTGGCCTTATCATTCTTTTGCTTCCATAGTTCTCACTACCTGGCTTCCATGCTAAACTGCTAATCTCATACCAATGTATACCCCTACATTTCCCCACTAGTTATGTTGCTGATGTGTGAGAGAGTTTAACTATCCATAAGAAAGTTATTAAGCCCAAAATCAACCACAATATTTTTAATCTCTGAAGGGAACTATTTGATATATCTTCCATGTGGCTCTCTTAGGAAGTTGAATTGTGCTTCTTCTGGGAAAGAATATGTAGAGACCACATATTCAAAAATATAATTTTCAAGTTCTCCCTTCCATCAAATGTCTACTACTCATGTCCAAGTAATTTCCAACTTAGCCAAGGTCATCTGATGCTCTATTGACTAAGAGGCCTTCTGTCCATAATTTCTTGAATACTTTTGCGCATATGACAAAAGCTAATCATGTAAGTGCACATGTAATTATACAAAGAATATCTCATATAGAGAATCATATAGATGTTTCTATACCCATGTACATGCAAAAATTCCTATTTCAAGATAATGGAGTGAAATTTTTTCTTCTACTGTACTAATCTAGTGCTTGATATTCTCCAAATAAAGTTGCTCGAGCATTTTTATACCATCATGTTAACAAGTGAAATAGGTCTCAATAACAAAACCAAAATATTGGGTTATTTTCCTTTAGTCTAACACAACTTATCTTATATATGTGATTAAAGAGAATAAATATTATAATAAGTTAATGTGCTAGAATATCATGCAAGAATTGTCCTTGTGTACTCACTTGAAGCATGCAACTTAGACCAGTTCTTGTTGGTTTTGTTACATAGTGGTATATGCATTAATTTATCTATATTGTGGTGATTGAATAGACACATAGTTATTTAACCATAAACATCATAGTATATCTAATCCTAATAATATTATTTCATACTTAAACTAATCATCATGGAAAAAGACAAGTGCAAATTTAGAAAAAGAGTAGTAGTACCATTGATTTCATAACAAGATTAAAAATGGTATTTTAGTATAACAAGTATTGTATCTCATTACATATCAAATACCACCATGCACATGTCATGTCACATATCAGGATCATGACTAAGCTCAAAATTATAATTACAAGATTACCATTACAAAAATCACCTCTCTAAGTAAAACTAGGGGGTATTTATACATGGTCTTACCTCGACCATTATGTTACACTATTAATATCAAAATGATGACTTAACAATGGCCAATTCACCCTATATGCCCTCTATGTGCTAGATATTTATTGCAATGCTCTTATCTTCTCGTGAATTGGTGCTAGATTTGAGCTTGACTATTAACCTTTGATGCTTACATGAAGCATTTACTAACCATGTTCATTTTATGCACCATTGTCCAAGTCATACATTATTGCCCAAGTGTTGTATCCTTAGTTGCTCAATATTTTTTACATCCTTATTCCTCGTAACTTATTTCTCATGCACCAAGGCCTTCCTCACCATGTCTCTCCTGCACCTTGGTTCACTTTTGCACCATCTTCAAAAAGTACTTACAATAAATTGATACAAAATTTGAGGTCCAACAACTTAGCATAAAAAATAACACCTATTATTTTTCAAGCACACCCTTATGTTTATTTAAATATTGCATATGGATAAGATTTAGATACATTTTAAATTATTTATTTTTATGGCTTTGCATTCATGAAGGGCTTAAACTTTGTATGCTATTAATTGTGATTTGAAAACATAGTATTATGGAAGTCTTATGGATAAGCAATAATTTTATATTGATAAGTAAAACATATTTTACTTGCCAATAATAAATTATTCGAAATATACACTACATTCTTGCTTTTATTTCATTAACTTAGTGCTATTTTGATCTACACTTGTGATACAACATTATGAGATGGATTACTAAAGTTGTAGTATTCTTGTTTGGGCTCATTGGGAGCTATAGCATTCTTGTTCGAGCATGATCAATATTATTTTGTTTTTTAAGGATAAATATTATTTTTATTTGCAACTTGAGTTAAGTGAAAATCATTATTATGGTTGAAGTCATTATTAGAGTCATTAAATTTATTTTTACTACGGTTGTAATATCTTCTTTATATAATTAAGATGGTTGTTTTGAAGATTAATAATTGGTATAGTTGTAGCATAATATTATAAATTTTTACTAAGGAACATTTCTCTTTTAGGGACTAAAACACTTAGTTGGGTTGTAGATTAGAATCTAGTTCTTTTCTTCTTTCCATTATAAGGTAACATTACAAGTTTATAAGTATGTACTAGTGAGTGGTAAAATAGTGAAAGTTACATTGATTTATGTTATTTTGAAATTGATATGTGGGATATTTTTAGATTAAGTATTCTTGATTAAAAAATAAGCTCTTGATAATATAATTTATTAGAATTAGGATTGATGCTTCAACTATTCTAGTTTTTATACGACACATTACCTTGTTACTATGTCAATTCATTAAATGTAGAGGTTTATTAACAGCTGTAACATTTGATGATTTTGAATTGAGTTAAAATTCATTAGAATAGATATGGATTAAGTGATAAAAGATAAAAATTATTAAATATCAGATACTTTTTTCTAGAATATAAATGGTTCTTACTAAAATTTTTGAAGTTATTTCCTCTCAATGAATCATACATTTAAGTTAAGTGTCATCTTAATTCACTTGAATCAATCAATTTATTTATTTAACAACTAATGTTGTTATAATAATAAATTTTTATTATGAGATCTTATTATGATTTGATATGATATACTTATAAGATTAGAAACACAGAGAGGGCTTATATTCTATTTATTCTACTTTTAAAACATTAAAGTGATAATCTTACTTTCATTCTTTATTATACATAGTAAATTAGATTTAATTAGTTGTGATATATGAAAGTGCATGGGAGTATGGATATATATTCATGGATTAAAATATATCACCATTTATCAAGTATTGACAATCTCTTTAAGAACAAGATAAGCCACATGCAAATAGAATTATGACTACTTTATTTAAATACATCAAACTAGATTTATGAAAATTAGTAAATCCTTTAAATTTATTTTAATTATAGCTATGTATAATTAAGAATTATGGTTTTAATAAAGTGAATATGGAAACTACTTAGGGTTTTGGACCTAGGTAAAGACTTAAGGTAGACTTGCTTAGGTACCTTCGTAAAAGAGTGTCTTCCATGCATAATGCACTAACATGGAGTTCAAAATTTAATTGAGTTTATATTACTAAGATGAAATGATTACTAACATATATATTAAAGAATCTATCCTAGCCTTTAATGAAGTAAAGTTATCTTGGTTAAGAAACAAATATTACTTTGAGTTTTTCATGATTAAAGTAATCTCTTACTTAAAATTCTAAATGTCTATAGAAAGAATTATGTATACTATCTTCATTATCTTATGAGACTTTATGACATCTTAGTTGCATAGTATCATTAAAATCTATTACAATGGGATATAGCTAAGCATATAACCAATGAATGTCATGGGTTAACTTTTAGCCTGAATTTGATCTGTGGTATCATTAAATGGTTACCACCAATATTTTAAGGTTGCCTTGTCATAAAGAAAAGTTCATAATAGTATGGTGTACACTTTAGACCATTTAGTTGGAATATGCATACATACACTCATACTCATAATATATTTCATTAACTAAGATATATTAACAAATTGTCTATAATCAATGCTCTTAGTTGACTGACTTGTTATTAGAATTTGGACTTCATAACCATGAACATTAAGTTTTTTGTTGGCAATTGCTGAAGTAGGGAACAATGTTTGTTTCAGTATATGAAAACAAGCTTCTTGGTCTCTTATATCACATGAATTATATGCAAGATGAATAAACTAAGGTTACCAAGTTCAATTTAGGTTTGAATGAAGTAATTATGCATGGTGTGAACATGAATAACCCACTTACTTTAGCTATTGCCTTAGAATCAACACATTATGTTGAAGAAAAAAAGAAGTCTTACCAAAAGGTAAGACAATAATTTTTAAACATACTACATAATAAAACCAAATCTATTATCCCTCTAGTAAAAAATAATTTCATGAAAAATGATTAGAGAAATATATTTGGTAAAATCAATTGTTATGCAATTTTTTTTTTATAATAACAATAAAAGTTTTAAAACTTAGTCCTTTGTGAAAAAGAGTAATGGGAATAACATTCATTAGAAAGATAACTTCAGTGGCCTTGTCATATTGAGCTAATACTATTAATCTACATCTTAAAACTATTGTGACATGTTCAGAATGTAGTGACAACTAGTATCTTAATACTTACCCTCTATTTCAAGGAAATTAGACCACTAATCACATAGTTTATGATACTATAGAAAATACAAATGCACACTTTCAATCTAATCTGATTAAAACCAAAGGTATAATTTTTGGTTTTTATTTCAAAATGTTAATCAATTCAATAACCACATATAGTTTTATATCTCCTAAAAGTGATTATAAATATATAAATAAACTCTCTAGACTTAGAGAAGTATGAGAGGTAGAATTTGGCACCAGGAAAAGGGTGGTTGTTTCTGAATGTTTGGAACATGCTAAACTTAATCTAGGATTTTTTAAGATGCATGGAAACATGTTACTTATACCTTTAGGATCTTGTGACCTAATTTTAGTCATGTATTTATTATAAAAACACTAAGTAAAGCTTAATTTATTTAGTAAAAGAATCCAATGTCTTGATAAAGACTATAAACACATGGTGATCCAAGGTATCATCAACCATACCAAAAATATTATTTCATATTTATAACTAAAAAGAGTAATAAGAAAAGGGTGTAAAATTTATTATATAAAAATAATTGATGTAATTATAGAAAATGGATCTTCTCCTTAAGTTTACCTTATCCTAGAAGAGTTTGCAGATATATTTATTGAAGAATTACCAAGATTAACCCCCTAATAGAGAATTTAATTTTTTAATTGACATCATACCTGGATCTACACCTGCATCTAAATCCCCTTTCTAGATGAATGTAGTACTATCTAAGAGAGATTAAGGTTTAAATATAAGATTTGATGAATAAAAGGCTAATTAACCTAGTATGTCACCCTAGGGAGCTCTAGTGGTCTTCGTTAAGAAGGATGGTACTCTCATACTTTGTATTAAATATCATATGTTGAATAAGGTCACCATTAAGAAAATGTATCATATCACTAGGATCAATGATATTTTTGATCAAATGAGAGGAGTAGTTATATTTTCAAAGATATATATTCATTTGGGTATCACCAATTTAGATAGATATTCATTTGGGTATCACCAATTCTGTATCAAAGAAGAATATGTTCATAAAACTTCTTTTAGAACAAGATATGAACATTATGAATTTATATTTATGCCCTTTGGCATAATAAATGCACTTTATACTTTCATGAACCTCAAGAACAATGTTTTTAGAGATTTTCTTGACCAATTTGTGTTCATTTTTATATATGACATTTTAATATGCTCTAAAAATGAGTAGGAACATAAAAAACACTTAAGGATTACGTTTCAAAGGTTAAGAAATAATTGGTTGTTTGAAAAATTGTCTAAATGTTCTTTTTATCAAACCAAAATTCACTATTTAGGGTATGTAATTTACAAATATGGCTTTGCAATTGATTTTACAATGATTACAACCATTAATAAATGGTCAATTCCTAAAAATGTGCATGAATTGTGTATCTTCATGGGGCTAGATGATTATTATCAAAAGTTTGTAAATTTTTTTCAATGATTTCTAATCCCATCATGTCCTTACAAAAGAAGGCAAAGAAGTTTGATTGGTATCCAAAATGTGAATCAGCTTTCCAAAGGCTGAAATAACTATTAAATTTAGCCCCTATTTTGGTCATACTAGACGTAAACATAAATTTTGAACTATGGATAGATGTTGTAAAGTGGTTGTTGGTGATGTTTTGACTCAATATGACAAGATGGTTGCCTATGAGTCTTAGAAACTGAAAGTGAATGATTAGAACTATCTGACTCATGACCTTGAATTAGCGATTGTAATCCATGCACTCAAGCAATGAAATTATTTTCTATTAGATAAGTAATTTAAAATAAAATATGAACATAGTGTTTAACACTAAAATATATATTATGGGTAATCTAGGATTAAAGGGGCAGAGATAGCCTAGGGCACAAGGATGGTAGACTATCTCTAAAGTAGGCAAATTGTGTGTGAAACTCAAATAGAACATACATTAAATTTATTATGCTAAGATGTTAAAGATATAAAGTATGACTATGTTAGATATTTCAATGATAAAGAAAATAAGATACTTAGCTAGTTCTCATGATAATACATATATGGATTTGGACAAGGTAGAAAGTGGACCGGATATGGATTCAAAAATAGTCACCTAATCCTATAAATTATACCTTTATAGTTGTAGACACTTGCATCAACTTAGGATGATTATGATGATGATATTGTCTAACTTATATGCAAGTTTCTAGTACAAAATACCTACTAAAAATGGATGTGATCACATATATATTTCTAATTTCTGTGCCACCTTCACTCTATGCATTTATATCTAGGTCTTGGACTGCCACTCCTTGTCAAATAGTGAAACCCTAGTTATTCATTTTTATAGTGGCTATGGGAAAAATATGTTAGTGGGCACTGTTGATGCTTAAAATTGTGCTGTTTCCAACACCAACAATGGGAAGTTTTAGGAATGTGGGACTTGCGACCTGAAATGACCTCCAAATTTTAAAGAAGCTGGCTCTTCTTTATCTCAAATGTATTGTGAGAAAAGGGATACAAATTAAACAGAATCACCGATGCAATGAAAGAAAATTTAACTATGGCGATGCGCCTGAGTTTAATTCATCCATTAATACTAAGCAAAGTGAAGCTATCTTTAGGATTCAATTACATTAAAGAGAAAACAATGCATGATCAATGTAAAAGATGAAAACAAATAGAATCAAAGGCTCACCACTTAGATGATTTTTGCAATAACACATAAAATATCAGCAAAGGCACATAACTCAGTCTTCTTATTAATTTTTTAGTCACATAAAATGCACTGACACATGCACAGTTATAAAAACTTTCTAAATCAAGAAAATAGAATAAAGACAAATGATATTAATGACCACAACAAGAAAGTCTAAAAAAACTTCTTGATAACAATCTCTTGCAGAAAATTCTCTCTCTTCTGATGATGATTTTTACCCCCTCTTTTAACTTGCGATCTACACCCATATTTATAGCATAGGACTAGCTCTAGATTGCCCACAAGATCCAATCCCAATGGTCTAACTAAACTCTAACTTAAATGGAAGTTTTTAATATAAGATATTATTTAGATCTGAAATGGTTGGCCTCTCTACAAGTTCATTGGCTGAATTAGATACACGTGACACTTCCCATTGTGAAATAGGCGAGGACACTTGGTGGCTTCTGTTTGTCTATAGAAGCTCTAGAAACTTTTTTTGAGAGTCCTAGGGAGGATGACACGTGGCAGTCTCTACTGAGCTTTAGCTACCTTTTGAAAGTCCTACAGAAGATGACATGTGGTGGTCTCTATTGAGCTTTAGCTACCTTTTTAAAGTCTTATGAAAGATGACACATGGTGGTCTTCGCTGAGCTTTAGCTATACTATAGAAACATTCAAGACTCATTTTAGATTCACACAGATGATGACACTTGGTAGCTTCCACTTACTTTAGAAACAAAACTCAAGGCTCACCATAGTCTTTACTCAACAATGAAACAAAATCAAGAAACTATAGATGCTAACACTTGGTGGCTTTTGCTGAGCTTTAACAAGGGACACACAACACTTTTTGCTACTTTTAGAAAAACATATTGAAACCTTCCATAGTTGCCACTTGGCACCTTCCATGTGCACTGAGAGAAGCTTATTGAAAGAAGCTTTTGAAACTCATAATGGATGTCAACACTTGTCGCACTTTGCTGAGTTATAATGGGACACATGGCACGTTCCACTACTTTTAGAAACAAATTATAATGTGTCCTGGTAGATGACACTTGGTAGCTTCCGCTCGACTTTGAGACTTAGACAAAACTTTAGGCAAAATGAAAAACCTGCGCAAAATGAAAAACCTGTGCTCTGTGTCATAATCCTCACTGCCTCAAAATTGAAATGCACAGGGATAAAACTTGGAGTGCACAACTAAAACACAAAATAAAATGTAGAGTATTTTAATCTACAGTTCTTGGCAACCTTGAGGACTTTTGAGCCTGCTCAAAAAAAAATCCACAAAATATATAAAAATGTGGTAAAAATCACAACTTCCATAAGGCTGTTTGATAAATAGACCATTCAGCATCAGATAGTCCCTACTTATTTTGCAATTTTTGGAAGGCTAAATCAAGGTTGATGATGTCTTTGTGTAAAAAAATATACAAACCATGAACTACAGCCTTTAATTGGAAATAAAGATGGGCCATGGGGATCAAGACAACTTCCACTTTTTGCACTGATGAATCATCTGTTAAACCTAGAAAATTGACTGATCATTTTGTCTGGCTAACAATAAAGGTTTAATCTCATCAACCATTAACATAGTGTTGCTATTAGGAAAAGGGGAGGGAAGATACAATTGCACCAGATCTTCAATATGCTACTTCATGTCTTTTATTCCCTTTTTTAGCACATCTAGGAGCTGTTTGCAATTAATTACTATGGAGTTGCAACTGAGAACTTTGTTCACCCTTTTTACAACAATCATTCTGTCACTAATCCTTGCTACTGATAACATTCCATCAGTTGTGTCATATAGCTTTTGCAACAGCATTTGAGAATCAAACACTCTCAAAGAGACAGTGGATATAGTGGCCTGAACTGAAATCTCCACCTTTTTGCACAATTTCTCTGTATTTAGCAGGAAAGTTGGAGAGGGTCTAAGCTGAGTAATCTCCTCAGAGATTCTTTTCCATACTAATACATATAGCTCCTGGAATAGATTCAAAACTCCTACATTCTTTGGCTTATTAGCCAACTCAAGTGTCAATTGTTTTGTTGTTTGTTGCTCAACTTGAAGTTGGCCATGTATGGCAGTGGTATTATTTTGCTCAATCAATAGCTTCCGCTAGAATTGAGTGACCAGTTGTAGGTTTTCCTGACATTTTTTTGTAATGCTGCCTTTACCTGCCTTAGGGCTGTCACTACAACTTTCTCTTATGTTAGCTCTTCTTTTAAAGAAGCATTTAGGGCCTGAATAGCCTAGTGAATCTGACAAGAAATAGTATCTTACAACTATTTTTTGAGACTCTCTATTTCTTCATTCTTTGTTTTGATTTTTGTAGCCAGATTGCTACCATTTGCTTTCTCTTGAGCCAGATCAGCCTCCATCTTCTATAGATTTTTTGACACTTTCAAATAATCAATAGATATAGTAGAAGTGGTTTCATTCAGTAGCTCAACCCTGTCCTGTGGTCTAAAAAGTGACATATCCATAGCCACTGCACTCATTGTATAATCTTGAGGCTACATCTGATCATTTGGCCTAACTACATTAGGTGACAAATGAGTCACAGTTAACTGCTGTTGGATTGGGTCAAATAGTGACCTCATGTGTGGTGTAGCCAGAGATTTATTATCTTTCTTCCTCTTTTTGTCCATTCAGGCTTCCCTAGCCTTCTTATCAGTGTCTACTTGAGTTTGAAAGGTAGAGAGAGAGGCAATATACCCACTCGCAAAAGGATAACCCTGTGGCAAGCCATATGGAATAGCCAAATGTTGGCTAGGGAGAATCTGGGAAGGTATTTTCTTTGGGATAGAGGGGGAAAAGGTAGGCAATGATGTGACCTGTGATGACATGGCATGAGTAGTAATAGGTGGGGAAAATTAGGAAGTTGGCACAACAGAGGTGGCAGAGGATAATATTTGGCCAATTAGGATTACCACCCCTATAGAAGAAGAAAAAGACTGAGAAGAAGGAGAAATAACATGTACCTGAAGAGCAATAGATGTACTTAGTGGTTGATGTTGTGAGGGCTCTACCTCCTCCTCTGAATCAGGCTGAAGTTTTAGCTTCTTATGTTTCTTTGGCCTTTCTTTGTCTTACTGTGATTCCTTCTCTTCAACATTTACCACTATTGCTAATGGTGATTACACAAAATTGGGAACTCCAAAGGTTGACACTGATGAAGAAGCTCTGGGTGGTGAGGATACCACATTCTTTTATTTTTCTATAGCAACTGTAGATGAAGTTTATCCTGGGGCCTGAATTATATGAGTGGATTCTGATTCCCCCTCTGAATCTCCACCTTGTGTCTGTAGTTTGCTTGTATCAAGGCTAGAGACAAGAGATGGATGAAATTTATCCCAGATTGCCTCCCATTTCTCATTTGAGCTTACATTACCAAAAGAGTGAGTTGTCTCACAAATCTCCTGCCTATACTTCCAATAGGCTTCTATTTTCTTGGGTTTCCATTCTTTGTTCTTCAATGCCCTTCTTAAACTAGAAATCATTCTGATTTTGGTCAAAAACCTTTTCCTTAATATAAAAGGTCTCCCATGGCCTGGCCCCCTGAAAGGGCAAATCTGTCAATTCTACATACAAATCAGGAATATCTTCCTTAGGGTTTCTTCTATCTTCCCAAAAAGGATGACCCTCATGCACAATTTTAGCATCGACCTTATTATTCTTGACCCATGAGGTTATGAAACTGCTTGGGTCATATCTCCATTTATCTTCAATCAGAAAGAAACCCAGGATAGATAGCTTCCTTAGCAATAAGTGCTCAGCATCTCTGACCTCTAAGGCCATGTTTTTCTTTATCCATGAAATATCATACATTTTTTTTTCTTCTTCCCAGTGCCATAGTCATTATCAACCACAAACACTTTCCAGGTGACCTCTAAGAATGCTAACCTAAGAGTCAAAATCTTGGGTAGCAATAGTGGTTCTCCATTAAAACCATGGACCCTAATGATGGTATGATGAGATCCAAAAAAGTAGTCACAAGGAATAATGAAATTTGTCATGAGGCCTCTGACACTTGAGTTAATCTATTTTCAATAGGGTCTATGCTTACGTGACAAAAGGTAGGTGCAACAAAAAGTTCCCAAAATTCATATGGGTCAGATGTTTTGGACAAGATATGTGTCCATGTAGACACACGAATGGTCCTATTATGACTGAAACTTGGGTCATACATATTCAGATGCATATATTGTGAAAAGATGCCAAAATTTTGATATAATATGAGGTGAAAAAGATAAGAAGAATACCTCAAAACCCCTTTAGATTTGAAATGGGTGAGTTGGTCAACCATTGAATAGTCAATCTACTTTGAGAAGTCTAGCTGATGCTCTTGAGACTTGTCTACAGTTTTTAATATGAAGAGAATGGCCATTTGCCAATCATAAATAGTTGTCTTCCTTCATTCCAAAAATGAATGCCATCATGGATAGTGCCTCTTGACTAGCCTGTGCAAATTGTGCCCTTTCTGTTGGTAGCACTGGCATAATCGTATCATTATCCCCTAATTGCAATTCTGATATGAGAAACCTCAATTGATTATTAACATTCACCCACATTTTTTGCATTTTGGCAATGGTGGGAAATGTGGCTATTTTGTCATGATATAGGGCCAACATGTCCCTAATGGCCTTCAGTGTAATTTGCACCATGAATTGACCCTATTGTATGGTGTTTGAGGGTGCATGAAATAATTTGGCAAATATTTCAACTAAGTCAAGGCATGGATGTACACATGGGACAATGAATTGTGCCAATTGAGAAGTCCATATCCTCATCCCAAATGTTTCAAATTGTCTAGCCTTGGCCCTCTAGATACATCTTTGGTGTGCCCCTTCTCATAGAGCTTTGCTAGAATTTTGAAGGGTTGGGTCTGTGATTCCATCTATAAAATCCTTCACCTTTGCTGGGTCAATCGCATAACCAACTTCAGGGACTCTAGTCCTTGGATAGGTCCTTAAGGGTTATGTAGGGGCTGAAGCATATGATTTGCTGGTGAGAAGCTTATCAATGGATTCATAAATCTCAGACCCCTATTGTGAAGACTGTGCCTCCTCCATATCTATGTCTATACTGGGAATTAGTGAACTTATGTAACAAGTATGGAGCTTTGCAACAGGGAAGGCACTTTTACTAAGCAAGTTTTGCTATGAATTGAAAATGCAGGTAACAAGGCTTTTCTTAGCAAACGTAGGAGTGGATGAGACATAGTTAAGACTTAATTCTTGTTATTAGGGTATTTAACGACCCATCAAGTCTCAAAAATGGCATTAAAATTAGATAACTGTTAGTAAATCTTATTAAATATGCGTGGGACATCAAGTTAGACACGTCATGAAAGTGGCTGCGTAAAGGTACCTTGGTGAATTTTGGGATTTGAGATAGATTTAGTGAATGCTAGAGTTTCAAATTTTTTGAAAATACTTTTAGCCATAGCCACATGTTCATAGAACACTTATTAAAATAAAAAGTGGGAAAAAAATGGGAAAGCAGAGCAATAAGGAAAGGGAAACTATCTAACTATAATACATAAGAGATACTACTTAAATGAAATGTTTCAAGTAGATCCCATTCATAAGAATCTCTTTAGGTTTTCCCTCCATTGTTTCAATCTGAAATGAATTTTACTGTTTACATGTATAAATCTTATAGGGGCTAGTCCAAAATGCCTCAAATTTAGTGTGTTGACTTGGCTTGGCAGCTCTCGCATCCCATTTCAAAACAACTGAGCCTACTTCGAAATGGGGGTTTGAAGTCTTCTTATCAAATCAGTCTTTGATTATTTTCTAATGTTTCATTAATGATTCATGAGCTGTATCCCTCTTTTCTTAAACTTCTAAGAGCTCAACAAGTCTGACCTGCATGGGGCCATTCTCCTCAATTTCAATCTATTTTAATAACTGGAGAGCAAGAATCTCCAAGCTTAGGGGCATTACAATAGGCTTACTATAGACCAATTCATATGGGGACATATTTTTCATTTATTTAGGTGTAATTCTATCAGCCCATAGTGCTATATTAAGCACTTTATGCCACTCTTTGTGATGATCAGCCCCTATTCTCTTAATAAGTCTAATCAGGTTCTTATTGGTTGATTCTACCAAACCATTACCTTAAGGGTAATAATTTGAGGAAGGTTTTAGATAGATTCTATACTTTAGTGCAAAGTCAGATATTTTTGCCCCTAAAAATGCCTTAGCATTATCTAAAATTATGGTCTGAAGAGGCCCAAAGTGAGTAGTGATATCCCCCAAAAAGTCTAAGATCACATATTCTATTGCTTCTTTGAGTGGCACTACCTCACGCCATCTGGTAAAATAATATATGGAAATTAGAATCCATTTGTGTCCCATAATCGACATTGAATTGATCATTCCAATGAAGTCAAGACCCCATTGAGTAAAGGTTTCATCAACAATTATAAGACTAAGGGGCATTACTGCATTCCTTCTCTTCCCCACATAATATTGACAAGATTGGCACTTTTTGACCAGTTGATAATAGTCTGTAAATAAAGTGGGCCAGAAATAACCTACCTGACTTATCTTTATAGATGTGGTTCTTATAGAAAAATTCCCACTTGAGACTCCATGGTGCATTTCATGTAGTATTTTTTGAGCCTCATCTTTCTCTATGCATATTTAAAGTATGCCATCAGTATTTATTCTAAAAATAACTTGGTCAATTAAAACAAAATGGACCCCTTGCTGCCTATAGTATCTCCTCTTGTCCTGAGAGAGTTCTTTGGGGAAAATCCCATGTTTCATAAAATGGATTCTATTTGTGACCCAAGAGTTTTAATCAATTTCTTGTATCCTCAATACATTTTCCTTTTCTATTTCTTCAGCTATCATCTTTTCCATAACTTGAGTCATGTATTAGCACAACCCCCTACCTCTGACCAGCTTAATAGGTCTGACCTCTACATCATTCTCAGATCTTTGTTATCCAATTTGGTCTTTTTTCAATAATTTCACCTTCCATAATGTATTCTCTGACACTAAGATGAGCCACAAGTATCAGAATCTTATTTTTTGATACCATATGCTTGAATTTATTTAGGGCTTTTACCATAGCATATGCCTGTTTCTCCATAAATTTGTATCTAGCTTCATACTCTCTAAGAGTCCTTGAGAAAAAGGCTATTGCGTGTTCTCTCTCTTGTTGATCATCTTTCTGTGTTAGGACAACAACAACACTAAACTCTCCTCCATAAACATACATTATAAAAGACTTAGAGAAGTCTGGGTTACTAAGTACTGGGGCTGTTGAAATTGCTTTCTTGACCTCCTCAAAATCTTGTCTTCCTTCTGTAGTCCACTTGAACACTAGGTCTTTCTTCAACAAGAGTGTCACTGGTCTCATTAGGCCTGCAAAGTTTGATATGAATTGAATGATAAAATTAATCTTTCCCAAAAAAGACTGAACTACTTTCTTATTTACTGGTAGGGACAAGTTCATTATGGCTGTGACTCTCTTTGGATCTATAGATACTCCTTCTTTGGATACTATATGTCCCAGTAGTTTTCTTTGAGGTACTACAGAGATACACTTCTTGGGATTTAGGGATATTCTAAACTCTTGACACTTCTTAAAAATAGATTCTAGATGATGAAAATGATCAACAACATTCTTAGAAAAAATAGTGAGATCATCAAGAAAAGTCAAAATGATTTTATTTATGAGTTCTCCAAATGCTACATCCATTGCTCTTTGAAAAGTGGTTCCAGCATTTGATAGGCCAAATGGCATCTTGGCATATGCAAACGTTCCCCATTTGGTAGTAAATGTAGTCTTGTATTGGTTTTCATCAGCCAACCAAATCTGATTGTATCTAGAGAAACCATCTAGCAAGGAAAATCTCTTTGATCCAGCCACAGTTTGTAAATTTTTTTGTATAGAGGGTAGGGGATAGTGATCTTTCAGAGATTCTCTATTTATGTCTCTAAAATCCACATAGAGCCTTATGTGACCATTATTTTTTTTGACTGGTACTAGATTGGTACCCAGGTTGAGTGTTTGATTGGAAAAATTATTTTAGATTTTAAGAGTTTCTGTAACTCATCCACCATTAGAGGTTCAATCCTTGGATTCACTAGCATCTGCTTCTGTCTGACTGGCTTAGATCCTTCAGTCAGTTCCTATGGTGTGCTGAATGATGTCTCTATTATAGCTATGAAGGTCTTCATAGGTCCAGGCTATTACTCTGTCATATCTTTCACACAAGTCAATTAGTCTTTCCCTTTCCTCGGGTTGTGGAATTTCCAATCTTTAGTTTTCTCCCTTCACTCACTTGTATCTCAGAATAATCTACTTTATTTTCTTGAAACCTTTTCTTCTCTAGGCTTACATCTTCTGGATCAAATAGGTTTTCTAAAGTAATCAAGCCTTTGGGAAGCTTATTGGTCTTTAATTGAATAATTTGGTCTCCATATGCTTCTTCAATTTTGGGTTGTAATTGATTAACAAATTCCCCTAACTGTTGAAAAAATGAGAGTACCTAAAAATCATTTTCAAAGACTTGCTAATTTTCATCATTGTCTGGGATAGTTGGCCTTACTATAACTTTGATTGGCTCATTGTTGACTAATAGATCAGTTGTTGGGTCAAATTGTGAGCCAATTTGTGCCATCCTATCTACTTTAGAATTTTGGGTTCTAAGAACTACTTCAATATTGAAAGATTCAAAATCATCTATTAAGTCCCAAATTTTGTGTCTATAGGATCTCATCCTTACATTTTTTGCTATTGCCTTTTCTCTAATTTGTTTCACCACTAGTTCTGAATCTCCTTTTGCTATCAGATTCTTTACTCCCTTTTTTTTGGCTAACATGAGCTCATGTACTAAGGATTCATATTCAACATCATTATTAGTACAGGCAAATTGGAAATAGATAGATCTTAAAAATTTCTCACCATTTGGAGCAACAAGACAAATTCTTGCTCCAACACCATTTTTACTTCTAGCCCCATCAAAATTTAAGGTCTAGATTTCTGAGTCCTTTTCAGATTCTTGAGTCTTTGGTGTTTCTTCTCTTAAAAAAATTGGGATTTCATGGTCTTCATCAAATATGACATAAGTGCCCAGATCAGTAGAGTCATAATTTCCATATGGGTCACTTTGCATCATAGTTAACAACTGGTTATTTTCTTCCTCTTGGTCATGTTCAGTCCAGTCACCTAACTCTTCAACAAAGACCTTTTTTTCCTTATTCAGCATAGCATGAGCTGCCTCTAATTTTGGGGTTGGTTCATTAGTGATGTGATCCTTAGATAGTGACTCAGATAGTATTTTTATTTTTGTACCATATTTGGTTCTTAAAATGAGGTGAGACTAATCAAGTGACATATATCCTCCTATCTTGGCTGTGAACTCTATGGATAAACATAGGCCAAATACAGGGGGTATATCTATGACTACCACATCCTGATTGACAATTATATTAGGGCAAGTATATAATTACAATGGGAGTTATTTAATTTTCCCTATTGTTTGCACCGATTTGCCATCCAACTGCATAACTCCTTTAGTAAGCAGCTCATACTTTATTTTTAAAGCATCTACTATTTGTTTAGGCATTAATGTAGTACTGACCCTTGAGTCTATCATTGCATTATGTAACAGTTTATTTCCAACTATCAAAGTCAAATAGAAGGGCTCTAGTTTGGATTTGCTTACCTTTGGTGCATTGTTCAAAAGGGCTGTTGTCTATAGAGGAACTATGTCTTTGAGCTTTTCCCAATCAACAGGTCCTCCTTTAGTACCAATATGTTTAGACACTTCTTGGCCCTACAGAGTTTCTTACAATAGTGGATTTTGCTTAGGAATAGCTAATATGTCCCATATTGACACATGTGCTGGGGTCCTCTTCAGTTGATCCACCACATTTATCGGTCTTAGTGTTTGGGTTCTTAGATAATAAGGGTACCTTAATTTTTCTTGAACTTGTCTAGAAATTACTTGGTTTTGCACTAGCTGAGGTATTTTTTGTCTAACAGCTATGTTTTGATGACCTTGAAATGGAGGAATCCCCATAGTTTCATTATTTGCAGCTTTAGGCTATTCCATCATCCTTCTCTTGGCTCTGGTGTAGTAATCTGATTGTACCAATGGCTTCTTGGAAGTAGAAGCTTCATTTAAGAATACTGACTCTTCATCTTCAACCCATGAAAACAAAGCATGTTTAGGGGCTATTTCTTCTTCTTGCTGTAAGGACATTCCTTGCATCTGAGCCACCAGGACTAAATTTTGCATACTAGGGGATTAGTAGGGTTGAGTGTCAGAAGTATTTGCAAATTATCCATCCATTCTTCTTTGCTCTGCTATCTTTTGCTGTAGATTACCCCTAGGACAATCTCTAGGCATATGAGCATTATTACAAGGGAAAAACTAGGTATTGGTGTCATCTACATAATTATTCTGCCCTAAAACAATCTCCCTATTTGGATTAGGGTGAACAGTCTGTGAGGGTGTAGGGACTGAAACTAATTGGTTCGATGGTTGAGGGTTAGTTTGCCTTTAAGGACCCTGATACTGATTTGGCTGTTATGGAGGTCTATTTCCTTGGTAGCCTTGATATTGAGGTCTAGGATAAGGATTTTGCTATCTTTTTAGGTTAATTATCTCATTAGAAAATGTCCTTAAGATGTTCTTAACATCATCCATCTCAGATGACTGGATAGGGACAAGTTATTTAGCAAGTTGTTGAGGAAATGTATACATAAACACAATTGGGGCTATGGGATTAGGGGCTTCTTAAGGCAAAGGTAAGGTCATCTCTAGAAACATGGGCATGGGAGGCTTTGGGGGCAACTTTCCAGCATCTATTAAGTTATTTTTAGCTCTGACTGCATAGTCATAGGCTTCTAGCAGAGTCTGTCAAGATTAGGAGCATAATTGATTACCTTGTATAAGCAACTAAACACAAAATTTAACCAGAAGTAATATGTAACTAGAATTTGTAAATAACACAGAATATGAGAGACAATACCCAATTGTATTATTACTCTTCCAGAAGGAATTACAATAAAGAAGTCACACTCTTCTTCCCACACCTATAGGGCATATAATAATCTCCTTCAAGAGTTCTCTCTCTCAATTATGGTCACAATAAACAACTCAAACATAGAGTTGTTGTTCACCTCCAACCAGTCAGTATCAATACTACTAGTACCACTAGTAAGTGACAACCGGCTCAATCGTAGTTGCCTACTTCTAGTCCACCAAGTACTCCACATACTTCAAGTTCAAGTACACCACGTACTCCAAGTAGATCTCACCTAATCTTGCTACATGTTGTGTTGCTGATCTCCCTAATCTTGCTGCCACCTATAGATCAACCTAGTTTTACACACCTACAAACCTAGATCTCACACACACACACACCTGCAGATCAACCAACCTTACTTACCATGTAGATCTCACCTGATCTTGCTATACCACATATCAACCTAGCCTTGCACACCTACCGACCTAGCTCTTACACACCCAAAAGAACCCTTGTCCTTGCCTCACCAAGTCCTTATGATTATCCCTTGGATAAAACTCTGATTCTACAAAATTGATTCTACCATCTTACAATATAGCCCATGAGTCTATTATATAGATCCCATACAAACAATAATTAGACTTCTAATTACAATAATTAGAACTGCAGCTCCAAGACTAAAATTAGTCTTTACCATGCAAACTAACTGTCTGTCTAAAATTAAACCAGTTCTGAAGATACATGCAAATGCATGCACACATAGGCTATCGACATCGGTACCTATCTGACCGATGTCGGTTGACCCATAATCAACATTAGTTACTGTGAACACTGAAGATGACTGACGTCGGTTGATCAGACTGATGTCGATTGCCTGCAACTCAGCAACCTCCTCTAATTTGCATCCTGGTGAAGCTTTTAGCTCCACAACCTAACAATCTCCCACTTGGAGATAAATAGCTGCACCTATACCTATACCTATACATCATCTAATTTATTTCTTAGCTTGTATCCCTCTTCAAGCTCAATCTTGAAGACCAACCACCACACATCCTATGGTGCTCTGCATGTCATCTAAATAACCTGCCACATCCGAATATACATACCCATGTAGAGAAGTCCCTAACCCTGCATAACATGAATCCCTACTGTTGGTCCCTCTCAGATACCTGAGAATCTACTGAACTACTCTCCAATGCTTCTTTCCCAGATTGGCTACAAACTTGTTGACAACACCCACTGCTGGGGCACAAAATCAAGTCTAGTACACATGTACTTAACCTCATCATGTGAATTGGGACACTGTTCTGTGAACTGTCCATCCATAGGTGTGCTAACTAGTTTTAAATCCTGCATATCAAACCTCGCCACTACCTTATTCACACAATCATCTGGAGACAAAATCAACCTGTGATCTTCCCTATCTCTAGAAAAACTCATGCCAAAGAATTTTGCTCCTCCTAAATCCTTCCTGGCATACCACTGAACTAACTTTACCTTTAGCTCAACAAAACCCTGCATGTGTGAACCCACTACATACAGTAACAAGATAATGTAGCTAATATTATCCAACCTGGTAAAGTAAACACAATGATTACATTGACATTGACTAAAGCCATGCTTTGTCATACACCTGTCAAACCTGTACCACTGTCCTGTAGCTTGCTCAAGACCATATGACCTGGCCTTCTATCTCACGTGTCCATTCTCTCTCTTCTTTAACCAAGGAATCCATTCATCTTTCAGTGCTTTCTATCCTGGCTAGCAACTCTACCAAATCTCCCATTTGGTTCTCTTAAGGAATCAAAGAATTCATGCCATGCTCCCACTATTTCCTAGATCCTACCTGCTCTACAGTGAGCAACAAGTAGTATAAAGAAGGGAATAATGAATTTGAGGCTTACTTACCCTTTCAATCCTCCATATGGGCATTTGAGACTCCTTGACAGCTTGCTGTCCACCCAAAATCCATTTTTTGGTTGACCCTGGTCTGCACCCGACCGATGTCAAATCCACCTGATCGCCGATGCTCAATTCCCTGACTAACGTCAGTGTCCTCCTGGTCACTGACGTCAGTTCCCTGACTGACACCGGTATCCACCTGCCCAACACCACTGACTCTAGTCTGCACATGATCGACATCGGTACCTACCTATTCGATGTCGGTTCCACCTGATCGACGTCGGTAACTATGTTTTCCTATGAGTGATGAATTTTTACCTATGAGCTCACCTTGGATCAAAACCCTATCCAAACTGCCCTGCTCAGAGTTATTCAGCCCCCTCACTGATCTCTATCCATCATCTCCTCCATGAAAACCAAGGCTTTCAGTTCTTAAGTTTGTCAAAGACATCTGACTTCCTCTTAAGAACATGCATTCCCTTCTCACTCATGTGACCAAGCCTAAAGAGCCACATCTTTGCAACAGAAGGAGAATCAGTAATACAAGTAGATAGATAAAGAATACCTACTTTCTTACCACATGCTAATTCAAGTGCATCCAAGATTCCACTGTGAGAGTTACTGTGCATCCCTCATCACCCAACTTTCTTAAAGAAATTAGCCTCCTCTTTAGGATTGGGACTTGCATGACCTTCTCCAACACCCATGTGTTGCCCGTTTGTAATTTCAGTTGCACTTTCCCTTTGCCAACAATTTGACAAGGCTCACCAACCCCTAAATAAATCTTTCCAAAGTCTCCAAGGACATTAACATGGAAAAATACTCTATTTTGGGTTGCATGGAAAGAGGTAACAGAATCTATAATCCAAGATTCTACTTTATCCAAGGAACATACAAGAGCATCCTGTGCAAAAATACCCGCAACATCTGCTTCTTCATTTCCTTCATGTTGATCTTTTACCAACCAACAATCTTTCTTTCCCTGCTCTTTCTTTCCATAATTCAGCAATTGAGAATTCTTGCATTTGAATTCCTCCATTCTTAGCTGTACTTTCTTCTGCCATTGCTATACTTCCACTCAATCAACAACCCCTGAGAGTGATTTGTAATCAACAAACACTTAACACACTCTGAAACCAAGGTGTTAGTGAACCTCACTTTGAGAACCTTCAACCTCGCTCTGATAAACCAACACCCTAGCTTTGATACCACTTGTTAGGACCTAAGCTCACAAAGCTCTGACACCACTTTGTCAGGATTAAGAGCACACTTGATTACCTTTATATAAGTAACTAAACACAAAATTTAACCAGAAGTAAAATGTAACTAGAATTCAAAAACAACACAGAATATTAGAGACAATATCACACTTTTATTAATACTCTTTCAGAAGGAAATACAATAAAGAGAGTCACACTCTTCTTCCCAAACCTCTTAGGGCATACCAGTAATCTTCCTTCAAGAGTTTTCTCTCTCAATTACAGTCACTACAATCAACTCAATACACCGAGTTGGTGTTCACCTCCAACTAGTCAGTATCAATACTGCCAATACCACCGAGTAAGTGACAATCGGCTCAACTGTAGTTGCCTACTCCAAGTCTCCACATACTTCAAGAGTACACCACGTACTCCAAGTAGATCTCACCTGATCTTACTACCTATTGTGTTGCTGATCTCCATGATCTTACACACCTACAAATCAACCTGGTTTTTCACACCTGCAAACCTAGATCTCGCACACACACACACACACTACAGATCAACTGACCTTACTTACCATGTAGATCTCACCTGATCTTGCTATACTGCAGATCAACCTAGCGTTGCACACCTACCAACCTAGATCTTACACACCTGAAAGAACCCTTGTCGTTGCCTCACCAAGTCCTTATGATTCTCCCTTGGATAGAACCCTTCTGATTCTATAGAACCCTTGTGATTCTACAGAACCCTTGTGATTATACAAATTACAATACAACCCATGGGTCTCTTAAATAGATCCCATATAAATAATAATTAGACTTTCTAATTACAATAATTAGAAACATAGACTCCAAGACTAAAATTAGTCTTTTACCATGCAAACAAACTGTCTGTCTAAAATAAGACCAATTCTAGAGAGCGCATGCAAATGCATGCACACACAGGCTGCCGACGTTGTTACCTATCTGACCAATGTCGGCTGACCCATAACCGACATTGATTACTGCGAAGACTAAAGATGACCAACGTTAGTTAATCAAATCGACGTCGATTTCCTGCAACTCAACAACCTCCTCCAATTTGCATCCTGGTGAAGCTTTTAGCTCCACAACCTAACAGAGTCTAACCTCTAAGTGACTAAATCATTACTGATATATTTGAATTTAAGGCTTTAAGATAAAATACTATAGCCATACCTTGTAATGGTCTTGCTCTAGAAGGAATTCTTTCCCAAGTCTTTTGAAATCTTCAATTGAAATCAGTCATTGCTTCTTGTGGTGCCCTTTTGATAGTAATCAATTGTTGCAACAAAAAAGATTTATCACTTTTTTCTTCAAATCTTGCAAAGAAAGCATCTCCAAGATGATCCCATGTAGATATTGTATTTGGGGCCAAAAATCTGTACCAGTATAGAGCCTTCCCCTTAAAATAAGCTACTAACAATCTTATAGCTACATTCTACTCTGTGATCACATGTATTGCACATACATCAGACACATCCTATAAATGTTCTTCAGGTGTTTTGAAATCTTTCCCACTAAATTTGGGCAGAGCTTTCAGGGCATTTACTGGAATAGGATCTCAAGTGGCTAGTGGTACTAGGAGAATCAGAGGACTACCAGTGTTCCAATTTGCATAATTCCTTGGGGCTATAGGTACTCCCATGTTTGCTCTTGGTGTTGTTGTAAATTGATTGACCCTTCTTGAATTAGTTATCAATGGTGATAAAAGAATACTTGGGTTTAGAGAAGATTGAGCTCTTGTTACTGGTCTATAGGTCTAACTCCTTGTAGATCTTTGGTTCATACAGTCTTGAAAGAAACTTCAAGAGATTGTCCCACTGGGTGTGCCAAAAAATTGTTGATGCTTAAAATTGCACTATTTCTAACACCAACAATGGGAAGTTTTAGGAATGTGGGACTTGCGACCTGAAATGACCTCCAGATTTTAAAGAAGCTGGCTCTTCTTTATCTCAAATGTATTGTGAGAAAAGGGATAGAAATTAAATGAAATCACCAATGCAATGAAAGAAAATTTAACTATGGTGACGTGCCTAAGTTTAATTCGTCCCTTAATACTAAGCACAATGAATCTATCTTTAGGATTCAATTACATTAAAGAGCAAACAATGCATGATCAATGTAAAAGATGAAAAAAAATAGAATTAAAGGCTCACAACTTAGATGATTTTTGCAGTAACATAGAAAATATTAGCAAAGGCACAAAACTCAGTCTTCTTATTAATTTTCTAGTCACATAAAATGCACTGACACATGCACAGTTATACAAACTTCCTAAATCAAGAAAATAGAAGAAAGGCAAATGATATTACTGGCCATATCAAGAAAGTCTAAAAAAACTTCTTGATAACAATCTCTTGCAGAAAATTCTCTCTTCTGATGATGATTTCCCCGCCCTCTTTTAACTTACGATTTGCACCCATATTTATAGCATAAGATTGGCTCTAGATTGCCCACAAGATGCAATCCCAACGGTCTAACTGAACTCTAACTTAACTAGAATTTTTTAACAAAAGATATTATTCAGATCTGAAATGGTTGGCCTCTCTGCAAGTTCTTTGGTTAAATTAGATACATGTGACACTTCCCACTGTGAAATAGGCGAGGACACTTGGCAGCTTCCATTTGTCTATAAAAGCTCTAGAAACTTTTTTTTGGAGAGTCTTACAGAAGATAACATGTGGTGGTCTCTAATGAGCTTTAGCTACCTTTTGAAAGTCATTTGAAAGATGACATGTGGCAGTCTCTGCTGAGATTTAGCTACCTTTTGAAAGTCCTATAGAAGATGACACATGGCAGTCTTTACTGAGCTTTAGCTATACTATAGAAACATTTGGGACTCATTTTAGATTCACACAGATGATGACACTTGGTGGCTTCCACTTACTTTAGAAACAAAAATTGAGGTCCACCATAGTCTTTACTCAACAATGAAATAAAATGAAGAAACTGTGGATGTTGACACTTGGTAGCTTCTACTGAGCTTTAACAAGGGACACGTGGCACTTTTTTCTACTTTTAGAAAAATATATTGAAACCTTCCACAGTTTCCACTTGGCACCTTCCATGTGCACTGAGAGAAGCTTATTGAATGAAGATTTTTAAACTCATAAGAAACTTGAAACATAGATGCTGACACTTGATGCGCTCTACTGAGTTATAACAGGACACATGGCACGTTCTGCTACTTTTAGAAACAAATTATAATGTGTCCTGATAGATGACACTTGGCAGCTTTTGCTTGACTTTGAGACTTAGACAAAACTTTAGGCAAAATGAAAAACCCATGCAAAATGAAAACCCTGCACCCTGTATCATAACCCTCACTGCCTCGAAACTAAAATGCGCAGGGACAAAACTTGGAGCGCACAACTGAAACTCAAAATAAAATGTAGAGTATTTAACTCTATAGGCACATAATGTCAAGCTACCATAAAGACCCCTTTATCAACGAGTATTGCCTACATAATCAATATTCTGAAGAGGTCCTCAGACTTGTAGTTCTCCATTATATGTTGACTTGTGTGTGAATCATGCAATGTGTGATAAGAAATTACAACAATGACCTAGCTTGTATCTTTGTAAATGTGGCTCATGGAATGCTCCTTCAGTACTTTATTTATAAAAATAAAATAAAATATGGAAGCTTTACTCACTTAAGTACTTGATTTAATGCCTTTGGTAAATTGTATTGTGAGTTGCTAGGTGTTTCCAAGTATTTTATATGCTAGGAATGAATGAGGATTGATCTTTTATATATAGCTATCCCTTTAGAGAATATCTCACATTAAAGCACTTAGGTTAACCATATGAATATATTTTGTTGGTAAATTATATTACTTTAGGGCATTGGGTACTTGTATTGGGATATAACACTTTCATCGATGTAGGCATTTCATTAGGATGTAAGTGTTCAGATAGTTGAAAAACAAGTGTAGATTCATAACTTGTAGAGATGTAAGATAAGTAAGTTTACAACATTATGTGCAAGGTAGAAGACCTATGTTTTTAGAATAACATTGGTCAGACTAAGAGATAAGTAATTAGGCACAAAAAGATAGTGTATGCAAGCCTTTTAGCAATGGTAAAAGGTCTAAAAGAATAAGGTACATCCATGATATATATTTTCCAAGTGTACAAAATTGAAGTGCTATATAATTCATAAATAGTGGCTACACATAAAAGTTTGTGCACTTGTTTACATAGGATGAGTTGAACACAATACAAAGAAGATGGTTGGAATTTATTGAAAACTTTGATATTGATATTGATTATGTAAAAGGAAATGAGAACCAAGTAGCTGATGCTCTAAGTAAGAGGACTTATATACATGTTATATCAATTTTATAGTCAAAGTTTAGAAATTCTATTTTATTTTATTAGAAATCAGACCCTGAAGGTCTAAAAATCTACTATGATTTGTTAAATGAAAGTTCATAAAATGTGGTTTCTCATTTCTCATTGGATCTAGATGGTTTTTTAGACACAAAGGCAAAATTTATGTTCTTGATTCTAGGAATATGAAGGGATAAATTCTGAATGAAGTACATGTGATACCTCATTTTACTCATCCATGTGTCATGAAGATAACACGAGCTAAAAGAGTTAAACTTTTGGCCTAACCTAAAAAAGATGTGGCTAATAGTTTGGAAATCCAACATGTTAATGCTTAACATTACCATCCCATGGGACTATTATACCCTCATGAAATTCTATAAATGGAATGGGTTGTAATTTCAATGGATTTTATCTCAAAAATTCTTAAATCCCAAGGTAGACATAATACAAATTCTTGTCTAGACACCCATTTTGGTACAAGTATACATATTTATAGTCTCCTTATATGTATATAAATTTTCACTAAGAATTAGACATCTAGTGATGTGGTCTCTTATGAGCTTCTTTGGTTACTTATTATTTCACCTTATTTACCTACCCCTTGGGCTTGTATGTTATGTTATTTATCTTCATCCAATGTATGTCAGGGATCCTCATCCATTGTTTCCTATTTTATGTATGTTTTTAGCCCCTAAACACTTGTGTCCATTTTAGACACTAGCATTGATGTTAGTGTCCAAATACGATGCAAGTGTCTACACCTATATTTTTTTCCTTTTCTATATCTTTCACTTTATGATCATTTGTTTAACCCTCTTTTAGAATCTTATTGCCATATTTTTGCATGTCACTAGGTTATAATTTAAAATCAAAAAGTTTGTATATATACAAAGGTTATATTAGGACTAACATACCTAAAAATTTGATTTGGCAACTATCTAATTAAAAAGTATTATTTTTTCAAGCTATCAAATTTTACTACAACCCTGAATCAAATATTTGAAGCATTCAAAAGATCAAATATATTATTGCATTACTTGTACCCAAGGTTACTATGAGAAAGAGTATATAGTCACATTATTATAATTTCATACACATGCCTAGGAGGGATAATTGTATGCGAGTATAAGGCCCTCTTTGGAGTATTGGCTATGTAGGAAACACTTGTCAATAAATGGGGTTACTAGGGATAACCATTTTTACCAAGTTACAAGAGGTCCATTATAAAAGAACTAGGGTTTTGATTATTATCTAGATCATACACATAGGAAGACACATCTAATGATGTAAAATAGTTACATAGGTGACAACACATACATGATGAAAATTTGGAGCCATTCCTATATATATATATATATATATATATATATATATGATTAGACACATATGTTAGAAGCAAACACTTATGTTAACATTAATATCCCTAATCAACGCAACTATCTAGTAGAAAAAATGATCAGAATAAAGAATGAACAAGGTCAAGATATATAGGGTAAACCTATGATGATTCCTAATCATTGTCATATTCCAAAATAAAACATCAAACAAGATATGCTCTCATTTATCCCTTAGCTACTTATTACTTGTATTTATTGCACATGCTTACATAAATCATATTTTCAAAGTATTGTATTACACTGATAAAATATAAATATTACAATATTGCATTCAAATAGCTTCATTGCTTGTATGTTTATCTTATGAAATCCAAAAAACATAAAACATTTGGTGAACCCATCCTCTGTTTATTGAACCAAAACCCTAGTTTGCATATTTGGGTTTTTACCTTATTTAAAAGTTAATTTTAAATTTATTGTAATCACATAAAAATGCAATTAATACAACTTGAGCATTACTTGTGACACCCAAACCATAGGTCTCTCCTACTTCCTTGCACAACCCACTAGGCATGTTTTTTACTATTTCCTAGTCATCCAAAGCCTTTCAGATTCAACCCTAGCTATCCTAGAATCCTCTCCTAGCCATAAAAATATCCCATAGTGTCCATTTAACCTTGGATAGTAGTGCCATAAGTTAGAATATAGTGTTGGACCCTAGGGTTTCCACTTTCTAGTGCTATTTTTGAAGTCACTCTTAGTCTCAAATGATCAGATTTCCTTGATTCCTTATCTTTTTCCCTATTATCCTATTGAGAAGTCATCTAACCTAGGATCATCAATTTACCTATAAAATCCTATTCAAAGGTAATTTATAAGGGTTGGAAATCATTCAAAAGTCATAAGCTATATTTACACTAAGCACCTTTAAGTAAATCCTCCTATTTTCTACATACAACCAACCATTGCTATTTTTAGCCTACTCAAGCTCTCACACAAGTCACGAGTTATCTTAATATTTTTTAGATTCACATAATAATTTAATTGCATACATAGAATTACATAATACACATTCAATTTAATAGAATTACATTGGCCTTGATCCCTCTTTGAAGTATTGGTATGTAGGCAATGTGCCCACACATGGGGTGTGATCACACATAGTACATAAAACACACTAACCCCTTTTTCCAGTTGATTCAAGACCACTTATCAATATTAAAGAGGAAATAGGACCTTAAGAGACAAAATTAGTTGCACACAGAGCTCCATAGATGATCGAGACTTGTAAATTTAGTGTAAATTCAGATATAGAACCTCTAGAAGCATTAGAATATTAAAAAAAAATCTCAGATGAAGTAGATCAAAAGGAATATAACGCCAAAAATAGGACTATAGCACTAGAACCAAAAGTGTCTAGTTTTTGGTGCTACTATCCAGGTAGAAAACATACTTCTAGGTCCTATTTATGACAGTCTACCTAATCAGCTCATCAATTTGCAGTTCCAAATTTCTGTCTCAGTCTAGAAATCAACTAAGTTCACTTTTTATCCCCTTGCCTACTATTTTTAGTAATTAATTGATCAAATATAGATTTAGTAAATTAGTAGGTTAATTTAGGCATACTGTATTACATGTTTTCTAGATTACTCTAGACCCTTTACTAATTAGGAAATTAAATACTTTGTTTCCCAAAAATAGTAAAACATTTGGTGAACCCGACTTACTTCAAATCTTCACACAAAAAACCCTATAAACTCTAGGGATATTTATTTTTGACTTTTTGCCATATTTTTTTATTTTTACAACAATTTAAAAATTATAAAACTATAATTTAAAGTGCAATATTTTCAACAATTCACTAAAACCCTAGTTTCCACATACTAGGTCCTTTTTACACAAAACCACTTCTAGACCATTAGGAAAAATATTATACTAATTTTAGAAATATTTTATAATATATTTCAAGTCAAATATAATAATTATTAGTAAAATTTTCAAATTATTTCATTAATTTTGAAAAAATAATAATTTCAAACCCTAGTTACATACACTAGGTCCCATTGCTTCTTGAGCTATCACCTTACATATAAACTTCAAACTTGCATAAAATAACAATGGATTTCACTTATTTACACATGTTTCTTACATTTATTAAAAATAATAAAGAAGCCATCATTGGTCCTATCATGTACATGAATGATGAAGTCTATCATATGTTAGTACAACATTTCATCTTTTGCATTTCATGTTTATGTTTCATTATATGGGATGATATTACAAAATTCATTGCTAAACATGCACAAGATGCCAAAATTATTTTTAAAATTCTCTTTCACTCATATGGAAATTTTTTCAAAATTATCTTGCTACATGAATTCAAAATGTCACATTGTATATCAAAAGTTTATATGCCTTTATGCAAAAATTCATGTTCTCTATCCTTTGCTCCCTATTCCTCATATGAAAAATGGTTCAAATTTATGTTGACAAATGCATTCAAAATGTCATGATGTATAAATTTTTTTTATATTCCTTCATACACACATTCATGCTTTCTATCACTTTCTCTCTATATCTCATGAGGAAATTTTTTCAAGAATTACTTGCAAAACATATTAGAAATGTCATGATTCAAGTCAAAATTTCCTATGCATTAATGTACAATTCCATGCTTTATATCCATTGTTTGCTATCTATCATGTGGAATGTTATTTATAAACATATTTATATACATGGTTTCTAATTATATATATTTAACTCTTTGGATACTTTTATGTATCTCCCTATCATTACTAGACACAAGCAAACACTAGTGGTTATATTTATCCCTCCTCTCTTCAAACTTAGTTCATATAGATTTTATCCCACACCTACTACCAGCTCTATTCCAATAGTATATTAAGAGGTACATACTATCACTTGAGTTTACGAAGATAGGCAGGTTGATTACACCCATGGTTATATCTTTATCACTCAGGATATCACCTCTTTCAATCTAGTTTCAACTCCTCTACCTTTTACAATTCTTCCTCCAGTCTAGATTTAGCCATATTAGAAACCTTCATCACTATCAAAAATATTTAATACACCTACACATCTTCAATATTCTATAAAACTTTTAACTACCATATTCACATGCAGGGTAGTCTCATTGAGATCTCATGCATCTACACATAGAACATCTATTCATAGAGCTTTTCCTACTACCAGATGCATCTCTAAGAGCCCTATAGTTGCATACACCTCTCAAAGTTACAAGGGGACCCCATAATCAATTCCCACTACAATAATTTTAGAGAACTTATAGCATACACAAATTTTAGATCCACAATCTCAGCATTTCCATCATTCTTCACAATCACACATGATACTTCTTCTTGATATAGGACAACATGATAGGGAGTCTCATCCAAGACTCATCGGTTAGTATCATTCCTTCTAGTATTGACTATACATAGTTTCTTCTAATTAATTATACATATCTCAAATATATCAAAATACAAAAACAATATAACATTCAAAATACAAAAACATGTTAATTATATGCATCATCTATGTTTTACATTGCTAATCCCTATGCTAGACTTACATTACACTATTCTATGATTTTGAATGTCAGTTTATCTATATTACCATGATTCACTTGATCTTTTTTGAGTGTGTGCAGTACATCCAAATCCTTCATTGATTTATTCCACCCATTGAGGGGGCATCTTAATTCTACATTCTAGCTACACATCAATACATCTACCCACTAGGGGCACACTCTACATGACTACACCATCCGAGTTATGTCATTCTCACACTCCAAAGTCTAGACATCTCATGTAGTATGTACCTTACTTTCTTACATAGATATTACATTGACATCTAGTAGCATTTATCACACTTTTGTATTTCATAGCATATACATTAGTCTTGTACCACATATCTTGTATACTCTTGCTTCTTGCTTTCCATAGTTAGATGCTTGTTTATATTTCTAATATTTTACATGCTTCCATTTGAGCTTTGATTAGATAGATGTGTTTGCATTTTCTAGTTCCTATTTTCTTCCTGCTTGCATTTTAGGATATTTGCCAATGTCCTTTGTTTCTGTCTATATTGTGTGTGCCTTTATACATTTGCCAATGTCCTTTGTGTGTGCCTTCTATGTGATTATGGCCCTTGTGGCAATATTTGATTGTTCTCATTATGTGTTTATGTAGCATTTGAACATTCATTATGTGCCTTGTGTGTCTATTTTGCCCCTTGGCCACCCTTGTGTGTTTCTTGCTTCTTGCTTTGTATGCTTTTTGATTGATTATTTCTGTTTGTGTGTACAATGCCATGATTCCAATCATGCATTTACCTTATTTATTGGATGCCATGATGGACATCATGCTCCATCCCTCCATGCTACTAATAAATTAACAACTAACATTGTGCATTATAACTTTATTTTTATGCACATGCTATTACATTGTTATATCTATCTAGGCATACCCTTGTGGATCTAACAATCTCTCTATATAAATTTTCCTATATCTTGAGATCATGAATATCAATGCTATATCAAACATTTTTGCATCTTAACACACTTATAGGGCTTCTTCTTCTAAGTGAATTCATTATAAGGTCTTCATTCCTACCCTTAGAAGAGGGGGAAATAAATAAGGGTTTTGTCATAAAGATCAGATCTCCTAAATGGTCAAAAAAGTAGTTTTAGAATACACAGTCTAGATTCTAGAATTTAGTATAGGTAGGCTAGATCAGGTAGACAATAGAGAACACAGTCTAATTTTTAGTTTTGGCTCTAGATAAGAGCACCAAAAATAGGACTATAGCACTAGACCCCAAAGTGTCCAGTTTCTAGTGCTAGTGTCCAAATAATAGAATTTCTAGTTTTTCTAGAATCAGGTAGAGGGGTGAGTTTAGTCATGGTTTTGCCATAATAGTACAATCCAAAATACAATAGTTTTTAACACTTATTTGCTTAGAGAATCCAAATACAGGGGAATCATGCAGAATATGAGGGTTTCCACTTACAATTCAAACATGGCAATTGATACAACTTTCAATTCAGAATCTATGTTCTAGACACCAGTTATTAGTGGCAATGTGCACGACACATGGGCCCTCTCTTTTTTGAGTTCAGTGCATTTTTCTTGCATATTCCTAAAAATTGCATGCCTTACTCCATCTGTAGGTGGTTGGTATCACTTTCAAGTAAAACTTCATATAAGTTTACTTCTCACATACCTTAGTTCCTAAGTGGCTTCTTAAGCCTTGATTCTAGTTTTGGAGGGGAAACTATACAAGTCCAATTTCCATATTTCAAAGTGGCCAACATTGGCCCAATTTATAGTTATATTTAGCTATCCATGCCAACATTTTTAGATTATAACACATTCATGGGCTTCATGAGCCATCTCATATGACATTCATCTTATATCGGTGATCCAAAACTCAGAAGTTTTGATTGACAGATATTTCAAGAACATGAAAATAACACAGTAACAATGAATTCTTTGAGAAGAGATGTTTTATTACTCAATATCATAATACAACTATATGCTTATCTCTAAGAAGAGATGTTTGATTTCCATTTCAGGTTACATCTTCATTTATACACATTTTGAAAGCAAGAGGAGGATGCAGAAGGTCACCAATCTTGAGGGAGATTAAGTGGTTCAACTTCCATTGGGTTTTTGGAAGTCAAAAATCACTAAGTAGAGATCTATGCCATCTCACCACATTTTATTCATTATTATCTTTCCAATGGTTCAAATAGGGAGTCAATTAGAGCTATGATGCAAAAGTCATGGCTCCCAGAAGTTATGTCATCAAGTGGGGTAGAACCGTCACCCGAATTGTCGCTTGAATCAACCGGTATCTTTCTATTCAGCTTCACATCATGGGGCAATGATGGATCCAAAGGACTAGATAGCCTTGTATTCTTGATCCACCTATTTAGAGGGATTGGACACATAGTCCAGATATCGATTAGCAGATGCATGATTCGTTAACTTCGCATAGTTGGCAATGATGGAGCCAAAGGGCATACCTTTGCATTCTTGAGTCACCTTCTAGGGGATTGAGCACTTAGCTCATCCATCATATAATTCTTGGTTTAAACATACATCCAACATCACTCAACATAATCTAATATCACAATAGGTTTTGTATTGGTTCACATACTCAATTTATATAGTACAATGTGCTCTCACTACGCATAATCCAACATCGCACAACTTCCTAGTCTTAGTCTCACAAGTAAGTTTGGGTATGCTTATATTTGTCTCCTTTATCCTAGTATTTCACTTTGTTGCATACTTAGAATAAAGGGATGGGAAATGTAATCACACAAAAATGCAATTCATGCAACTTGAGCATGACTTGTGACACCCAAACTATAAGTCTCTCCTACTTCCTTACACAACCCACTAGGCATGTTTTTTACTATTTTCCAATCATCTGAAGCCTTCTAGATTCAGCCCTAGCTATCTTGGACTCCTATCCCAAGCAAAAACCTATCCCCTAGGGCCCCTTTCCCCTTAAACACCAACACCATAAGTTGGACTATAGTGCTAGACCCAAGGGTGTCCATTTTCTGGTGCTATTATCCAAGTCACTCTTATCCTCAAACGGTCAGATTTCCTTGGTTCTTTATCTTTTTCCTTGTTGGCCTGATGTGAAGTAATCTAACCTTGGATCATTAGTTTCCTTTATAAATCCTATTCAAGGGTCATTTATAAGGGTTGGTAATCATTCAAAAGGCACAAGCTATAGATACACTAAGCACCTTCAAGAAAATCTTCTTATTCTTTGCCTACAACTATCCATTTATATTTATAACCTACTCAAGCTCTCACACAAGTCATTAGTCATCTCAAGCTTACCCATATTTGCATAATACTTGCATTGCATACACGTAATTTCATAATACACATTCAATTTAGGGGAAATACATTGGCCTTGATCCCTCTTCGAAGTATTAGTATGTAGGTAGCATGCCCACAAATGGGTGTGATCACATGTTTAGTGCATAATACATAGTAACCCCTTTTACTATTTGATTCAAGACCACTTATCAGGCTTAAGGAGGAACTAAGACCCTAAGAGACAAAATTAGTTGCACACAAAGCTTCATAAATGATCAAAACTTGTACATTCAGACATAGAACTTCCAGAAGCATCATAATAGAACCCAAAAAGATCAAAGGAAGTAGATCAAAAGGACTATATCACTAAAAATAAGACTATAGTACTGGACCCCAAAGTGTCCAATTTTTGGTGCTACTATTTAGGTAGAAAATAGACTTCTAGGTCCTATTTTTAACAATCTGCCCAGTTAACTCATTAGTTTACAGTTCAAGTTTCTTCCATCTCAGTCTAAAAATGAGATAAGTTCACTTTCTATCCCCTTGATTTCTATTTTGAGTAATTAATTGATCGAATCAAGATTTAGTAAATCAGTAAGTTAATTTAGGCATATTCTATTACATGTTTTCCAGATTAATCTAGACTCTTTACTAATTAGGAAATTAAACACTTAGTTTCACAAAAATAGTAAAACATTTATGCATTTTAATTTTAGATCTAATTTCTCTCTTACTTATATGGGCATAGCTTAGGAATTCCTAGTTAAATTATTGCTTTGGCCCTAGTGGTTGTGTCCTTCATAGTTGTCTTGAACATTATAACCCTTATGGCATCACTAACATAACACTATGCATGGAAGCTCCATTATGATCATTACTTTAATCCACCTGATGATTAATGCATTGCATATGAAGATTTATAAGAATACCAAAAATAGTATAAAACCTTTTTTGATTGAAACTATGATAATGAAAAAAAACCAACAATGCAAACAAATGTAAATGACCAAGGTAGTGATTATGATCATTTTACTTTTAAGTATGACTAAGATGACATCCCTCTTAGATATAAAATTGATAATATTCCTTCATTTTATGATGATGAAGAGTTAATAAATATATAAACTAGTAAAATTCCTAATGTTTAAAATCAAAATATTGCATGCATACCTTCTTTAGTTACTTCATAAAATGAGTGTGTTTCCCTCCCTTCCAATAATGCAAATGTTGATAAAGTCGAATATTCTCCCCTATCTCTCATGATGAATTCATTGATGATATCAAGTGTGTGTATTCTTCTCCAAGTAATATTAATGTTGAAAATTATATTCTCTACTTGGATGATTCAAATGCAAATAGCCAAATTTTTTCTTCCCCTCTAGTTTGTGATGAGAAAAATTCATGTCATATGTCTCCCATTGTCTTGCTCGAGGAAAAACATAAGACTGCATATAAAAATAATAAGGAAGTACTTATAAAACTTGCATTGTTTGGGGACACAAATAATCTCCAAAGTATATTTCATGTATCATTCACAAAGATCAAGTCATGCAAGATAAAGACAATCAAAACTAGCATTGAATCTTCTCTTACTCCTTTAGAAAGCAAAATTGAAAGTGGACATTGCATTATTCCATTTCATGATGTGGAAAATAAAGAGAAAATGTTTCTTCCCTTCACTCCTTTGAAATTTATGATACAAAAGAATAAATGATTACAACCAATTTCCACACCCCCCCCCCCCCCCCCCCACTCCTATTTAATGTCAAGATATTTTTAACTACAATAGTACCAACCTTCATGCAATCCAACATGAGATACTCACATATTTAACCATGAATACCCATTTGCAACATCAAGTAAAATATATACTAATTCACCCCTTGATAATGAAAAATATTCAATTATTCCTATGTTCCATGTACATGGTAATTTACTGCCACTAGTAAAAACTTCAACTTGTTCTTGTGATATGTTATCTATCATGACTACCATGGGAGATTCACAACAAGAAGTTAACACTCTTAAAATGAAACTTTATTCTCATGAGGCCATTATTGAGGAGAATACATTAACATAAAGCCTATTTCTAAGAATGTATTTGAGCATCCTCGTCCTTGGAACTCCATTTTCCTAAGTTCTCCTCCTTTAATGGTCAAAGGGACCCTACTATTCATTTAAAATAATATATAGATTTATTTGAACATTGGGACCAAAATGGAAGCTTGATATTAAAGGATTTTCATTGTATCTTAAACTAAGGGGCTCTTGATTGGTTTTATAGTGTTTCAAATGGTTCATTATCAACAAAACATTTGAAGATGTGTTTCTATCATATTTTCATCATTATAACTTACCTAAATTACCATTGGAGAATTTGAAAACATTGATGCATTATAAAATGAATCTATATAGGACTACATTATTTGATTTAAGGATGTTTGTTATTCTTTAACTTATACACCCTTATATTTGGAAATAAAATTTATATTTTTTAGAGTTCTTCTTTCTCCACTCAGTGAAATAGAATTGCATAATCCCTTTGCTTCATTCAAGACCTTATATTTAGGATGTGAACAAATATGGATGTAATCTAATGAATATTCAAACCATGTTTCTAATCTCTTCACTGAAAATAATGCATAATAAGAGTCATGTTTTCAAGACAAATAAAAAAGTCACAAAAAATCATAAACCAATTCAAACACCTTTTTTAGAACCAATAACCAATGTCAAAATCCAAATGATAAAGGTATTGAAACAAGGGAAGGAGCATGATTACAAATTGACTCCCACAATTAGACCATATACCTCTACCAAATGATAGACTCTTCAGTATGATTTGTACTGAGATAGACCACATGGCATATTATGATTTTTTTTGGATAAATGAATGATAAAACTCCCTCCTAATTCACATTATCCACCACACTAATTTGAAAAGGAAAAAGGATAACACTTTTGTACTTACCATGGTATTAAAAAATATCAAGATAATGAGTGTTTTGCTCTTGAGTAAAATATTATACAATTAGCTGATCAGGGAATCATTACATATCGAAAAGACATATCTAGACCTATTCCACATATTTTTCCTAAGGTTCATCTGAAAGGGTTGAGTTGTCCCATGTTTCTTCTTATGAAGAACACATGGTCCATCGACCTTCATAGAAGATGACCACTAATATAAGTCCTTATTCTAGTTTACTCTCTTCCAAGATTAATCTCTCCCACACTGATCCCACCAAGGGGTAAATATATTATAAGCAACAAAGAGGTAAAAAATAAACATCCATTTGAAATCAATGAAACCATGTGAGAAATGTCATATATATATATATATATATATATATATATATATATATATATATATATATATATATATATATAGTATGATATAATGTTTATAAAAATAAACACATCAATCATATGTTGGGGGCATATCCCTAGGTGTAAAATCCTCATTGCTATCAATATCCATGAACCTAGTACCTCTTGATCTCGATGCACTGGGATACAACTAGGGCCCATGTGCATGAGCTAACACACATAATATCTCATCAAAAGCTCCTAAATGCCACGCCATATACTCATGATCCCATTGTAAAGTGTCATATCAATCAACTAGAATCTACATGATCTTTGTGGCACTCTGCTATGAGATGTCATGATTTTCCAACTTAGTATGCAACTCCTCATGCTCAATGGCTATAGTATGATATGATATAATAAACCTAGTTATATGATCAAATCAATGTGCATGAGAAACTTAAATGTCAATAAAACTCTCAATAAATCCATCTCTAGCTATATCCATGGGTACACTATGTGTGAGGGCCTATATCACTTGATCCACCATTGTTTCCCACTCCTGATTACCTACAAACATCCACGATATGATACTAGTTAGCTACTATATATAATCAAATACTTTATCTACTATTATAACTAAATTAAATGCCATATCTAAAAAACTATGGTACTCACATGTGGCCCTAATAGCCACCTCATATGCTGGTGTTGGTCCCACAAGATCATCATCACTTCCCCACCTATCTCTCTTCCTACACCCCCTTGTGCTATAGGAATGGCACCTGGGTGGGAAAATACAAAAGGAAATAATAGTTTCCACCAAACTCTAGACCACCACTGCACATAGCCATTTGTACATCTCACATCATCTTCTATAGCTAGGGGAACCGTGTGATCTTACTCATCAACTAGACATGGGGATATATCTACAACCATAGGTATCATCCTATCACAGGGCCTATGCCCACTCCATAATGTTTGATGCCAGGGGTAGGGTGTTAATGGCATTCCTTGATCTATACCAAACTATCATAAATGAAGGTTATACTAAAAAACTCATAAAAATCTTAAAACTAATCAGCCAACCACATGCTGACATGGACCTTATACAACTCATGTCCATCCTTGGGCCATCTAGAAAATGTCCTATATGGATGCCATACAATCTAATCTGGGGTCAACCTATCCAAAATAACATGGTAATCCATCATGGTATGTAGCTTACCACATGAAAATACCCATCAATTTTCAAACATATGTGGATGATCCCATCTAGGTGGGGGACCACCAACTAGCCATACCACTATAATGTGTTCATAGGCCTAAACATGTAATAAAGTCTTAGCTCCAATGCCTCCACCATTATGCTCGAGCACAAACTAATAAATATACCTATATAAGTTGGCCAATATAGTATGATCCCATAGATATATGTTTTGATCAATCTCAATATGCTGCATTACATGGTACATATAATATGAAATACTCATTATAGCACCCTCTATATCTATAAATGATGCCAATAAAATACAAAAATAAACTTATAGAACTATAGAACATCATCTCATAATAATGTCAAAATGAATCATACTATTTAGCTCTACATCTAGATCCATATGACCAATTAAATATATATGATAATGTTAAATATAACCTGGGTTACCATCTCCAACAACTTGAACTCTCTTGCCTCTAATTAGAATCCAAAAAATCCAATACACATCCTCTAAAGTGACTATCATCTCTCCTATGGGGAGCTAGAAAGTGCATGTATCCAGATTCCACCTCTCAGCTAGGGTTGTGAGGAGGTGGCTATCATCAATAATATATCCCAAATGGGCCATATGACCCAACCTACTTGATCTATAATGTATTAGTTTGTTGCATCTAGACCTATCGTTGCTAAAGTATAATAATGTTGATCATGCTAAAATGCTCGAATATGTATATCCTTCTGAAATAAAGAATAAAACAATAAAAAATTGTTATCAATTAAATTTTAGCATAACAATATTGAAATTATATTTAAATATGCATAAAAACTATAAGGTAATAGTGTTGGGTGCTGTTTCTATATGTTTTTTCTTTTTCTACATTCAAAGAAAGTAAGCAACTAAGATAATGGTCAGGGGTTTGTACGTACCCGGATGAAGTTTGCGCACTGTATCCAGATGTTGTAGGGACTCCTCTTTGGCTGTGGAGGATGACACCTGTAGAATAAAGAGACTCAAGCAAAGAGATTGTTAGATAGAGATAAGGTGGACTGCCAAGCAAAAGCTCGGTCCCAGAAGTGCAAAGACTTCCTTGTGGGATGACAGTCCACTGTTAATAAGTAAAAGTGTCAGAAATAAAGAAATGACAAATGACTAGCAAAGAGGAAACTAGATAATGCGTACCTACTATCTGCTATTGGTCTGCCACAGTGGCCAACACCGGTTAGTCTACCGACATCGGTTGCTTAAGGTTGCCGACGCTGGTTAGCCTGTCGACATCGGTGGGGGAAATAATCTTTGGATGGGTCTCAGAGAAAGTCTGTGGTCGGCAAAGGGACTCTATGGGTTTAAGGGGTATGTGCAGGTTTACAGGGAGATGAATAAGGTCTAAGGAAGGAGTCAAGTAGGGGACAAGGTGTTAAAAAAGGGAAAGATATGGGAAAGGCCTCTCAGCATTTCCAGGAAGAGAGTCAGGTGTGGTCTGGTTGATAGCCGGGTCTGGTTGATAATATGGCTTAGAAGAAATAAATAGAAAACTGATTACAAATACATTCTAAGCTACTGAAATGACATAAAAGAAGAATACTTAGCTCCTTAGCAGAGAACCAGAAGTGTAGAAGCCCTGTTGCTGATACAGAAGACTCCCTGTAAAGAGGTAGAGTAACTGATACAGAGTCCCTGTGGCCTGTGATGCTCGATGTGTGTCTGGGAGATAGAGAGAGAGGTCAAATACCTACAGTCAAGGAATTAGCATTCGAGGAAGAGTGGATTGATTAATCAATTAATTGATTGAATGGTCCATTGATTGATTCAGTGTCCCAGTTGGGAAGATAATTCACCTTCGGGTTGTTTTAATCGACCGACGTTGGTGATCCCGCTGGTGTCGGCCGACTAGTAACCGACGTCGGCGGCTAGAAGATGGGAAAAAGGGCTAAAATTAGCCTTTTGCCCATTCTTCCAACTACCGGGTCTAATTGTCATTGGAAAATGGTGGATTAAATAAGCGCGAGAGGGTTGAGATAGGTCATAAATTGGTCATAGGGTGATGGGAGGCATCCAAGGAGAGGTATCCAAGGTGGGGTGAGGTGTCATGGGTGATGTGTCAAGGGGGGTGTTATTAATTTAAAATAAATAATTATTTTAAATTAATAAGTGTGTGGGTTAGGAATGTGTTAGAAGTAGACGAATGGGACCAAGGGAAAGAGTTGACCAAGGAGTAGACACAATTTTGGTGTCTACATTTGCCCCTTTTTGTCTTGTTGGTTGTTCTGACGAACTGCAAGACAAAAATAGGAGTAAGTTGCCCCAGGTATGGGATGAGGTCATTTTTGTCCTGTTGGTTATTTTGATGAACTGAAAGATAAAAATAAGAGTTGATTGCCCCAATTATGGGATGAGGTATTCCCCCTTAAAGCAGGAGTCAAGGGAAGGGAACCTGATATCGGGTGCTGATTTGATAGAGAGTGGATGGAGATGGTGAAGGTGGAGTGTGAACACTGCAAAAGTTGAGATTACACACATACCACTTCACGAGATGGTCAGGTCAAATTATCACAGTCAAAGGTCAAGGAGTGCCAAAATTGAAATAATCGGGCCCCAGCATTTAGTCATAGCTGATTGGGTTATTCGATCCAAGCTGTAGCTCCAATGGTTGTCGTGTTCCAAGTATCCCAGGCTCAGGAAGTGCTCTTGGAAAACACAAAAATGTCACAAGTAGTGGGGATCAACTTGCTCATGATCCAACACTTGTGAGGGTCATAATGTGGGTTGTGGACAATTTTGCTAACCATTCATGAGGTAGCATACATACAATCAAAATAACTAAGGCAAAGTTGTCTCGAAAATGGTCATGTTCTGAGGAGATAGTCACGATCTCCAAGGTTGGTGGTCAAATCGAGCTAAGATATAAGTGATCTCAAGTAGTTGTTTGATGTGGTGAGAGAGATGGTGGTGATCTCCAATGGTGCCCCATGAGCAGTCAAAGGTGACTTCTACTATGTCAGGGCTAGTTGTTTGGTCATGATGGTGGACTAGGTTAAGTCATGGTGAAAGATAAAATGGTTTGTACATCAGGTAGATGAACAAACGGATGTGGCCGAGCTAACCTCAGGAGACATCATGTCATCCAAGTGCTACCTACATAGCCCATGTTGGAAGGGCCTTAGGTCAATGTAGTTCAGACGAAGAGTCAAAATGGTTGATGATTGGTTTTGGATGAGGTTAAGTCATGGTCAAAGGTAAAAATGATTTATCTTTCAGATAGATGAACAAACAGATGTGGCTGAGCTAACCCCAGAAGACGTCATGTCATTTGAGTGCTACCTACATAGCCCCTGTTTGAAGGGCCTTAGGCCAATGTAGTTTAGACAAAGATTCAAAAGTGGTTGATGATTGGTTTTGGACGAGGTTAAGTCATGGTCAAAGGTAAAAATGGTTTGTCCTTCAGATAGACGAACAAACGGATGTGGCCGAGATAACCCCAGAAGACATCATGTAATCTGAGTGCTGCCTACATAGCCCTTGTGGGAAAGGCCTAAGGCCAATGTAGTTCTCCCTAGAAGGGAGGAAGAGGGTCAAAGTGGTCGATAGTTGGTTGAACTAGGTTAAGTCATGGTTAAAGGTAAAATGGTTTTTCCATCAGGTAGACGAACAAACAGATGTGGCTGAGCTAACCCCAGAAGATGTCATGTCATCTGAGTGCTACCTACATAGCCCTTGTTTTGAGGGCCTTAGACCAATTTAGTTTAGAAGAAGAGTCAAAATGGTTGATGGTTGGTTTGGTCATGATGATGTTACAACCTTTTCCATATTGTGTGATGGTGTATTCTGTAACATTGGTTGAGGTTTTTCATCCCTAGCAATTTTCCATATTGGTAATGGTGTATGCTAAAAATGAATTGAGATCATTTATGCTTCAACAAGTAATGGTTTATGCTTGACATAAATTGTGTCTGGTCGATAGTTTCCATGTGTATTGGTTTCCATAGAAACTATGTGAAATGGACTATGTCATGTCAGTGGTCTGAAAATGTTTTAGTTTGGTTTGGTTGGGTTGAGAAAATGATTTGGTTGAATTGTGACCAAGGTGTATAAGAAGTGAAAGGCGCGTTGTTCTTTCATTGACAAAGACCATAATGATTGCATAGATGAGGTTTTTGGAAATAAAAGCCCCATTCATGCATTATGGCATTGACCATTGGTTGTGTTAGAGAAGTAATCGAATCACTTTGACATTAAAATGAGCTCAAAATCCCTTGAGTAGGTGACGTGATAGGTGTGATTATGTGAGATGGAGGGATGGGGGAACCCTTTTTGGTAGGAACAACTTTGCCCCTTTTATGGGTGACCCCAAGAACGACTATAGACAAGTCCATGACTTTATAGTTTGTCAATCCTTTTTTTTTTAAGTAGACTGATCGATGCGGGAAGTCTGCGAGGGGATGCTATTTTGTGGTCATGTTGTGAAGCTGATCGATGTGGGAAGCTTCTGATATAGTGCTATTTGTAGCAAGATTTAGGCATAGCCATCCTTCGAGGGAGTGGTCTATATTCTGTTTTGTATGTTTAAATGTCTTTGAATAGCTATCCTTCAAGGGAGCAGTCTATTAATTACAGCAATTATGCAGCTGTCCTTCGAGGGAGCAGTCTACATTTATAGTTTTATGACCTTGGAATAAGTATCCCAATTATATATATATATATATATATATTTGTGTTTTTGATTAGACTTTTGGTCATGGACTTGACTATAGAGGTTTAGAGGGTTTCCCTTTTATTAGGACAAAGCATTCATGCTTGACAAAAGGGTTAACTGATGTTTGTAGGGTTGAGGGTTGAAAAGGAATAGGAATGACGATGATGGGGATTGCTCAAGGGATGAGCTCATAGTAAACGTCAAGTGAATGATTACTTGACTAATAGTAGACTAGTCAAAGATGCAAGGCATAAAGGGGCTTAGGTTCTGATAAGTCCCTGACCCATGCTTGTGCGTCATGATGTAAGGTCCGAGTCAATTAGGAGTGAACTTGCCCCGTTTGCTTCATTCCAAATTGGTCACATGTTGGAGATGAGTAAGAAGTTGGTTGATATTTGGTTGAGGTCGATGTTTGGTCGAGGCTTGGTTGGTTAATGTTTGGTCGATGCTTGGTCGAGGTCGATGTTTGGTTGAGGCTTGGTCAGGGCTTGGTTGATTGATGTTTGGTTGATGTCGGACGTGAAGTCAGTTAGGATGTTGTTGGCATTGGATAAGGAGGCCGTCGAGACCTCGATATAAAGAAGTCCCCCTAGCATGGTGTAGCGAGCAGTGTTCTTGATAAAAGTTTTCCATCTATTGTTAGAGAGTTTGGGAGGGATGATAGAATATGTCAAGTAGTCCATGAGTCACTTATACCAAGCGTCATGTGGACTAGTGAGGTTAGGAGGAATTTCCCCCAGTGATGATGGTTGAGACATGCATAAGATAGAAATCTTGGGCTGTGTTGGTTGAGAGGTCTTGACGAATAATGGGTATGTCAAAGGTGTAGAAGTCTGGTCTGTTCCTTTATCCTTCACAGTTTGGGGCCTGATGGCCACATTGATTGTGTTGATTTCAAATAAAGGTTGAGGGGGTGGTTGAGGGACCATGGTTTTGTATGGGGATCCCAGTTTAGGTGAGGATGTTTGTGAGGCATGAGATGGTGTTAGTAGTTGGTAAAAGATGTGGTCAGAAGAGGCCTCAATGTGAGGGGTGTCCTTTGCCAGATGTTGACGGATGACAGCCTTAAGGATGCAATAATGCTCTGTGTCATGCCCCGGTGTGCGATGATACCATCATATTTTAGTGTCATCGAACCAAGGTGGTTTTGGTCTGAGAGGTTAGTAAGGCTTGATAGGCAGAAGGACGATGCTAGATGACTGCAACAATCGACATAACATCGAAGCATAAGAACCCTTTAATGGGTCTGCGCTCTTTGTTGCAGTAGAGGTTGACAATTTCTGTTTAGGAGTTGTTTAGAGGGTTTGTCGTGTCACCTTTTTAGTTGGAGGTATGGCCACATGTGGAAATGGCACGTTCTTGTTGAGAGGTGTTGGATGTGGGAGCAATCTTGCTAAAGTAGACAGATGCAGACCCAAGATTGATGGTAATGGTGAAGATGGGGGAGGAGTTTTCTGACGGGGTTTAGTAGCCTTCTTTGGTTTAGTGTGAGGACTACTATTGCGTGGGGCGAGGTTTAAGTCTATCGTCACTTGTGGGTGAGTGAGGTTGGATGTAGGGTGCACATCGAGGGATTTAACCTATTTTGACATGGTAGATGACTGCAAGAGTTTGGATGAGGTTGCATGAGGTTTTATAGTTGGCCATTTAAAAGATTTAGGTGATTGTGACAGAATCATCACCAGATCTTCTTTGGTCGAAGTTGGTGAAGTGATAAGTTCTTCTTTTGGTGGAGAAGGAATTGGATAATGTGGCTCTTTAGTTGGATAGAGTGTAGGGATAATCATGGCTTCTTCGTGTGGTCAAAGAGTAGAAAAATTATGATCCCCTATTGATGATAAGAAGGATGAAGGTGAGGCAGTCAGCGTTGGTGTCATCAAGGCATCCTCTAATATGGGAGAGGTCAAGGTAGATTCTCCCACATGTGAAAGAGGTGTGGATGGAGGACTAATAGGAGAAGAGGGCTCTTTTACCTGTTGTGGACAGATAGATTGAATAACCTCTTTAGACTATGGGAGAGGTTGGTTAGGCATAAGAGGAGAGACCGTGTTGACTGTGCGTATACTAGGCTCTTGGGAGTCATTAGCCATGGTCTGAATGTTATTTTGACTGGGGGGATGGTTAGGGAAAGGTTGTCTAAAGATGTCTAAGTTTTGGTTAGGCAACACGTTTGGGTTATCCAAGACAAGATCACCTTTATCTATCATGTCTTGGACAATGTTTTTGAAGGTTTTGCAGTTGTTTGTGTCATGGCCTTTGACACGGTGATAATGACATAAGTCATTTTCCCTATACCATGCAGGGATAGATTTTGAGGGGTCAAATTATGGTGGTTGAATTTGAGGGAGATTAAGGACCCCCTACTTGACGAGTTTGTCCAACGCAGAAGCATATTATTCTCCTATAGGAGTATATTGACACTATATATACCATTGTTGGAATTGTTTGGTGATGCTTTGTGATGTGGAAGGTTGAGATTGGTTGGTTGTTGTTGAAGATGATGGCCTAAGGACCATAGCATTTGCCACTCCTTTGGACTTGGAGTGGGTAGAAGAAGGCTTGGAGGAAGAAGGGTCATTGGATTTTGCGTTGGTATTTTGCAATTTGACCTTGTCCTCTTCGACAACGTGGAGTTCAAGCTTTCTAGCCATGGTGAAAGCTTCATCAAATGTGCAGAATGTTTGAACCCACAAGGTAGATGAGATGTGTTTGGCACATGCTCAAGAGAAGAGATCTATGAGCTCATGTTGAGGTAAAGAAAAGGAGAGTTGATTGATTAAGCCTCTCTAACGGGCGACAAAATTGGCTATTGATTCGTCCTCAAATTGTCTGATAGAGTATAGGTCCGTGATGGAGACCTTTTTGGTGATGTTGATCAAAAAGTGGTCAAGGAAAAGTTGAGTGAGTTGAGTAAATGAAAAGATAGAGTGACTGGTAAGGGAACTATACCAATCGAGGGCGGCACCAGAAAGTGACATGGGGAACGTGCATATCAACAATGCATCGTCATGTGCTATGAGATAACAAGCATGTCTGAATGCTCGTAGATGTTGCTGTGGGTCTTCCTTATTCTAAAAGTGAGTAAACTTAGGGAGTTCCCACTAGTTTGGGTATGGTCGAATTGGGACTGAAGGATGAATGGGTTCATTACAAATTTGCTCATATGAGAGAGCATTACTTGAACCAAAAATAGATGTCTCAAGATTAGACATTTTATCCATCAACATCTTGATCAGATCAGCTGATGGATTTGTGGGTGGGGCACCCCCTAGGTTGTAAGGTGCTTGAAAGGTGATAGAAGGGGCGTATGACGTAGTCGGTTGCGTTTGTATAGGTGCAACATATTGATAACTAGTCATAGGGATAGGTGTCGAAGCTAAGAGTGGTTGTGTTGTGAAGTTGGAGGGCATGATTTGACTAGATACCGCCAAAGGTGGTTGAATGGTGGCATTGGTAAAAGGATGGGTAGTCACTCCCACGTTTATAGGCACAAGAGTGTGTGGAGTTGAGACAATCAAGTTCTGGTATGGTGTAGAACTTGGTTGAATTGCATGTGTTTGAGAGGGTAATGAAACCCCGATGGAAGTAGGTCTAAAAATAGATGGGGAGGCTGAACTTTGCATATTGGCCATGGTCGGGTGACTAGTCGAGGCAATTACCTGAGTCATAAAAGGCTGGGTAGCAGATGGTGTTGATGTCATCGCCGCTTCACCTGAAAGGTCTCGCATTTGGTTTCTTGCGAGATAGTGTTGGAGAGCTTTAACATTGTGGTCAAGGAGTCTCTCAAAGTCTTGGTCCCCTTCGAGAACAATTGAATGTTGAGTTGGAGTTGATCGGATAGGAGTAGTCTCAGTGTCTGAATGATACCCCATTAGAGGACTTGTTATGGAGGGCAAAGGTGGAAGTGGTTGTTGCCTTGCGTGGTCAACAAGAGATTTGGTTTGATTACGTGTCAAAACCATTCAAGGTAAAAAAGGGTCAGGTTCCAGAAACTGTGTTTTTTTAGTTTTAAAAACTCAGAATGGTGTGTCTAATAGCAAGAAAGTCAGGTTTTAGGCTTGCTATTTTGGAAAAAAAGTTGCTGATAGTGACCGACATCGGTAGAAAAAATTGATGCCGGTAAAAAAAAGTTGCCAACATCGGTGGTAAAACCGATGTCGATTACTGTGTTGTTTCCAGAAACTGAAAGTTTTTGGAAGAAAGAAGAAAGTCTGAGCTATCTTTAGATCTCAGAATGCGACCTCACCAGCTCAAAAAACCAGATAGAGACAAAAAAATAGATGAAGACAAGCAAACTCTAACGTTAATTCTTAAGAATAATTTTTAGAGTCTTGTTGGCTTATGCCTTAGAAGAGTGTGTTTGGGAGGTTGGCTTGCAGAACGGGTCCTAGAAGAAGTAGTCTAAGGTTGGTTTTGAGTTAGTTTTGGTGCTCAAGGTCTGTATTAGGTTTCGTACGTGGCTTGGTGCTAAGGAGCAAGCTCCCCTCACTTCACGAGCATAGAGATAAGCTGGGTCACTTAGCCAATATATACTTCCCCTAGAGTTTATACTCTGCCAGAGAATATAGTGGGCTCTCCCCTTGGTAGTGAAGTCCAAGTAGGATTGCCAAGAAGGGTAAGGTATCTGCTAGGTGATGAAATCCTAGTCGGACCTTGTCTCAGGTATGTTTAGATGTTTGATTTGTGATAGTGGTCTAGTCGTGTAACATAAGTGCACTACGATTTATTCATAATGCATTTTAGAGTTACTAGATGAGCTACAAATGCATTCAAGTAGAAATGAGATTGAATAGATTTTTAAGCCCAAATTGAAATGTGTGTTCGGATGAAAACAAGTCGAGAAAAGGTTAAGAGCATGAAATTTCACTACTCTAGATGCAGGAAAGAAAGAAAAAGAAGGATTCTTTTTAACTTGCTGATAGTGTCTTTTGGAAGAGATAGAGGAAAAGGATGCAAGAAGAGACCTAATGCACCTATATGAAAAGTTTGTTTTTAGAATAAAAATTATGAACCCAAGGAAAAGTCCTAGGGTCCCACTGAGCATGCCAGAATGTTTCAAACTATTTTTTGCTTTTTCTACATTCAAAGAAAGTAAGAAACTAAGATAATGGTCAGGGGTTTGTACGTACCTAGATGAAGTTTGCGCACCGTATCTAGACATTGTAGGGACTCCTCTTTGGCTGTGGAGGATGACACTTGTAAAAGAAAGAGACTCAAACAAAGATATTGTTAGATAGAGATAAGGTGGACTGCCAAGCAAAAGCTTGGTCCCAGAAGTGCAAAGACTTCCTTGTGGGATGACAGTCCACTGTTAATAAGTAAAAGTGTCAAAAATAAAGAAATGACAAATGACTAGCAAAGAGGAAACTAGATAATGTGTACCTGCTATCTGCTATTGGTCTGCCACAGTCACTGACGCCGGTTAGTCTACCAACATTGGTTGCTTAAGGTTGCCAATGCCGATTAGCCTGTCAACGTTGGTGGGGGAAATAATCTTTGGACAGGTCTCAGAGAAAGTCTGTGGTTGGAAGAGGGACTCTGTGGGTTTAAGGGGTCTGTGCAGGTTTATAGGGAGACAAATTAGGTCTAAGGAAGGAGTCAAGTAGGGGACAGGGTGTTAAAAAATGGAAAGATATGGGAAAGGCCTCTCAACATTTCTGGGAAGAGAGTCAGGTGTGGTCTGGTTGATAATATGGCTTAGAAGTAATAAATAGAAAACTGATTACAAATACATTCTAAGCTACTAAAATGACATAAAAGAAGAATACTTAGCTCCTTAGCAGAGAATCAGAAGTGTAGAAGCCCTATTGCTGATGTAGAAGACTCCCTACAAAGAGGTAGAGTAACTGATATAGAGTCCCTGTGGCCTATGATGCTCGATGTGCATTTGGGAGAGAGAGAGAGAGGTTGAATACCTGCAGTCAAGGAATTAGCAGTCGAGGAAGAGTGGATTGATTGAATGGTCCATTGATTGATTCAGCATCCCAACTGGGAAGAGAATTCACCTTCAGGTTATTTTAATCGACTGATGTCAGTGATCCCATCAGCGTCGGCTAACTAGTAACCGATGTCGGCAACTAGAAGATGGGAAAAAGGGCTAAAATTAGCCTTTTGCCTGTTCTTCCAACTGCCACATCTAATTGTCATTGGAAAATAGTCGAAGGTGGATTAAATAAGCGTGAGAGGGTTGAGATAGGTCATAAATTGGTCATAGGGTGATGGGAGGCATCCAAGGAGAGGTATCCAAGGTGGGGTGAGGTGTCATGGGTGATGTGTCAAGGGGGGTGTTATTAATTCAAAATAAATAATTATTTTAAATTAATAAGTGTGTGGGTTAGGAATGTGTTAGAAGTGGATGAAGGGGACCAAGGGAGAGAGTCGACCAAGGAGTAGACACAATTTTGGTGTCTACAGGTGCTAGCATCCATGTGGGACAAAAGCATCAAACACTACCATCGATGAAGGACACAAATGATGAATGCTTGCATCTGACACTAGACACTAATGTAATGTTAACAATATATGTATCTAGGATGATGGTGAAAGGGACCATCATCCTACTAAAAATCCAAAAATTACACATAAAATGATTTTTTTACAAAAAATTAAAATTACCAATAAATTCGCAATCAAACCTACTTATGAGCTCAATGAAATCCTAGCTAGATAAGGTACTACAGAATACATAAAATCATATGGGTCAAGGGTTTATGTTAGGTGCAATGGTTATTCTCTACTAAGAGCTCAAAATTTACAAAAGTTTAAAATATAAATGACTTCAAATTTCTATTCAATGCACCTAATATATAACTTCTGCACAAACTTCAAACATGCATATCTTGAGAACCAGTTGTCCAATCCAATTTTAAAATCATAAATTGCATTGGAGTTGATACAATGAGATATTCCATATTATACCAAATTTATAAATTTTAAAATTTTACCAAAATTTCTAATTTTTTGCTACACATATATTTTACTAGATTCTAAATACTACCAAAAATAATGTTACATATTGCTATCCACAATACTTTCAGAACAATATCAAGTAAGTTATATCAAGCACATATCAAGTTTATGTTGAGAGGATATGAATATAAAAAATTATATCACTTCCTCAAAAAATGGGGGAATATTAATAGGTGCATGTTTATAAACATGTTCTACATAATTAACTATAGTTTACACATTCTCCAGATTCAATGGGGGCATGCTTTAGAAGTATGGTCTCCATACTTATTCACTATTCAACACCACCAGATTATGGTAGGGGCATGTTTTGGAATTATTTATTCTGCATTGGTACTTATTTTAGTTTTCATATTTCTCTATATATATTAGGCACATGCTTTGGAATCATGTTATCCACACTTACACATTTTCTAAATTGGTAAAAATACACAATATATGATTTAGATTCACAATTGTGGTAAAATTATATACATTAATACCATTTATTACACAAAATTTTAACATGAGACATATCCAAGGTGCATATGCTACTCAATGTGTGCCTAATATTTCAAAATCCAAATCAATTTCAAATTTCAAAACTCTTTTCTGGACTGTTACTACATTATGGACTTTTATGTACTAGTACCCCGATCGACCTTTTACTGATTGTATTAAGCCTTACCCATCTACAAGGTTTGGATATTAATTTAGGTGTGATTGGAAGGATTAAATCATTTGGTCTCACCAAGTTTTTGGGTGAGCTTGATTACATTTATCAACATATATCAAAATATATATATATATATACATATCTTTTGCACTCAAGTTGTGCTGGTCGACAAATGATACTCTTGATGGCCGAGGCACCACTCTTCCTATTCAAAATTAGGGCATGATGAACTTCCAAATATATTTTTTATAGGTATAAAACCACCATGGTGAAACCCACTTGACCACTCATAGGATTACTCATCTTCCCGGCCAGAATATGGATGAGGTTGTAATACCCCCATCTACTTCTCCAATTCAAAACACTCTAGAACCATTACTACATGACACATACACAAGTGTATTCTATCCATGATACTTTTTATTATTGATTACATATATATTATATATGTTGATTACTTTGTGGCATATTCTTGGTTATAAGTAAAGTTCAAACAAAAGGTTTAACAAAAGCTCAATTAAAGACAAGGTGTGTCTTCCACACCATGGTATGCATTTTATTTTCATTTAAACTAGTAATTTAAATTTTTATTACATTACTAGATTAAAGGGGGGAAAATGTAGACACTTATTTTGGCACAAGTGCACATATTTATAATATCTTTATATGTATATACATTTTCACTGAGACTTAGACATCTAGTGATGCGATCTCTTAAGTTCCATCTTATTTCACTTGATTTACCTACCCCTTGGGCCTGTATGTTATGATATTTATCTTCATCTAATGTACGCTAGGGATCCCTAGCTATTTTTTCCTATTTTATATATGTTTTTATCCCTTAGTCACTTATGTCTGTTCTGGGCACTAACATCAATATTAGTGTCCAACTAGGATGCAAGAAAAGATTTTTATTTGTACTTTTCAATATCTTTCACTTTTTGATAATTTATTTAACCCTCTTTACCCATCTTATTTTTATATTTATGCATGTCACTGGTTCTATTTTAAAATTATAAGTTTCCTATATATACAAGGACTATAGTCTAATTAACATACTTAATAATTTGATTTGACAACTATCTAATTGAAAATTGCTATTTATTTAAAGCTATCCAATTGCATTACAATATTGAATCAAATACCTAAAGCACTCCAAAGGTCAAATATACTATTACATTACTTGTACCAGGGGTGACTAGGAGAAATAGCATATAGTTGCATTGTTATAATTTCACATTGTTTCACTAAAATTTTGCTTTATTTATCAAAAAAAAAGAGTAAAACTTGAAATAAGGGTGTATTTAGTAGAACTTGGATTTGGTTTACACTCCATGATATAGATGGTTATATATACTCCTCTTTGGCTTGGGAGGAATGACCTGTAGATTAAAAAATGCTCAAAGAAATGGTTGATTAGTTAGGAATGTGGGTGGATTGCCTAACAAGCTAGATCTAAGAAGTTCATAACTTCTTTGGAGGTTGTCAATCCACTTTTTAAGATAAGTTAATACTGATAAAGTTGTTGATAAGAGAGGTTGCATAACATAAATGAAAGTAATTAAATAAAGGAAATAAATACTTAAAAAAAAATGCTTATTTTAACAAAATAACATTAAAAGAAATGTTAAACTATCAAAAGTAGGTTCATGTGTGGTCAAGGTATTATTTCTGGTCTATGTAGTGATAGGGGTCAAGAAAATAGGGTTTTGGTTGAGGTTGAGAGGTGGTATGAGCTTGCTATTTTGGGTAGAAGTGATCAACATAATGACCATCGATGGTTAGGGTGACCGTTGATGGTTAGGATGATCATCAATAGTCAGGGTGATCATCAACAATTAGGGTGACCATCAACAGTTGTTATGGGTTTAGATAGGTTATTGGTTATATCTAGAATAGGTTATGAGTAGGTTATAGAAAGGTTATGTAGGTTGTTAGAGGTTGGTTAATGGTTGTGAAGGCAAGAGAGAGCCTCATAGGTATCAAGGGTAAAGGTTTGATACTTAGGTGGTTGAGAATGGTTGAAGGGTATTCTGATGGAAGAGGTAATATATAGAGTTACAAAACTATTGAAAATAAATAACTAAAACTTAAAATAAGAAAAATATACTTAGCTTGTAGTTGATAGTTGATGATTTGAAGAAGTATTAGAGTTGGGATGCTAGAAGCTAAAAGAATACCTACACAAGAAGCTTTGATCTCTTGCCCAAGAAGTTCTGATGATGATTGCTAATCTAAATCCCTTTCACCTCCTCCTCCTATCTTTATAGGAAGAAAGAAGAGGTGCAATAGATGTTAACAATAGGTCTAACTTGATATCTATATTTAGCTCTCACATGCATGGGCTTGCACATAAATTAAATGAGATAATTATTAAAAAATAAGGTGAAGTGATGTGGTAGTTAGTGGTTCATATGGTGGAACCTCACTATCGATGGTCAAGGTGATCATCGATAGTCAGGGTGACTGCCAGTGGTTGAGGGTCAAGGTCAAGTTAAGTTAAAAGGTAGGTTAAGATAGTAGGTCATGTTGACTAGAGTAAGGTGGGTTAGGTTTGGTTTATGGTTGAGAGGCCAATGGTTGAGCCCAAGGGGGTCCTGAGGTGGTCCAGGGGAATTTTAACATTTAGAACCATTGTTTATAGTTTTTTAGTGTCTATATTTTCTTCCTTTTTGTTATACAATTTTTATCAGTAAGCTACAAAATAAAAATGGAGTATGAGTCAGATGTTTGGTTGCCCCAAGCATGGGAGGAGGTGTTCCCCCTCCAATTGAGAAGTGATGAGGTAAAATATAATTGAGTGTAGGTTTGATAAGTGTTAAAGGTGATGACAAAAAGGTGGGTGATAGGTTGGGCAATGTAGCACAAACATATGCACAATGTATGATAAAAGTGTGATATCCAATATCATGCATTGACTAGGTTGTCATAATTGGTAAAAACTAAGGTCAGTGCTAGAAGGACAAGTGACAAGTGGATCATATGACTATATTTAGGTGGGATGGTTGGTAACACTCATAAATACAAGTCTCATAGGTAAGGTCTATATTTTCATGGGTATCCAAGGTAGAAAGTTTTCTTAGGGAAAATAAAAATTAGTCAGGTGTAGTCACAAGTATTCGAGGTAGGAAGTACTCTTGAGAAGACACCAATTGGTTGAGTGTGTGCAAGGTAACACAAGTACAAATTTTTTTTCAACATGGCAAGTGTTATCTGTATGGTAAAAAAAATAAGGCAAGGCCATCACAAAAATATGTGCAAGTTTTTGCTAAAATAACCACTAGAGAATTGATCAGGGTGGGTAAAGAAGGTAATCTCCAATGGTTAAAGAGTTGGGGTGAGGTGGTAAAACAAGGTTGGTAATAGGAGGATAAATGATAGGGTAACTAGGACACAACATTAAGCATAACTGATATAAGTTACTCTTATGTACCCAAGTCTCCTAGGTAAGGTCAATGTATTCATAAGTATCCAAGGTAAGATGTGATCCTGAGAAGACAAAACTAGTTTTAGGTGTCAGGACCATGAAGGGTCATGCTCTAAGGCACCTAAATGGTTGGTGCATAAAAGTAGCATAAGTGCATCAAAAATGGCAAGGTAAATGATGGGATCAAAATGACCAAGGCAAAGTTGGGCTGTAAAAAGTAAGAAAGGTGGGTCAAGATGACCAAGTTGAGGTTAATTGGTTTGGTTAAGTGGTGGATCATAAGGTGCTCTCTAATGAGTGCATGGTTGGTTGGTGATCTCTAATGGGTACATGGTTGATAGGTTTGGTAGAGAAGGTGCTCTCTAATGGGTGCATGATTGGTAGGTTCATTAGTGTTCAAATAGGTTGCTCAATTTGGTGGAAGGGTGTAAATTAGGTGGTTGGTGTTTTAATGACTCAAATATGGAAGATACACATCTTCTCAAGTGGTCATGAAAGTATAAGGAGGTTTAAAGGCTCTAGTTGGCAAAGACCAAAATGGCAAGATGGGTGGGATTAAGAATATAAGCCCCTTTCATGCATTACATTGGTGTTAGTTTATTGGTTAAAAGAAGTAACTTGATCAAATAATGTTAAGTAAGCTCAAAATCCCTTGATTTGTAGAGTGTAAAAGGAGAGATGGATGAAGTAGGTGAATGGATGTTAGTGTAACCTTCTTGTGGGGATAACTTACCCCTTCTGTAGGTGACCTAAGAACCATTATAGACAAGTCCATATTCAAATTTTGGGTAGAATGATCAATGTGGGATGTCTATGAATATTGTGTGAAAGCTGATGGAAGCTTTCATTGAGATTGCTTTAAGTTGATGGTTTTGGGAAGCTAATCGATGTAGGAAGCTTTTAGGTGATTGATTGCTTGATAAATGTTTGATTTAGCCATCCTTTAAGGGAGTGGTCTAAGCTTTAGTTTTTTTTAGGTGTGATAGCCATCCTTCAAGGGAGTAATTTACCTTTTTAAGTAATGTTTGGTAGTTTTAGGTAGGTGTCCTTTAGAGGAGTAGTTTGCATGCTAAAGATTTGACCCAAGTGATATTTGGTATCCCAATTTAATTTTATGCTAATTTAGGCATGGACAAGTCTATATAGGCTTTCCTTTACAGAGGTAAAACCATAGCACAAGAAGTTTGACGATGGGTAAGAGAAGCTTAAGTAACAATGACCATGGGAATATATCCTATAAAGGTTAAAAATTACCATGAAAATCATGCCATAGGAAGAGCTATGATACCCATGCTTAGGATTAGGCTCAGGTTGTGATGGATAATCAAATCATCCTATTTTAATTGGTTGTATTTAAAATAAAGAAATGAAGGTGGTTGAAAATAAGGGATGATATTAAGTTAGACATAAAATGACTAAAAATTTGGTTTAATAAAAGAACATGGTGAAAATGTAAAGCATTGAGGGGATTAGGCTCTGATATGGCCCATATCCACACTTACATGTAAATGATTTTGAGTCAATCAAGAATGAAGATTTCCCCCAGTTAATTTATAACACTAGATTAGACATGGAAAAGATGTTAGAGTGATGATGGTTAAGTAGTCAGAATGAAACAAAATGATTCCATTTGTCTCCATAAAGTTGGTTAGGTGATGGTTGCTAGACTTTACTTGGATTACAATGGTAGTTAGTTTTTGGTTTGGTTAGGTAGGTTTAGGTGTTGGTTTGCTAGGTTAATTAGGTAGTTGGGTGAAAAAGGTAGGGTTATGAGGTTTAAAGGCCAAAAAGAGGTCTAAGTAGAATGGTTGAAGTTGAAGGTTTGATTAGGTTAGAGGTAAAAGGTTGGGTTAAGGTCAAGGTTAGTTGTAGGTTGGGGTAAGAAAATACCAAGGGTTAGTTTGGTCATTTTCTTAAGGCAATGTTTTGAGTTGATAAATGGACAAAGCCTCTTAGAGGGATAACTCCCCCAATTTCCTCCTTCCATAGATGGTTGATAAATCAAGAGGTAAGGTTGGTTAGGTGATGATAGTTAGGCTTTGAGTTGGATTTTAGGCTTAATAGTGGTTGGTTATGGTTTAAGTTTTAGTTTAGGTTGGTTTGGGTTATAGATAAAAGGTTGGTCAAGGTCAAGGTTTGGTTAAGTTTAAGGTTGGTTTGGTGTTAGGCTAGGTGTAGGTTGAGGCATAAGTGTCAAGGGTTGGTTTGGTCATTGGTTAAAGTTTGGGTTATTGGTTGGTCAAGGTGGGAAAAGATTCTTAGGTAAAAATGTTGGTTAGTTGATGGGGTTTAAGAGGGATGAAGATGAATTTATGTGCCTCTAAAGGATCTTTAGTTATTAGTTGTTAGTTTTTAGTATGAAGTTCAAATTGTAGGTGGTGGTTTAAGTGGGATCTCCCTTATGGTGCTATGGCAAGGGAAACATTATTGTGTTAGATTTGGGTAGGGTTAATGTCTATAAATGATGTTGGGAACATCAACTTGAAATAAAAATTGGTTGGATAAGAGTGTTAAATTGTCTCAATGAGGGAGCTTAGGTGAGGTGTGGGTAGCTTGGATAAAAGGGTAGTTGAGATTTAATAAATCTGGAATGAAGGGTTGATGTTGGTTTGGGTTGATAAATAAGCTGGTTGTGGTTGAATCAAAATTTGGGTTGATCATGGTTGATTGAGTTGGTTTGATTGGTTGGGGGAGATAGGATGGGTGGTTGATTTGGTTTATTGGATGGGTTTGCTTGTTTGTTTGGTAAGGGAAGGTGACAAATATTTGACCCTGCTCAAAAGGGAATGAAATCAAAGACAATATCATTAGATAGATGAAAATGAGTAGATTATAGAGGAATTGAATGGGTTTGGTTTTAGTTGAGGTTGGGGTTGGGTTAATTTGAGGTGAGGTTGGATTAGTTATAGATGAGGTGTTTTGGATTAGATCTATAGAAATAGGGCGTGAAAGAGGTAGGTTGGGTTGGTTTGGTGTTTTCTCCACTGAAAGGGAAAGTCGAAGAGGTGGGTTGATTTCCTTAATTTTGGTTTTAAAGGAAAGTTGAGAAGGTTTTACTTGGTCAACAAGTGGATTGGTTATGGTTGATTCTTCCTTAGTGATTATTTGAAAAGGTTGCACATGGTTAACAATTGGATTAATTGAGGTTTTGATTATGGTTTATTTAATTATGGGTTCACTAAGGACCAAATATAATGAAGGGGTCTCTTTGTGCTAAGGGATTTGTTCATGGGTTTGCACAACAATGAGTGAAGAAAGAGGTTCAATGATGGATTGTTTGATAATATTCAAGGCTAAATTAGGGGGAACACAAAGAATATACTTTGAAACCTCCTTTTGATCAATAAAGTTTTGGACACACATCTTAAAATACTCACATCTATCTACCACATGTCTATTTGTGCGATGATAAGCACAAAACTCATTCTCTATAAACCAAATAGGCTTTGGAAGAGAACCATTGATGGGTTTGATTGGAGGAAGTCTAATGATATAAGCCTCCAAGAGTTTATTAAGGATTGAGGCATATGATTCCCCTAGTGGGGTATACTACCTAGGAAGAGGGTACACCCATGGCTCTTGAGGTTATGAGATAAGTGGTTGGTTTGATGAAGTTGGTTAGTTTGACATGGTTGATAAATTTGATAGGTTGGGTAGGTTTGATAAAATTGGTGGTTTTTAAAGGTTTCGTTGGTATTTTTTATTTTGATTTGGGGACATTGATAATGTTGATAAGGTGGATAAAGTAGGTAGGTTGGTTTGAGAGGTTGGGTAAGGTTGATAATGTAGGTAAGGTCAATAAGGTAGGTTGGTTTGAGAGGTTGGGTAAAGTTGATAAGGTGGGTTGATAGTTTTTTATTGGATTTGATAAAGTAGGTAAGGTAGGTTGGTTTAAAAATTTTGGTTGATGGTTGAAGATGTTTCCACTCATTTTTTGCTTTTCTACATTCAGAGGAAGTAAGAAACTAAAATTAAATGGTCAGGGGTTTGTACGTACCCGGATGAAGTTGCGCACCGTATCCAGATGATTGAAGGGACTCGTCTTTAGCTATGGAGGATGACACCTGTAGAGAGAAAGACTTAAACAAAGAGATTGTTAGATGAATATAAGGTGGACTGCCAAGCAAAGCTCGGTCCCAGAAGTGCAAAGACTTCCTTGAGGGATGACAATCCACTAATTGATAAAAAGAATGTCATAATGGAAAGAAATAATGAAAGACTTAAATAAAGAAAAATAGATAATGCGTACCTGAATCCTATAACCAGTCTTCCATAGTCACCGACGCCAGTTAGTCTGTCATCGTCGATTGGTCAATGTTGTCAACGCCGATTAATCTGCCATCATCGGTTGTCAATGTGCCAATGTCGGTTATGTTGATGATGTCGGTAGGGGCAATGGACTTTTGGACGGGTCTCAAGTTGTGTCTTTGGTTGATAGAGTGGTCTGAGAGGTAAAAGGGTCTGTGAAGGGTTGTAGGGAGACTAATAAGGTCCACAGAGGGTCAGAGGGAGAGGATAGGTTGTCAAAAGGGGGAAGGATATGGGGAAGGCTTTTCAGCCTCTCAAGGAGGAAAGTCAGGTCTAGTCTAGTTGATAGCCGAGTCTGGTTGATAATATTAAGAAGTAGTAGAAAGAAACTAATTACTAATACATTCTAGATTAATAAAATGAAGTAGAAGAAGAATACTTAGCTCTGCCTGGGGGAGAGCCAGAGTTGTATAAGACTTGTTGCTGATGCAGCTGATGTAGAAGACTTCCAGTAATGTTTCAATCAGGGGTGGAGTGACTGATGCAGAGTTCTTGTAGCCTGTGATGCTTGGTGTGCATCTGGGAGAGAGAAAGAGAGAGGTTGAATACTAGGAGCCAAAGAATTAGCATTTTAGGTAGAATTTGGGCACAAAATTTAGTTTTAAGTGACCGACATTGGTGATCCCATCGGCGTTGGCCGATGGTTGATCGACGTCGGTGGCTAGAGGATGGGTAAAAAGGCTATTTTTAGCCTTTTGCCCATTCCTCCATCTGTCGAGTTTAGTGGTTGTGGTTAAACAGTCGAAGGCGGGTTTAATAGGCATGAGGATTAGTGGGAGAGTTGGAATGATTAGTCATAGGGTGATAAATGAGGGTATCCAAGGGTGATGTGTCAAGGGTGGTGTGTCATGGGTGAGGTGTCAAGGGGGGTGTTATTAATTCAAAATAAGTAATTATTTTAAATTAATAAGTGTGTGGGTTAGGAATGTTTAGAAGTGGACCAAGGGGACCAAGGGGGAGTTAACCAAGGAGTAGACATGATTTTGGTGTCTACATTTGCCCCTTTTTATCTTATTGGTTGTTCTGACGAACTGCAAGACAAAAATAGGAGTAAGTTGCCCCAGGTATGGGATAAGGTCATTTTTTTTTGTCCTGTTGGTCATTCTGATGAACTACAAGATAAAGATAAGTGTAGATTGCCCCGAGGTATGGGATGAGGTCATTTTTGTCTTGTTGGTTGTTCTGATGAATTGCAAGACAAAAATAAGAGTTGATTGCCCCAGGTATGGGATGAGGTATCCCCCCTCAAAGTGGGAGTTGAGGGAAGGGAACCTAAAATTGGGGGCCAATTTGATGGATAGTGGATGAGATATGGTGAAGTTTGAGTGTGAATGCTATAATAGTTGAGATTGCATGCATACCACTTCATGAGATGGTTAGGTCAAATTATCACAGTCAAAGGTTGAGGAGTGCTAAAATCAAAATAACTAGTCCCCAACATTTAGTCATAGCTGATTGGGTTATTCAATCCAAGCTGTAGCTCCAATGATCGTCGTGTTCCAAGTATCCTTGGCCTAGGAAGTGCTCCTAAAAAACACGAAAATGTCACAAGTAGTGGGGATCAATGTGCTCACAATCCAGTACTTATGAGGGTCATAATGTGGTGTGCAGATAGTTTTGATAACCATTCGTGAGGTAGCATGTTGGTGGTCTGAGAATGTTTGGTTTGGTTTTGGTTTGGAAATGATTTGGTTGAATGTGACCAAGGTGTAAGAAGTAAAAGGCACATTGCTCTTTCATTGACAAGGACCATATTGATTGCATAGATAAGGTTTTTGGAAACAAAAGCCCCGTTCATGCATTGCATCATTGACTATCGTTTGTTGTTAGAGAAGTACTCGAATCACTTGATGTTAAGTGAGCTCAAAATCCCTTGAGTATGTTGGGGTGATAGGTGTGATATGTCAGGATAGGGTAACCCTTTTTAGTAGGGATAACTTTGCCCATTTTATAGGTGGCCTTGAGAATGACTATAGACAAGTCCATGACTTTATAGTTTGTCAGTCAGTTTTTTTTTTTGGGTAGACTGATCAATGCGGGAAGTCTACGTGGGGATGTTGTTTTGTTTTGTGGTCATATGTGAAGCTGATCGATGCGGGAAGCTTATGAGATAGTGATATTTAGAGCAAAATTTGTGTATAGCCATCCTTCGAGGGAGTGGTCTATATTCTGCTTTGTATATTTAAATGTCTTTGGATAGCTGTCCTTCAAGGGAGCAATCTATTAATTACAACAATTATGCAGCTATCCTTCGAGGGAACAGTCTACATTTATAGTTTTATGACCTTTGAATAGGCATCCCAATTTTATTTGTTTTTTGTTTTTTTATTGGACTTTTTGGTCATGGACTTGACTGTAGAGGTTTAGAGGGTTTCCCTTTTATTAGGACAAAGCATTCATGCTTGACAAAAGGGTTGTCTAATTTTTGTAGGGTTGAGGGTTGAGAGGAATAGGAATGACGATGATGGGGGTTGCTCAAGGGATGAGCTCAAGTTAAATATCAAGTGAATGAGTACTTGATTAACAGTAGAATGGTCGCAGATGCAAGGCATTAAGGGGCTCAGGTTCTGGCTGGCCTTAAAGAGAAGATAGACAATAAGTACCTGATCCATGCTTGTGTTATGATGTAAGGTCTAAGTCAATTAGGAGCAAACTTGCCCCATTTGCTTCTTTCCAAATTGGTCACATGTTGATGGTCTTTAAGGATGAGATCTTTGATTTTGCAATTTCACTCTTTCAGATTGTTGTTATAGGTATGTTTTGGTCGATGTTGGTCATGAGTTGGTTGATATGTTGTTGTCATTGGATAAGGAGGCCGTCGAGACCTTATTTGTAGAGATGACCCCCTAACATGGTGTAGTGAGCGGTAATATTGATAAAATCCCACCGTGTATTGCCAGAGAGGTTAGGAGGGATGATAAAATATGTCAAGTAGTCCAAACGTCATGTGGACTAGAGAGGTTAGGATGAATTTCCCCCAGTCACTTTGGTGACAGGGACAATGTTTGACACCCATTGCAGATAATCAATGGGTTGGATAAATGAGAGGGAGAGACCTGGATACCCCACCTAGTTGATAGGTGAATGGTGTTTATGCTAAAAAGAAACTGGGAGGGATGAAAACCATCGACTCTGTAGGTGAAGATGGGGGAATAGGCGAGTTTGGAGGTGATTATTCTATGATAGATTCAGGGTGAGGGTTTTTAGAAGTTTTAGTAGGTTATTCAAAACCCAGGCCATGTCGCTTCTTGGCATTCTCTATGGCCTCGTCATTTGGTGGTTCGACGGGCTGGTGGAAGCCTTGTTCATAGCGCCCAAAGCCAAAGCCCTTCCAAGCACACCTATAAAGATAGGTATGAGCAAAGTTTGGGTTGCCAAGAAAAGAGAAGTCAGACGTAAATAGTTGGGGTGATGAAAGAGGATTCCCATCAGTGGGAGCTCGATCTAGCCCTCCATAGATGAGATTTGTTCGAAGATTGGGAGGACCATAAGGGACAACTATTCCAATATGATGGTCATAGCTAGGATTGTGATGAAGTTGTCCATACTCTTGAGGAGTCTTGAACATGTCCAAGGTGAGTAAACGATACTCCCCAAGTGAAAGACGTTGGAAGGTATCTTCCATAAGGTCTTTTGTTGTCACTTGAGGAGGTGGTGTAGGTGTAACCACTGTTTGTGTACTTGTTGAAGCTTTCATGGGTGGAGGCAGTGTCGGGGTAGATGTTTTCAAAGGAATGAGAACATCATTGGGTTGATAAGTTGTGTTGCATGTCTTGAAAGGGGAAGGGTCTACGGGAATGACATGGAATTGACCGTCGTGTTCAAATTTGACACAACGATGTAATGTAGAAGGGATGCAAGCCATGGCACGGATCCAAGGTCATCCTAATAACATGTTTTATTGGAACTCTCCCTTGATGATGTAGAAGAGCTCTGGGATTGTTCATGGACCAACACAAATATGTAAGATGATGGTGCCAATGGTAGTGGTGGTGGTGTCATTAAAAGATCAAAGGATTGCGTCAGTCTTAGACACACAATTCTTTGGGAGGGTTAATTGGTCAAAGGCATGGGTGGAAATGATATTGATGCTAGTGCCCCCATCAATCATAACTTGTTTAATGCGAGTTTGATCAATGTAGGCTATGATGAAAAGGACAACATCCTGATCTTCCAAGTTGGAGGTAGGAATTTTAGAATCACTAAAGGTAATAGAGGCGACAGTGGGTAATGATTGGACTAAGGTAGCTAGTGGTTGGGGGTCCTCGGGTTGGACCTTTTCTGCCTGTAAAGCTTTGATTAAATCTTGACGATGTTGTGGAGAGCTTTGAATGAGGTCATATAAAGTCATCTTCATGGGAGTTTGGTGAAGTTGTTTCACCATAGAATCACAGATTGCCTCTGAAGAAGTTGGTTGGGATGTACCCAAGATAGAAATCTTGGGTTTGGGTGATTGAGCAGGTTTGACAAATGGGTAGGTCCAAGGAATAACAACTTTCTCTTTTGCTTTATCCTTTAAAGTTTGTGGCCTAGTGGCAACATTGATGGTGTTAATCTCGAAAATAGGAGATGAAGGAGGTAAAGGGACCATAGTCTGATGATGAGATCCCAATGAAGGTGGAGAGGTTGGAGAGACATTAGACGATGGTGGAGATTCATTGAAAGTATCCTCAACAAGAAGGGTGTCTTTTTCCAAGTATTGGCGAATGACGACTTTGAGGGCACAACAATTTTTAGTGTCATGCCCAAGTGTGTGATGATATAGGCAGATTTTAGTGTCATCAAACCATAATGGTTTTGGTCTGAGAGGTTGAAATGGTTTAATAGGCGGAAGAGTGATGCTAGCATTTTTCAAAAGTTGGCGTAGCATCAAAGCATATGAACCCATTAATGGGTCCGTGCTTGTTGATGCACTAGGTGTTGATGACTTTTTTTTGGGAGTTGTTGAGGGAGATTTTCATACCACTTTTTGGGTTGGTGGTGCGGCCACTCGTGTAGATGACACTTTCTTGGTAGGAGGTGCTGAGTTTTTTGAAGGAATGATGTTTTTGGTCGGCAAAGGGAGTAATGGAGGCAACTTGTTGTTGATAGGTGTTGGAGTAGGGAGTACTCCTATTAAGGTAGAAGGATGAGGGCCCAAAATGGAGGGAAATGGTGATGGTGGAGGAGGAGTTCTCTGACATGGTTTAGTGGCCTTTTGTAGTTTGGTTTGAGTACCACTATTGTGCGAGGTGAGATTTAAGTCTACCTTCACTTGCGGGTGAGTGAGGTTCGATATGGGGTGAACACCGAGGGATTTAACCGGTTTTGGTATGGTGGATGTTTGTGAGGGTTTAGGCTTAGATGTGGATGGTTGGGCTTCTAAAGATTTGGAAGTAGAAGCCTGGTCTTTGTTGGGGACTTTAGGAGATTTTGTCTAAGGAGAGTCGTCAGTGTGAGATGAGATGGGAAGTGTAAGATAAGGAGCTTTAAGTTGCTCCCATAATGCCTCATGCTCTAAGTTCCTCGAATGGAGAAATCCTAAGTTCTCAGCCAATCGAGAGAATGGTTTTGAAGATGTTAGATGAGGCTTTAGATTTTTAGAAGATGTGGGTGGTTGTCAGACCAAAAATGTGTTAGATGCAACAATATTGGGCCAAAGACGTGAGAGAGCCATTACTGGATCATCTTCGATCGAAGTAGGTGACGGGACAAGTTCTTCTCTTGGTGGGGAAGGAATTGGAGAGTGTGACTCTTCAAGAAGATAGAGGGTAGGGATGATCGTACCTTCTACTTGTGGTTGAAGAGTAGGAAAGGTATGGTCCTCCATTGTTAGTAGGAAGGATGAAGGTGGGGCTAGTGGCATTGGTATGGTTAAAGCGTCCTCCAATATAAGAGGGGTAGATGGAGGAATATTAGGAGAAGAAGGCTCTTCTTCCTGTGAAGGAGAAATAGGAGAAGAAGGTTCTTCTACCTGTGGTGGGGGGATAGGTTGACTAACCTCTTTGGTTTGTGGAAGAGGTTGGTTAAGGATGGAAGGTGAAACCGTGTTGACTATGTGTATATTACACTCTTGGGGGTCATCGGCCATGGTCTGAATGTTATTTTGACTAGGGAGATGGTTAGGGAAAGGTTGTCTAAAGATGTCTATGTTTTGGTTAGGTAGCGCATTTGGGTTATCCAAGACAAGATCACCTTTATCTATCATGTCCTGGATAGTGTTTTTGAAGGTTTTACAGTTGTTTATGTCATGGCCTTTGACACGGTGATAATTGCAGAAGTCATTTTCCCTGTACCATGTAGGGATAGGTTTTGAGGGGTTGAATTGAGGTGGTGGTCAGATTTGGGGGAGGTTGAGGACTCCCTATTTGATGAGTTTATCCTACACCAAAGCTTATGATTCTCCTATTGGAGTATATTGACGCTGTATGTATCGTTGTTGGAATTGTCATGTAATGCTTTGAGATGTGGAAGGTTCAGATTGATTAGTTATGGTCGATGAAGATGATCTGAGTACCACAACATTTGTTGATCCCTTAGATTTGGAATTGGGGGAAGAATATTTGGATGAAGGGTCATTTGATTTTGTGTTGGGGTTTTTATTGCGTAGTTTGAATTTTTTTTTTGACAGCACAGAGTTCAAGCTTCCTAGCCATGGTGAAATGTTCATCAAATGTGCGAAATGTTTGGACCCATAGAGTAGATGAGATGTGTTTGGCACATGCTTGTGAAAAGAGCTCAATGAGATCAGATTGAGGTAAAGAAAAGGAGAGTTGGTTGATTAAACCTCTCCAATGGGCGACAAAATCAACTATTGATTCATCGTCAAATTGTCTGATAGAATATAGGTCCGTGATGGAGACCTTTTTAGTGATGTTAATTGAAAAGTGGTCAAGAAATAGTTGGTTGAGTTGAGTGAAAGAAAAGATAGAATGACTGGTAAAGCAGCTATATCAATCGAGGGTAGCACCAAAAAGCGACATGGGAAATGTGTGTAGTAATAATGCATCATCATGTGCTATAAGGTAACAAGCATGTCTAAATGCTCGTAAATGTTGCTGTGGGTCTTCTTTACTCTGAAAGCGAGTAAAATTGGGAAGTTTCCACTGGCTAAATATGGTTGGATTGAGACTGAAGGATGAATGGGTTCATTATAGATTTGTTCATATGAGAGAACATTTCTTGAACCATAAATGGATGTCTCAAGATTAGACATCTTATCCATCAACATCTTGATTAGATCGGTTGATGTATTTGTAGGTGGGGTGCCCCCTAGGTTGTGAGGCATTTGGAAGGCATTAGGAGGAGCATATGATGTAGTTGGTTGTGCTTGTATAGGCACAACATATTGGTAACTAGTCATAGGGACTAATGTTGAAGTCAAGGGTGGCTGTGTCATAAAGCTAGAAGGCGCAACTTGGCTTGATGTCACCAAAGGTGGTTGGATTGTGGCAACACTAGCCAAAGGGTAGGTAGTTACTCTTGTGTTTATGGGTGCAAGAGTAGGTGGGATGGAGACGATTAAGTCCTAGAATGGTGTAGAACTTTGTTGAATGGTTTGTGATTGAGGGGGTACAGAAACCCTAATGGAGGTCAGTCCAAAAATAAGAGAGGCCACATTTTGAAGATTGGTCATGGTCAGGTTGTTAGTTGAGGCAATGGCCTGGGTGATTATGGGTTGGGTTATGGATGTTGTTGATATGATTGTCATATCAGCTAAGGAAGTTGGCATTCCATAAACTGGGTTGTCGAAAGAGTCTCACGTTTGGCTTCTCACGAGATAGTGCTGAAGAGCCTTGACATTAAGGTCAAGGAACCTCTCAAAGTCTTGATCCCCTTCGGGAACAATTAGATGTTTAGTTGGGGTTGGTTGGATAGGAGTACTCTTAATTTATGAATTATACACCATTTGGGGACTTGATATAGAAGGTGAAGGCAGGAGTGGTTGTTGCCTTACGTGGTCAACAAGAGTTTTGGTTTGACTACGTGTCAAAACCATTTAAGGCAGAATAGGTTTAGGTTCTAAGAACTGTGTTTTTTTAATTTCAAAAACTTAGAATGTGTGTCTAATAGTAAGAAAGTTAGGTTTTTAGCTTGCTGTTTGAGAAGAAAGATTTTGACAGTGATCGACGTCGATAGAAAAATTGATGTCGGTGAAGAAGAGTTGTCGACATCGATGGAAAAACCGATGTCGGTGTCTGTGTGTTTCTAGAAACTCAAAAAATTGAAAGTTTTTGGAAGAAAGAAGAAAGTTTGAATTGTTTTTAGATCTTAGAATGCGACCTCACCAACTCAAAAAATTAGATACAGATAGAAAAATAGATGAAGACAAACAACCACTAAACATTAATTCCTAAGAATAAATTATAGAGTCTTGTTGGCTTATGCCTTAGAAGAATATGTTTGGGAAGTTGGGCTATTAGAACGGGTCCTAAAAGAAGTAGTCTAAGGCTGGTTTTGGGTTAGTTTTGGTGCTCAAAGTCTGTATTAGATTCTGTACGTGGCCTGGTGCTAGGAGCTTGCTCCCCTCACTTCATGAACCCAGAGCCTAGCTGGGTCACCTAGCCAATATATACTTCCCCTAGAGTTTATACTCTGCCAAAGAACAGAGTGGGTTCTCCCCTTGGTAGTGAAGTCCAAGTAGGATTACCAAGAAGGGTAAGGTATCCGCTAAGTGATGAAATCCTAGTCAGGCCTTATCTCAAGTATGTTTAGATGTTTAGTTTGATGTGCTTGTGGTCTGGATGTGTAACATATGTGGATGCATTTTTAATTACTAGATGAGTGGACTAAATATGCATTCAAGCAGAAATGAGATGCAATAGATTTTAAGCCTAAATCGAAATGTTTTGTTTAGATGCAAACAAGTTGAGAAAAGGTTAAGAGTATGAATTTCACTACTCTAAAATGTAAGAGGAAGGGTGACAAGAAAAACAAGAAAGTGGTTCTTTTTAACTTCCACTTATGGTTTCGCTTCAAAATAAAGAGATAGAAGAAAAGGACGTAAGAAGAAATCTAATGCACCTATATGAATGTTTGCCTTTAGAAGAAATGAACCCAAGGAAAACTCTAGGGTCCCATCAGGCATGCCAGAATGTTTCCACTCATTTTTTGCTTTTCTACATTCAAAGGAAGTAAGAAACTAAAATTAAATGGTCAGGGGTTTATACATACCCAGATGAAGTTGCGCACCATATCTAGACAATTGAAGGGACTCCTCTTTGGCTATGGAGGACGACACCTGTAGAGAGAAAGACTTAAACAAAGAGATTGTTAGATGGATATAAGGTGGATTGCCAAGCAAAGCTTAGTCCCAGAAGTGCAAAGACTTCCTTGAGGGATGACAGTCCACTAGTTGATAAAAAGAATGCCGTAATGGAAAGAAATAATGAAAGATTTAAAGAAAGAAAAACAGATAATGCATACCCGAATCTTGTAACTAGTCTTCCATAGTCATCGACATCAATTAGTCTATCATCATTAGTTGGTCAATGTTGTCGACGCCAGTTAATTTGCCATTGTCAGTTGTCAATGTGCCAACGTCAGTTATGTTGATGACGTCAGTAGGGACAATGGACTTTTGGATGGGTCTCAGGTTGTGTCTTTGGTTGACAGAGTGGTTTGAGAGGTAAAAGGGTCTGTGCAGGGTTGCAGGGAGACTAATAAGGTCCATAGAGGGTCAGAGGGAGAGGATAGGTTGTCAAAAGGGGGAAGGATATGGGGAAGGCTTTTTAGCCTCTCAAGAAGGAAAGTCAAGTCTGGTCTGGTTGATAGTTGGGTCTAGTTGATAATATTAAGAAGTAGCAAAAAGAAACTAATTACTAATACATTCTAGATTACTGGAATGAAGTAGAAGAAGAATACTTAGCTCTGCCTGGGGGAGAGCTAGAGGTGTAGAAGACTTGTTGCTGATGCGGCTGATGTAGAAGACTTCCTGCAATGTTTCAATCAGGGGTGGAGTGACTGATGCAGAGTTCCTATAGCCTGTGATGCTTGGTGTGCGTCTGGGAGAGAGAGAGAGAGAGGTCGAATACTAGGAGCCAGAGAATTAGCATTTTGGGCAGAATTTGGGCACATAATTTAGTTTTAAGTGACTGACATCGATGATCCCGCCGGCATCGGCCGATGGTTGACCGATGTCAGCGACTAGAGGATGGGTAAAAAGGCTATTTTTAGCCTTTTACCCATTCTTCCATCTGCTGAGTTCAGTGGTCGTGGTTAAACAGTCGAAGGTGGGTTTAATAGGCGTGAGGATTAGTGGGAGAGTTGGAATGATTAGTCATAGGGTGATAAATGAGGGTATCCAAGGGTGAGGAATCCAAGGGTGATGTGTCAAGGGTGGTGTGTCATGGGTGAGTTGTCAAGGGGGGTGTTATTAATTCAAAATACGTAATTATCTTAAATTAATAAGTGTGTGGATTAGGAATGTTTAGAAGTGGACCAAGGGGACCAAGGGGAGTCAACCAAGGAGTAGACATGATTTTGGTGTCTACATTTGCCCCTTTTTGTCTTGTTGGTTGTTCTGACAAACTGCAAGACAAAAATAGGAGTAAGTTGCCCCAAGTATGGGATAAGGTTGTTTTTTTTTTGTCCTGTTGGTTGTTCTGATGAACTGCAAGACAAAGATAAGTGTAGATTACCCTGAGGTATGGGATGAGGTCATTTTTGTCCTGTTGGTTGTTCTGATGAACTGCAAGACAAAAATAAGAGTTGATTGCCCCAGGTATGGGATGAGGTATCCCCCCTCAAAGTGGGAGTCGAGAGAAGGGAACCTAAAATTAGGGGCTGATTTGAAGGATAGTGGATGAGATATGGTAAAGTTTGAGTGTGAACGCTGCAATAGTTGAGATTGTATGCATACCACTTCACGAGATGGTCAGGTCAAATTGTCACAGTCAAAGGTTAGGGAGTGCTAAAATTGAAATAACCAGTCCCCAACATTTAGTCATAGCTGATTGGGTTATTCAATCCAAGCTGTAGCTCTAATGGTTGTCATGTTCCAAGTATCTTGGGCCTAGGAAGTGCTCCTGGAAAACACGAAAATGTCACAAGTAGTGGGGATTAACATACTCGCGATCCAGTACTTGTGAGGGTCGTAATGTGGTGTGTAGACAATTTTGCTAACCATTTGTGAGGTAGCATATATGCAATCAAAACAACTAAGGCAAAGTTGTCTCAAAAATGGTCGTGGTCTGAGGAGATAGTCGTGATCCCCAAGGTTGTTGGTCGAGTGGAGTTGAGATAGATAGTTGGTCCATTAGATGGATGGATGAAGAAATGGCTGAGCTAACCTCAGAAGACCCCATGTCAACTGAGTGCTACCTACATAGCCCCTAGTTGAAGGGCCTCAGACCAATGTAGTTCTCCCTAAAAGGGAGGAAGAAGGTCGGTTATGGATTAGGTTGGATTAGGTTAAGCCATGGTTAAAGGTTAAATGATTTGTCCATCAAGTAGATGAATAAACGGATGTGGCCGAGCTAAACCCCAAAAGACGTCATGTCATCTGAGTGCTGCCTATATAGCCCCTGTTCGAGGGGCCTCAAGCCAATGTAGTTCAGAAGAAGAGTCAAAGTGGTTGATAGGTGGTTTGGTCATGTTATAAATGATGAGGGTATGAGGATGCTACAACCTTTTCCATATTGTGTGATGGTGTACTTTGTAACATTGGTTGAGTTGTATTTCATCCCTATCAATTTTCCATATTAGTAATGGTGTATGCTAAAAATGAATTGAGATTATTTATGCTTCAGCAAGTAATGGTTTATGCTTGACATAAATTGTGTGTGGTCGATAGTTTCCATGTGTATTGTTTTCCATAGAAACTATGTGAAATGGACTATGTCATGTTGGTGGTCTGAGAATGTTTGGTTTGGTTTTGGTTTGAAAATGATTTGGTTGAATGTGACCAAGCTGTAAGAAGTAAAAGGCATGTTGCTCTTTCATTGACAAGGACCATATTGATTGCATAAATAAGGTTTTTGGAAACAAAATCCCTATTCATGCATTGCGTCGTTGACTATCGTTTGTTGTTAGAGAAGTACTCAAATTAATTAAATAGTTGAGTAAGTACACCATAGTAAATAAACTCAGAGAATGGTAATTTATACTTTATACCCTGTTGTATATTGATCAAGAAATGGGAACAAATGTTTAGTCCTTAATGCTCAGTCCATCCACTTGTGAAGGTAGAAGTTGGAAAGAGAGATTCCTAATTGTAATGGATTTATTTGAATTCAAATAAGGAATAAACCCTTATAAAGGAGTAAAAGTTGTATTGATACAATGGGAACCCTATTTTTGTATACATAGTCCCATTATAAGATAAATTGAAATTTGTGTCTTGATCTTGTGAAGAGTGCTTTGGATATATGTTTTTATAGGTGGTCACATTGGTTAAGAATCCTTGAATTCTTTATAAACATGATGATATTATTAAAAAACTTAAACAAATACCTCTACTGTTAGAAAACCTATAGGGTACCCTGTTGCATAAGTGTTATTTTGTATTCATAGTCAATCCAATAAGGAGAGTGTTAGTTATGAAAAAGGGAATGCATATAAAATTTTAAATATGAGTGTTTATGTTTTGAGTTTGAATATGATTCTTATTAAACCATATTGAATCTTGAAACTTCAAAGTGAGGGAATAGAGCCTTGAACCTTGTCATAGTTCTATATGAGGCATTAGAAACCTAATAGTTGTCATGAGATATCAATAACATCTACCAAGAAGTGGAGTTTAAAGTTATTATGGAGCTATTGAAGGATAATACAAACCTATTCAATGTCTCATAAATTTTTAAGAGAAACCTAAGTTTCATACATTGCATTTGGAGTCCATCTACTATGTACAATCAAGACTGGGTGCATAGTCTATTGTGTTTCATTGTAATCAAGCATTTAATTCATTGAATAGGACTAATAAGGTGAGTGAGAAGGTGAATAAGTTCAATAAATACCTAACCAAGGCATTTTATTCATTTTAAATTCAATCAAACTCAAAATAACAAGTTTATTACCCTCTCGAACCTGAATAAAGCTAAAGAAACCCTAAACTAGGGTTTGCATCTTTTAAAGAAGTTCAACCATCATAAAATTTTGAAATCTTATATGAAGGTGTATATTTACCTGAGGAATAATATTTCCAAGTTTTTGGATCTGTATAGCCCCATTCATATGGTATTTGGTTGATTGAGTAGAAATTGTGGCATAATTAAGCCTAGAAGGGATAATTAGAGGGCAAAAGGGGGCTAGAAAGTGGTGACAGAGAATGAGTAAGGTGTTGAAACTTCTTGTGGACATGAAAAGAGATAAAAGGTGCCCTAAAGTCTTATTAGATATGTAGGAAAGGTGATAAGTTGTCTAAACAAATGAGAAAGGCTAAAAAAAAGGCTGCTAGCCTAATATAACCATGAAGAGTGAATTATGTGGAAAAGAGTAATTAAGGGTGATTTGAAAGTTGAAATGGATTTATTCCAGTGTGATGAGATCAACTATAACTATCAATGACTAAGGATTGACACTTGAGACCTAGAGGATGTTGCCCAAGGAAAGCTACTGTAAGCATTTGAAAGAGGTGGTAGTAGGAATGACTTATATAAGATAGAGAATGAGTTTTCAGCCACTAGAAAGAGGTTAATGTTATCAATAAATTATTTTATGGTAATAAGACATAGGTACATATACAAAGAGACTATTAAGACCTAATTAAAGTGAAAGATTTAAACTAGAAATGGAAATTTGAAGATTAAATCAGACAAGGTCAAGTGACCAGTTTGATTGGAAATCAGATGGTGATGCTATTAGAGACTTCTCCCCATGCCTCTGCATTATTTTTTATTAGATCAAGGCAAGGTATACTTGGGTAAAAGTTTATTTTTATTTCTTTATAACTTGTTGATTTGAGTTGAATGCATAGTGATAGGAGATATGCATGAGATGACACCTTACAAGGTATTGAGGGAGAAGAAGGTTGCAGGTCTGATCTATTATGGTCAAAATATAAGAATAAAAGGTTGATAAAGAGAAGAGATAAATCCCCAAAGTCATTTGAGAAGGACAAGAAGCTAGTCAAGAGATGACTAGAAAATATAGAGAGAAAAAGAGGGAATTGAAGATCCAAGAGTGAAGAGGGAAGGTAAAAGACTCCAAACGAGAGTCAAGGAAGTTAAGAAGAGATCCTAGATAGAGGACTCAAGGAATAATAAAGGAAAAAAAGAGGTAGAAGAGGCAATATCGAAAAACTTTCTAATAAGAAGGTCTAGATAAGCCTAGAAAACAAAGAGGAATGGAGAAGATGGATATAGAAAGAGAAGTGGTATACATAAGAAGAGAATTGGGGAAAGGTATAGAGAATATAGAGCTCATGATGAAGCTTATAATATAGCAAGAAATCCAATGGATTGGATGGAATGTGAGAAGAAAGGTAAAGCAGCCACTAGAGTCACTGGTGAGTAGAAGAAGGCACAAGAAAGGTGTCATAAAGAGTACGAAGGAGAAAAAGAGGGCAGCCCAAAGAGGCAAGACAAGAGAGATGTTTCCAAGTAAGAAAAAATAAATAGAGATAGAAAATAAGGTTATTATTGAGGATAAAAAAGAGATATAAGTACCAATAAGAGCACATGAGGGTGAAGACAAGAGAAGATGGACAATGTCTATGACAAAGACATTCAAAGAGACTATGTGGTCTCTCATTTTATATGCTAACATTTATTTTAATTTTTTGTTTGTAGGTATGAAGACAACCTTGGATAAGGACAAGCATGAGGTCTCAAATTTGATGAAGGATGGGCCAAGAATGTCACCCATCAAGTGGCAAGAAGATGGAAAAAAGAAAGAACCTCTTGTAGAAGACAAGATGATGAAGATTGAGAACATTTCACATGTAGAAGATGAAGAGAATGAAGAATTTCCATGTATAACATATAAAATAAAGGAGATGATGTACCAAGAAGATGTGAAGGTCACCCATGAAAACATGAAAGAACAAATAAGCTTGCATTAGTTGCCTATGGAGGTAAATGAATGTCTGAACATTAATTTTGATTACATCTATGATGAAAAAAAGATAATATGTAGATTAAGAGAAAGAATAATAGATTTAAACCCTCATAGAGATCACAAGGGGATTGATATGTATGGCCTACATGGCTGAAAAAAATAGGTGATGAGAAGGAATAGGAGAACCTCAAACAAGAGGTCAAACAAAACAAAAGCATGGGTGGAAAATAAGCACATGTATGAAAACAAAGGCATGAAGCATGAAAGAGATGAAAAGAGAAACAAATGGAAGATAAATAAGGTACAAGGCAGTAAATTAGTTTAAAAAATCAAGAAAAGAGTACAAGAGAATCAAGTCTCAATTGTACTCCAAGCAAACATGAAGATTGAAGAAGATGGAAAGCCTACAAAGCAAACAAGAGAGGTAGAGTAAGAAAACCAAGCAAATAAGATGAAGGTACAACCATATATGAAATAATATTAATGAATAAAGGAAGATAAGTGTTCATTATATTTTTTTCCAATGTTTTATATGATGACATAAGTGAATTTGGTTCCAATGATGAAGACATTTTATATATGGAAATAATTGCCTTGATGAGTGAGTATTTAGCAAAACAAGTTGAGGAAGAATCACCTCAAGGAGTGATTGAGAAGCAAGGTATGTATAAATAAGAGGTTGATATGAATCTCATAAATGAGGGAGTCCAAAGAGAAGATAAATAACAAGCTACCCAAGATAATGAAGAATAATGTGAACCAAAGTTTGATGAGTATTGTGAAGAGTTGGATGTAGTAAATTTACAATAAGAGTTGAGGATGTTAGAAGACATATTAAATCCATACAAGGGGATGAAATAAGATGAATTAAAATAAGGAAATAATATATAAGGAACAAAAATGATAAGCATTAGAAGTTGTGCAAACAAAGATCCAAACAAACAAGGTAGTTAGCAAGTAAATGGAGTATAACAAAGTGAACAAGGTGAGTTATTCATTTGGGCAAGTTAATTATGAATTTAAAATTTATAAGCATGGATATGGAAAGCCAAATATTTTTTAAATAAAAATGTACTATGGTGAGGATGAAGAAAACAAAAATTTTCTCTTGCATAGTGAACAAGGTGATAAGAAAGAGCATCAAAATGTCAAGAAGTTTGAAGAGGTAGAAAAAAAGAGTGATCTAGGAGGATACACATTAATTCTAAAATATAAGTCATAAAATTGAATATTGATCATTGGCACAATGTAGAGCTCATCGATAGCTTTCCAACAGTATGCAAAACTTTGAAAATGGAGCTCATATACTCCTTGTGTAATTGGTCAAAGTTCCAATCAAAGCCAATCAACAAGTGGTCAAACTACAAAAATTGACCATCATATAATATTTTAAATATAGTTCCATGATGTATATATCATTTTAAGCTTTTTATCACATTTTATAGTTCAAAAGATGGAGTCCGTATATGAAAGTTATGACCAGTCAAAGTTATGGTCAAACTCGATGTGGAAATAAAGTGACTTGGCAATATGATTCAAACCAAGTATTTAATATTTGGGGATAAACATATCCCATCATATATTTGGGAATAATTATCACCCCATATTTTTTAATGTGATGGATAATTTAAAATCCCATAAAAATCAGGTATGGGATAATTATGAAATTTATTAAAAAAGATTGTGGATAATCATCCCAATCAAAAAAAGTGGACCGATAATAAGTATATAAAGGGGTCAGAGGTTCAATTCATTTCATTTAAATTTTTTAAATCTCTTATTTCCAGAGCTGAGAATCAAGAGATGAGAGCTAGAGCCAGAGCCAGAGCTAGAGGTTCTAGCCGTATGCTGAGTATTTGGATTTGAGGTCGTTTGATGCCTCAAAGTGAAGCTTTACAAATTGTGTAATGGCCAATATAGAGACTAGTCTACATATATCCTAAGTTTTGAAGGACTTAGAGAGATTTTTAGACTTTGGTGTAGACTAGGAAAATTTCCTAAACCCTGAGATGATTTCAACAGTATGTTGAAATCCATGTGATGATTTTTATAAGACCATTTTTGAGACTTTTGGTGGGAAATCCATAGGATTGCGAGATTGAATTCACATGATAATAAGGTGGAAGGTCTTTCCATGGGTTCCAGGACTTTCTAAAGGTATGTTGCCAATTTGTATGTAGTCTTAGAGTATCTATTTGATAATCATGAGGAATTGACCATGTACTCACTTTTCAAGGAGATGGATCAGTTCATACTATAAATGAACCCAGAGATGTAGGCATTACTGAACTCTATTATCAAGTGCTTGTTGTGAGTTGATTATATTTATGTATTCTTTTTCCACATTTTGATTAATTTTGTTTATTAATCATTATTGAATGCATAATTAGTCAAATATGACTTATCAATGGAAACATTGAGCACTTCAAGGTTTGAGATGAATATGTTTTAAAAGGTCAAATTTAGTTTCATTTCCTTGATTGTTTTAGGAAATTATGTGATTTGACAAGAGTATCCAAGTTAAACTTTTACATAATAATTAGTGGCAGTTTACAGATCAAGTTTGGTATTAAAGCAATTATTATGCTCGGTTAGCTTTTGATTGTGTGGATTGATATCAGTTGTTTTTAGTTTGGTTTCCAGTATTGTTGTAAACTTATTGGCCTTAATATTCCATTTTTAGTGTGAAATTTATGGAATTAGGTTATTTTCAGGAAATAGGAAGCCATGGTCAAAGCCTTGAAAAGAGAGAGGCTTAATGAGCTTGAAGCAATTAATCAACAAATCCAAGAAGAGAATGCTTTCATGAGAGCTCATTTTTACTCCTTGGAAGAGGAGATTTCCCACTTGAAATCAGAGTTACTAGCCAAGGACGAGCTCTTGTCATAGATGCAGGATGAAGAGAAACATTGTCTTCATTAATTACCTTCCACTATAGATGCAAGTACTATGACAGATGATTGCATAGTAAGTTGTTCATCTGGTAATTCCTTCCCTTTAGTTTCAGATGTTTCAAATATTGCTTTTAGTAGTTTTAAGAAACACACTAAAGGCATTGGATCTAAACTATTATTGAAAATGGGATTTGATGGAAGGGGCCTTAGTAAGAGTGGCCAAGGTATTGTTAACCCAATACATGTAGAACATAGATATCTCCATGTAGGATTGGGTTATGCTAGTGAGAAAGTGGATATTGGAGAGAGTTCTTCTATTGCTAGAAGAAAACAATATTCAAATAGCCAAAATTTGAGGCCACTAACAGAGAATAATTCCTCCTTGTAAAGGAATAATGAGTGGTGTAAGAAATCAAGTAAAAGAGGTATTGAGATTCCACCTCCTTAATCTTACACTAGAAAAAGCACAAATAGGAATGTGAATTCTAAGATTTTTGATTCATTTTTTCCACTTAAGAAATTTGATTTTGATATTCAAAATATGTTGCATTATTTTCCTTGTACATTTTATGGATTCAATAACCATTGTGTCACATATTTTTGGAAAAGTCAAACTTTACTGAAGCAACTTATAGGTGCTAAAGACCATTTTCATATTGATAAAGTGAAAAATGGCAAATGGGTGACCTCACCTAAGAAGAGGTATGTTTACACTCATTATCACGTGAGTGGACATCAGGTTGAGAAGTGTTGGAAAATTCAACCATCCCACCATCTTGGTAATGGTAAGAAGATGGTATATAAACCTATTGATAAGGTAATAAATGAATTTTTTGTTCAATCAACCCATGTAAATGTTAGTAAGTCCACTAAGGAAATTAAACACCCCACACATGAGAATATGATAAAGAGGGTTAGTAAATAGTTTCTTAATTTCATGATGTCATGATTAGTGGATTTATAATGTATTTATGTTTCACAACAATTTTGGGAATCCTTGTATGATTTACCCATGCTTTGATATATGCATTTTGGAGATACTATTGTGGGAACACTTTGAGACATGTTTATCATGTGAATTTTTTAATTCTCAAACTTGTGTTATGATTAGCTCTATTTTTAAAATATCTAGTATTAGATTTTTGAGTTTTCTATTGAATTATTAAGGAATTTAACTCATTGATCAGCTTGGGAGATTTGACAATAGTTGCATAGGTTGATGGAATTTTATAGTGTTTAGTTTCATACTTAATTTCTATTTTGGATGCATCTATTTATGACATGTGTGTGATTGGATGCATGATAAGACCTTTTAAGGCAATGTATTGCGACATGGTCACAACAAATATTGTATTTTATTTACATTGAAAATCTTGTCTTGCAGTTGTATTAGTGAGTATTTGACAATTCATCACTTACAAGATGTGACAATGGGTAGATAGTTTGATATATTGTGATCTTATTGGTAGTTGCAAGATTCAGTATAACTCATTCCTTATTTTTAGGCATTTTACATTTTGAGTTATGAATCATATTTTTTCACTATTATCTCTATGTTATGATTTGGGTTCTATACTTGATATGTTGTAGAGGACCATTTAGCAGCAACAAAGAAGATCACTAGGCTTATCTATGTAGAGGTTCTTGTGAATCCATGTAGCAGAAGAAGTCATCGCATCCTAGTTTTATGTAGGGGCTATTGACGACCATGCAAAAATAGAGGATTTGTGAAATATGTGATCAATTAGTTATTATAAGCATTGTAGGAATATTTATGGAACTTGAATAGATCAGAAAAAGACTTGTTAGAATTCCTTAAAATTGACTGACATTTCAGAAGATCAAGTTGGGTACCAGCTTTTGGTAGACCAAAATCTCTCTTAATAGGGAATATTCATCTAGGAGGATCCACATTCACTCTAAAATAGAACTCATAAAATTACATATTGATCATTGACACAATGTAGATCTCATCGAGAGCATTTTAATGATATGTGAAACTTAAAAAATGGAGCTAATATGCTCCTTGTGTAGTTGGTCAAAGTTTTGGTCAAAGTTAGTCAAAAAGTGGTTAAAGCTGGTCAAAATTAAAAAATTAACCATCATGGAATATATAAAATCTAGTTTCATGATGTAGAGCTCATCGTAATCTTTATATCACATTTTATAGTTCAAAAAATGGAGTTCATATGCGAAAGTTATGACCAGTTAAAGTTATGGTCAAACTCGATGATGCGGAAACAAAGTGACATGGAAATATGATTTGACCCAGTTATTTAATATTTGGGGATAAACATATTCCATCATATATTAGGGAATAATTATCACCCCATATTTTTAAAGGTGATGGATAATTTAAAATCCCATAAAAATTGGGTATGGGATGCTTATGAAATTTATTAAAAAAGATTATGGATAATCATCCCAATCAGAAAAAGTGGACCCATAACAAGTATATAAAGGGGTTAGAGGTTCAATTCATTTCATTCAAAAGTTTCAAAGCTTTCATTTCTAGAGCTTAGAGCTGAGAGTTGAGAGTTGAAAGATGAAAGCTAGAGCCAGAGCTAGAGCCGAGAGTCAAGATCCAGAGCTAGAGGTTCTAGCCATATGCTGAGTGGTTGGATTTGAGGTCATTTGATGCCTCAAAGTGAAGCTTTATATATTGTGTCATGACCAATATAGAGACTAACCTGCATATATCCTAAGTTTTGAAGGACTTAGAGAGCTTTTCAGACTTCAGTGTAAACTAGGAAAATGTCCTAGATCTCAAAATGATTTCAATGATATGTTGAAATCCCTGTGATGATTTTTGTAATACTATTTTATAATTCTATTTTTGAGAATTTTGGTGAGAAATCTATAGGATTGTGAGATTGCATTCGCATGAAAGTAAGGTGGAAGGTCTATCCATGGGTTCTAGGACTTTTTGAAGGTTTATTTCTAATTTATATGTAGTATTAGAGTATCCATTTCACAATCATGAGGAATTGTCCATGCACTCACTTTTAAAGGAAATGGATCAATTTGTACTATAAGCAAACTTGGAGATGTAGGCATTAATGAAATCTATTATCAAGTGCTTGTCATGAGTTGATTTTATTTATGCATTCTTTTTCCATATTTTGATTAATTTTATTTATTAATCATTACTGAAAGCATAATTAGTCAAATACGACATATTAATGGAAAAATTAAGCACTTAAATGTTTGAGATGAATATGTTTTAAAAGGTTAAATTTAGTTTTATTTCCTTGAGTGTTTTGGGAAATTATGTGATTTGAAAAAAGTATCTAAGGTAAACTTTTTGCACAAAAATTAGTGCCAGTTTATGGATAAGAGAGTATAGAAAAGAAAAGGACAATGTTTGAGATGTATGAGAGGCTATTAGATCCTAAGAAATAAGATGCTAGCAGGAATAAGGAACAAACATCACTCAAAAGGCAAGAATCAAGTGAGAATCATGGAGATGCAAACTATTAAAGAAGTAGGAGAAAGAAGATTTAACACAAAATGATTATATTTGAGCATGAAAAGGTTCAAAATGACTTAGAGTAAGTGGGAAATGCATCAAGTTATGATCTACAATAGTTAAAACACTTTATAGAGGTAGAAGATGCATGAACAAGAAGGCTAGATAAAGCCAAGAAGAGGATAAGCAAGAATTTAGTAAGGAAAAGTAAATAATAATGGATGAAAAATAGTCATGAAATTATGAAGGACCCTTAAAATATAAATTAGAAAGTAATAAGGAAAGATGGAGTATAAAGTTTTTATCCCTCCTGGGGAGTATGTTGTAAAAGCACCAAGCTAAGAAACCTCATTTTTGTGTTTTGGTCATTATAAGAGAAAGATTGGTAATTGTTGGGTGATAAGGTGTGTCAAGAGACATTTTAAAGGGTCATTCATGTATATGAAGTCCTTTGGATTCCCTAGGGGTCATAGGTTATGTTTTGAGGGTGTTTGGAGTTTTCCCTCTAAAACCAAGAATTTGAAAATTCAAATATTCAAAATGAGTCTAGAAGGGTCAAGTGCATGTAAATAATGAATAGAGGAGTAATATAGGGTTAATAAGTCTAACGAGGTCATGTAAAAGGTGTTATAAGGGAAATAAGTCTAAAAATTCACATTAGAGGTCATATTCAAGTCATTGACATCAAAACCTGGTAATGAAGAAGGTTGTGTTTTGTAACCACCTCAACCAATCTTGAAGTTAGTTGAAAAAGGAAAAATATTGTATGAGAGATAGAAGTTATAAGGTGTAGGAAAGATATGAAGAGAGTTTTGAGAGGGTTGTATGAGTTAGAAATAGAGATGCATGAGGAAAAATGGATTCACCTCTCAAGAAAGCTAATCAAGTCCTCTATGGACTGTTTTATATGAATGATTGATTCAATGAATAAGATAAATGAATGATGTAATTGATTCCAATTCAATTTCATGGATTTTTTATTGTATTTTCATGTTTTTTTCAAATAATCCTTAAATGGCTTTCAAATGTATAGTCCCTGTGTGTGCTTGCAGGTTTTGAGGAAGGAATGCAAAATATAGTCTAGGTGGATAGAGTTAAACCATTTTTGAAGTGAATAAATGAAATATCTTTGTGGTGGATGTTATTTTTATGTGTTAAGAACTTTTTAGAGTCATTAAATGGTTGAGGAAGCATACCATAGTAAATAAACTCAAAGAAAGGTAATTTATACTTTATACCCTATTTTATATTGATTAAGAAATGGGAACAAATGTTTAGTCCTTAATGCTCAGTCCATCCACTTGTGAAGGTAGAATTTGGCAAGAGAGATTCATAATTGTAATGGATTTTTGTGAATTCAAATAATAAACCCTTGTAAGGGAGTAAAATTTGTATTGATATAATATGAACCCTATTTTTCTATACACAGTCCCATGGTAAGATAAACTGAGATTTGTGTCTTGATCTTGTCAAGAATGATTTGGATATATGTTTGGATAGGTGGTCAAATTTTTGAGGAATACTTGAATTATTTATAAACATTATGAGATTCTTAAAAACCTTGAAAAAATACCTCTACTGTTAGCAGACCTATAGGGTACCATGTTGCACAAGTGTTGTTTTGTATTCACAATCAATCCAATAAGGAGAGTGTTAGTTATGAAAAAGGGAATGAATATATACTTTCAAAGAGGATTTTTTATGTTTTGAGGTTTAATATGATTCTCATTAAACCATATTGAATCTTGGAACTTCAAAGTGAGTGAACAGAGCCTCTAACCCTATCATAGTTCTATATGAGGCATTAAAAACCTAAGGGTTGTGATGAGATACCAATAAAATCTACCAATAAGTGGAGTTTAAAGTTATTATATAATTCTCAAAGGATAATTTAGACCTATTCAAGGCCTCATAACTTTTTAAGAGAAACCAGAGTTTCATACATTACATTTGGAGTTCATTCTGCTATGCACAATCAAGACTAGGTGCATAGTCTATTGTGTTTCATTATAATCAAGCATTTAATGCATTGAATAGGACTAATAAGGTGAAAAATTTCAATAAAAACATAAAAAATTCATTTTTTTGTTTGAAATCCAATCAAACTCAAGATAACAAGTTATTACCCTCTCGGGCCTTAACAGGTCTTAAAAAACCCTAAAATAGGGTTTGGGTCATTTAAAGAGATTCAACTGTCATAAAATGTTGAATTTTTTTATGAAGGTGTATCTTTACATAAGGAATAATATCTCCATGTTTTTATATCTGTACATTCTTATTTGTACAATATTTGGTTGACTGAGTAGAAGTTGTGGTAAAATTAAGCCTAGAAGGGCTAATTAGAGGGCAAAAGGGGGATAGAAAGTGGTGACAAAGAATGAGCAAGGTCTTGAAACTTATTATGGAGATTAAAAGAGATAAAATATTCCATATAGTCTTATTATATCTGTAGGAAAGGTGAAAAGTTGTCTAAACAAATGAGAAATGCTAAGAAAATGGCTATTAGCCTAATGTAACCATAAAGAGTGAATTATGTGGAAAGGAGTAATTAAGGGTGAGTTGATAGTTGAAATGTATTTATTATAGTGTGATGAGATCACATATAAATATAAATGAATAAGGATTAAACTATTAGAACATATAACAAGGATTAACACTTGAGACCTAGAGGTTGTTGCCCAAGGAAAGCTAGTGTTAGCGTTTGAAAGAGGTGGTAGCAGGAATGACTTGTATAAGATAAAGAATGAGTTGTTAGTAACTGGAAAGAGGTTAATGCTATAAATAAATTATTTGAGGATAAAAATACATAGGTAAAATACAAAGAGACTATTAAGACCTCAATAAAGAGAAAGATTTGAATTAGAAATAGAACTTTGAAGATCAAATCAAACAAGATCAAGTGACCAGTTAGATTAGTAATCAAATGGTGATGCTATTGGAGACTTAAGCCCATGATTCTACATCAATATGTGAAATACTTGAGTGTTTTATTTAGAAGTTTGAGATTATGTTTTTTGTGTATGAATATCTGAAGAGCAAAGAGGCCTATTTGGTAGGTTCAAGTGTTGAGTTGGTGTTCCAGGTGGCATGGGCCCATATGAGAGTGATAAAGGGGATATTGGAGATAAGTTTGATGTGTTTTAAGCATTGGTAAAGGATGAAGGTGGTCCAAGTAGTCTCACATGCAACATTTGAGTATGAAAGCCTAATTATTTTAGGTCTCACCAAGACCTAATGCTGGTTTGTGGTTAATGAAGTAATGGCTGACCTAAGGAGTTTGAGGTTATTCCATATAAAATTTATGAAGACATATTTCAAATATAGAACAAGTATGGTAATAATATTGGCTAACCAATATGGGTTAGATGACTGTATGGTATAAATACTAGGCATAATTGACCTATTTGAGTAGAGTTGAGAGATCATTGTGATAAGTGAAGGAGAAAACCTTTGAAAGAGAAGGTGCATGTAATTTAGGACCATGATAGAGTAAATAGGATCAATAATGTTTATCTAATCAAGTTGATGTAGGAGGACACATAAGTCATTTGACCTAATAAGCCTACAAGAGGTAGATTGAGCAACTATATAGATAAGCAAAAGATTTATGAAGGATATGAGATCCATGTGGATGTATTGAGAGGTAGATCAGAGTATGGATTGCATGTATGACCTTTTGGTCATAATTCTACATGTTTAATTTATAATTTTGATGCATGAGAACAAGCGAAGGTGTGTAGATTGATCCAAAAGGTGGTTTTGGATGCCTTGATTGTGTGTGAAGGTTTGAATGAGTGAAAAGGATTTAAATAGGCTATTTTGTAGGGTTTCTCCATTAGATTGAGAAGTAATCATAGTTATGAAGTTGTTCATTTCATAGATGATGTGTTGGTTCTCAACATCTTAGGCAAGTTGGTGCTTGTCATCTTTAGGGGTTGGTGTTACTTTTGAAGTGGGTGCTTCGCTAAAGTCTCATGTTTGTAATAATCTTATAAGACAATTAGTAAATGATTTTATAGGATTGAGAGTGGGTTTTCTTCCCAAAGAGGCTTTCCCACATATATCTTGTGTTATCTTGATTATCTTTCATGTTCATTATTATGAGTGGGTTATTTGCTTCTTGATTGCTTATGGTTTATGACTAAGGGTTTGAAGGATTTAGATTGAAGTTTTGAAATTTATTGATTCACTAATTCACCCCATCTCTCAGTGATTGTACCTCTAATAATTGGTATCAGAGTAAGGACCTTCTGTATAAGTTTAACCACTTGAAGGTAATCTTAGGTATAATGACAAGTTCTCAAGGTTTCTCTATTAAGCAAGCTCTATTGTTTAATGGATCTAATTATGCTTTTTAGAGTGCAAGAATGAATACCTACATCATTTCCTTGGGGTTTGACACTTTGTAATTTATTTTGGATGGTTATTCTATGCCACCTACTCCTCCAACTAGTGATGCTGACAAGAATTTAAGTGAGAACAATTCCAAATCTATGAATGCTATCATTTGTGGTTTTCTAGAGGCTGAGTTCACCAAGGTAATCCATTGTAAGTTTGACAAGGAGATTTAATAAAAATTTCAACTCATCTATGAAGGAGATTCAAAAGTTAATTTGGCCAAACCATAAACCTATCAAAGGCAATTTGAAAGTCTCAAAATGAAGGAAGAGGATATTGTGGATTCCTATCTTCTAAGAGGTGATGAGGTAGTGAACATGATTAAAGGCATGGGAGAGATTATTAAAGAAGGAACTATAGTGAAAAATGTATTAAGGTCTCTCAATTTCAAGTTTGATTCAAATTTTTTTTCTATAAAAGAAAGTCATGATCTCACCAAAATGAAGATGGATGAATTTCATAACATTCTTTTGGCATATGAGATGAGAGTTAATGAGGACAAATCACCAAACAAAGAAGTAATTTTTAATGCATAAAAGAAGATAAATAAGAATTTTCAAGGTAATAAGGTAAAGGATGATATTTTTGATATTGATGATGATGAACTAATAGCTCAATTAACAAAAAAAATTGAAAATAGGTTCAGACAAGTTTAAGAGTAAAATTCCCTTAAAATGTTTCAATTGTGGAGAGATAGGTCACTTTACCAACAAGTGTCCTCGTAAGTTTAAGGGAAATGATAATGAAGAACATGAATAAGATCATGATAATGACAAGAAGAAATTTATCTCTGATAAGAGCAATAATAGTTTCAAAAGGTATAATGGCCAAAAGAAGTTTTACAAGGACAAGAGGGGTCTCTACACCAAGGGATATTAAAACTCATCTGATGAGAATGATGGAAATGATTATGAGAATGATCATGAAGATGATGGTCTCACTAAAGATGAAGCTATCTTCATGGTTGAAGAAGGTAGCTACTTATATCAAGAAGAATCTACATGGTTTGGAGGTGTTTTAGGTGATACAGATGATGAAGAAGATAAGGTAAACTATGAGACTAAGTTGATGAATGCCCTTGAAGATTTGAATATTGAGAAGAAGAAAACCAAAAAGTTGAAGTCTCAAATAAAATACTATGAGGTACAATTCAATGTGTTTAAGGTAAGAATAGATGAAGACTTCAAAGAGTATAAAAATTCAGTGAACCTTCCTAATGATTAGTTAAAGACTATGAATGAAAAATTGAAGGCCAAAGAAGTTGAATGTTCAATGTATGCAACTGAGATTGGTTATTTAAGAGATGAGTTGAAAAATACTTCAAGTTAATTTAAGTCATTTGTGAAGTTTGCAAAGGGATCAATTGATCTAGATAACATTCTGAGTAGTGAAAAATATGCAAGTGATAAAACTGGTCTTGGATACATCGAAGAACAAAAGAATAATACTCATGATGACGTAAAGACTTTTGTGAACAAGAATAATTAGAATTTAAAGATCAATAATCAGTTAAGAAACCATGTTTCTAACATAAATAAGACAAATAAAATTATACAACCAAATGCAATGAGGTATGCAAACTTTAATGGTTACTACTACACTTGTAATCAATTTGATCATAAGGCTAGAGAGTGTAGAATATATTATAGGAATGAATTTTCTTGGAACTATGAATGGAATAATCCATCAAGTGCTGTGAGTCAAAGTGAGTGCTATAGTTGTCATGACATAGGAAACATTGCAATATTTTGTCTTAACAAGGTAAGACAAGCTGAGTTTTCATCAAGAAGAGTGGTTTGCTACAATTGTCTAGGAATTGATCACATCGATAAGTTATGTAAAAAAAGGACATTAAGTTAGAATAAGTCATTTTAGACTTCTAGAGTGCAAGGTAGAAGGTGAGATAATATATGGAAACCAAAAGTGTAAAGTATGTGGCATGATCAGTCTATAGGTCCAAGTGGACTATTTTCCATGGTAGAAGATGCTACATAGGTTGAAGAATGCCAAGGGTACTCATTATCTACTCATATTAATAATAAAGAGACAAAGCTCACTTAGGAGATAGAGGTAGTTGAAACTTGTCCTAAGGTGTCTGTAAACTTAAGTAAATAAACTGATGCTGTTGAAAAAGTTCCCTATAAAGAATATCAGTTGACAATGAATGTCAAGTGTTAATGCTTTGAAATGTGAAATTGATACTTCAAGTGAAAAGGTATGCCAAGAATCTTTATTTTCTCCATGTATTTTCAATACCATCCTAAAAGAAAAGGAAAGTGATAAAGAAGATAAACAAGTTGATTTAATCAACAAAAAGAAGAAGAAGAATCATCGGTTCAAGTTGTCCAAGAAAGAGAGATAATATGAGGATTTATGGGCAACTCCTAGTTTCACATTGTTCTAAGACATTGTGGGTTAGGGGTACCTCTCTCTAGGCTTCAAAGAGACACTTGTCAGCAAAAAATAAGCATAGTAGATGCTAGTTGAGAATTGGTTGATGTTGTATTACTAGAAACATCTTTTGAAAATGTGCTTGGCTAAGGAGGAGCAATGAGTTTTATGAATTTGCTCCAAAGTGTTGTGATGGAATGATTCAGAAGATATATTCAGGGATAGTGATCAAAGTGGTGAAGAATGAAGCTATGTGTGCAAGATTTTCAAGTAGGAACTAATGATCTCTAGGTGTCTAATCAAGGATGGTGAGTTGTCAAAATATTTTATTGCATAGAAAGGTATGTTGATTCTATTTTAGTGTGCTCAATATATGTTCAGGGTTTTTGGTCTTGAAGATAAGTACTTGTTAATTTCTATTACTTAAATTGATTGATCAAATGTTGAAAGATTGAACATAAAGTTTATATGGAGTATGAGGAGAATGTGTTGTCACATTTTAGATATCATATAGAAGGTCTCAAAAATATAAAGATGTCAATATAAGTATGCCATGGAGGTCATAGTGTTCTAAAGATAAGTTGTTTTCATAAGAGTTTTGACTAAAGTGTGGATATTTTTGAAGAGTTATTGGTAGACCTTGCTCATTGAGAAGTCTTTTTGAAGATATCATGATTCAGGTGAAGCATGAAGTTAGGGGGAGCTAACTTAGATAGTTTGAAAGGCTTGAAGAGTTGTGCATGATGTGAGGGGGAGCATATGTGAGATGTTCCAATCATGATGGAGATATGAAGAAACTTGCTACAGATATGAACTTAAGTATGTTGAATTGATGATTTGATCAAACCAAGGTAGGTGATTTATCAATGTATTGAATCTAGGGAGCTTTGTAAATGGTTAGGTCCTAGGATCAGAGGAATGTGTAGTAGAATTTGAGAGAGAAGGTATGAAGGAAATTATGTTGATTCATAATTATTAGAAATGGTCTGAAGATGCTTAAAAGGGTGCCTAAGATCAAGTGACTTAGGGGGAGTCCCTCTTAATGTTTTGAAATTAAGTTCATGCAATTTTTGATGTTCATGTATGTTTTGTCTTCATAAAATCTATGTATGATCAAAGAAGAGTGTAGTCATGAAGCATGTTTGAGAAGATCAAGGTAAGAAGAGGTATGAACAATGTTAGGGGGAGTCTGTATCATCTCTTAGTGGTGGTCATTTCCTTTTATTGGTCCTTGTAATTTTTTTAGGTCCATAAGATCAAAAGTTGAGCCCACTTTATCATTATGTAAAAGGGGGAGAAAGTGCTTGAAGAGAGAGACATAGTCTAAGCATAAGATTTGTTTTTTTGTTGACATAAATGACAAAAGGGGAGATTATTGGAGGTTTGTCAATAATGTCTCCAAAGTGACCAAGGACGTTGATGAGGTGTCATGTGTGCTAGAATGACAATGACAAAGTGTGCTTCAGTGTTCTTGCATAGTTATTTAGTGTTTGACTTGGATAGATAATTGATGGATGATATTGATGGTATGGACACATTTTATAGACCCAATGGGATGTTATCAGTGCTTAGAGTTATTATGAAAGTGAAATGAATTAATAAAAAAGTTTGTATGAGTGTCTAGGTTCAAGTAGTCATCTTGGTAGACAAGGCTGAGTAAGCAGTTTGATAACATCATATCTCACATGTGTGAAGGTTTTAGGAGTAGTTTGATATATTTATGGATTCCCCTATGAAAGGTGATCATGTAGTTCAAATTTTAGGTCATGAATTTGAGTGTAGAAAAAATTATTAAGGTGAAAAGTTAGCCTTCTAGGTAGATTATAGTGGTTCACATACTTAGCCAAATTTACATTATTGAAGATCTACAATGAGCATTTAATCGGGTGATAAATATCCAACGACGAGTGTCTAAATTTATAGATGAATATCTAATGATGAGCAAGTGATTAGGTAGATAAATATCTATGATGAGTGATTAATATTCTTAGATAAGGATTTAATGATGAGCATTAAACTTGTCAGATAGTGATCAATGATGAGAGCAAAGTTAATAAGTCAAAGATCCTGAGAATGAATGTGATGAAGACATGTGTCACAATCATGGATATCTAGCAAGTAGATCAATGGTACATGTTTGATCAAGGAGATCAAATATCGACACAACATGTTTAACTATGTAGAGAAAGATCAATAGTGAATATTAAGTTAATATGTCAAAGGATACTCAGAAGTCATATGGGGCTGCCAAGTGGTGGAATTTCATTGGAGACTGACTATAGGGTACACAGAGGGCATGCAAGGCTACCAAGTGGATTGATCTTATAAGTAAAGATCTAAGATCAATGATGAGTGATGCAAGGTAAAGACCAAGATACTCCTAAGGAGATTAAGATAATACATTTATTCAAGATGTGTGAGGACATGAGATGAAGACACGTGTCTACATTATTTGCATTTACTAGTGACCATTGGTATTTGAAATTAACAAAAGAAAAACTAGTGCTAAGTATTTTGACAATATATTTTGACTTAGGATGAATTTATTGATATTGTAAAAGGCAAAATTGTAAGACTCTAAGACACATCTAGAGACATTAGTTAGAAGGTTTGATTTCCTGTAAAATCAAAGATATTGAGGTCCAAATTTGACTAAAGGTTTAACCATGTTTTACAAGTGACCCAAGAAGGGAAATTGAAGATTTTTTGATAGTGTCTTGATGATTCAATATGAAATAAATATTGGAGAGTGATGTAGACTCCATGAGGACCACTGTGTGGATTTTGGAGGTTTGACCAACCCATATTCAATGTGAACAATTGACTATGTTTTTTGAATGCACTGGTAGATTGAGTGACCATGTTGTAGGAGTGAGTTGAAGGTGTTCTGAGTAGAATTGAAGAATAAAATGAGTATGGAGATGTTATATAAGTCTCTAAATATTATGAGAAAGTATTAGATGCCATGATATTCCCTTGATCAGATATGGAGAGTTAAGATAGTATAATTATATTTTGATTATGTGTGACCAGCCTGAGTGGTCATTTTGAGAGAGTTGTTTTTAGTGCTTAGATCTCATGTTGAAGTTTCTAAATCACATGGAGGTATTTAAGAGGCATGAAGGGTTCACCCATATGATCTGATCATATGGCTATGTGAAGGACTTAAGTGTTTACTTCAAAAGTTTGAGACTATGTTTTCTGTGTATGAAGACTTAAAGAGAAAGGAGACGTAATTGGTAGGTTCAAGTGTTGAGTTGGTGTTAAAAATGACATGGAACCATATCAAAGTGAACAAGGGGATATTAGAGATAGGTTTAATGTGTTTAAAGCATTGGTAAAGGGTGAAGGTGATTCAAGTAGTCTCACATGTAACGTGTGAGTATGAAGGTCTAATTATTTTAGGTCTCACCAAGACCTATGGTGGTTTGGGGTTAATTAGGTAATGGCCAACCTAAGGAGTGTGGGGTTCTTACATGTAACTGTAATCATACTTATCATGAACCTAATACTCCTTATGATTACACATCTATTCACATGTAGACTACTGAACCTAGTCATCCCACTTTGAGACATCCACCACCTACTTAACCTCTTTCACATCATATTCTTACCTTCCATATATCCTTGGTCCATCTTGGTCTTTCCACATGCAAGATAGGCCATCTAGGGACCCCCAGGGCCTTTCAAGAGCCTGTTGACCTATTTAAGCCCCTATTTGACCTAGGATATAGCTTGTGTCAAGGAAAATCATGGCCTAGGCCACACATCTCCTTCATAAAAGTTGCAGCCTAAACCATGGCCTAAGCAAAATGTGTTGAACCCAAATGGTCAAAATGATTAGTTTTAGGTATTTTGGTGGATTGGGGTTGGGATATATACCTCATTCTCATTCATTTGGGCCTCTCTCTTGATCACTTTCTTGATTTGATCTTCCCAATTGATCAATCTATTAGAATCTTGGCTACTTCCTTGAATCTCTCTTGATTCTTGCTTAACACAATAGCTTTTATTGTGATAGGGGATGCCCTACATTGTTGCAACTATTCTTTGTCTTTCTCATTACTATTGAAATTTTTCTTAAAGCTTGTGGGGTTCTCCTTGCTCCCTCAAGAATCTATTACACTTATTTTTTCCCCCTTGCATTGGTTCTTCCATAAATTGGTGGCTTTTCCTTCACTTGCACAACTTTTGGCTCTTGGTCTGGACTCAGCTTACACACAACCTGATATTCTTCCTCTCTTGCATCTTAACTTGGATAATAGGTTGGTTTCTATTTACCTATGGATATGATATATGGGTTGATGGAGATGCTGACATGTGGCACACATCCCCTTAGTTAGTTATATGGATACAATATATTAGGGTAATAGAGTAACTTGTGGAAGTAGTACATTGGGTAATGGTCAGCCTACATTGGATTAGGAGGTTACCCATCCATGGGTTAGATAGATGTATATATATAGAAGATGAATATCATGGTAAAGATATCAAGTAAGCATTGAGTCTTCTATTGTAAGAGGATATTGGAGGTTGTCCCCTCGAAGAGACATTGTAGAGTTATTCCTTCCTAAAGGAGTATTATATGGTGTTTCCCTACCTTAAGGGTATTTCTGCATATATTGAATATCAAGTTCATTACATTGGTAAGAAGTCTATACATATCTTTGAGTTGGATATGAGGGCACTTTTCTTTGCAAAGTGAAACTCTTTGTTTATTTGCAGTAGTGTACGTGTTAGGGTTTGATTTGTTTTAGTGATTTAGTTATTTTATGCAGTGTTTAGAATAGTTTCTAAAGTTTATGAAATCATATGTGGTTGTAAGATATATTTATTGCTTGAAATATTTACCATTACACGTTATGCTCACATTGGAAACATTTTTATTGTGTATTAGGACTCTACATGCTCAAAATGAACTATACAGCTTGCTTAAATAATCTCCTTTTTTTAAACTAGAACATTGCATTGCTAGAAAACAATAATGTTAAATTCAAAAGATAGCTCAAATATAAATTAGGCATGCTCTTGAACCCTTTCTTGAAAATGTCTTTATTAATTAAAACATATTTCATTTGGATTAAAAATGCCTTAGATTCTATATTTATACTTCAGTTGTTATCTTTCTCCATCTAGTATTGTTGTTTTTGCTTCATTTATGTAATCAATAACCTAGTCTTAGCTATTTTCTTTACTATGGTTTGATATGCTAGAGGTGCCTATGTACTTTGTACACTTTTTCATACTATCCCCAACCTAGTTTACAAGTTTTTCTATAGCCTAGTGAAAGCTGGAAAATTAGATAGCCACTATAGACCTCTTGTATCCCATAGAAGCCCTACGCCTTCTAGCATCTTAGTGGTTTAAATTAACATGCTGTCAAACACAGGTGGTTTCATTCAGATTCTTGGAGATACATTCTAGAACACTTGGTGGGACCTCACATATGGTTTCATGTTATTTATATCACATTTATAAATCTCTTAAATAACTCCCTTCTATTAGCTATTAGGCTTTGCTTTCAATTGTGTTTCAGCTCTCACATTGGTTGTTTTCTCTTGCTTTGGTTTTATGTCATTCTCCCTATTGGTGCTTTGTAATTTTTCCTTTTCTATTATCTTCCATGTTGTTATTTATTCATTACATATATGGTTGATCTCTCACCCTTTGGATGCCAATATTGATAGATTTAGGGTCTCATCCCTAAGCTCACTCATGAACAAGTCATGCTTCAATGGAATGCCATAGACACCATAGGATCCAAGAACTTCCCTTGACCTAGCATGGTAGTCCACACCCTCTTGCATTTGAAAAATAACAAGATTGGTAGGAATATAACCAATGGACTTGATCACATTTTCATTCATCTAATATTCATTCATTTGAGGATATTTCTTCTCATCCTCGTGCCACATCTCATTCATCCATTCAAGGTGATGAGGATCCTCTTGCATGAATAGGGACTGATGAGTTACATGCAATCATAGATGATTGTTGTAGACATATTTAGGTGAATAAATTATGTCCCTCTTCCCTTAGGAGTAGGTGGTGTGCTTCCTCTAGAGACAGAGATCACACCCAGTCTAGTTTGAGTGCTCAGCTAGTTCTCATATGAGTCCCCCACCTCTTTCTTAGCAGAAGACTCTAAAATAAGAACCCCCTCATATCTATTTTTTGGGCAATAGGTATTCCACCTTGATGAGGTATATTCATCTTAGATATTCTTCCCATCCTCTTAGTCCTTCCTTTAGAGTTTCTGATGAGTATGCTGGTTTTGATCATCATCTACAGATTATAGATCTATGGGATAGATATTAGGAGCATCAATGCCCATCGATTAACTCTTGTCTAATGGCATGTGATCAAGATCATGGGGATTTTGGTAATCATGATTTCCTCCATGAGTATGCCACATCTTCCCATCATCCCCATGAGGAATGTCACATGTTTTATGGTCATTCCCCACCCTGTGGTAGAGATGATTTCCACCACGATCATCTTCCCTATCAAGAACCACCTTAACATCATCCTCTCTATGGACATGGTTATGGTGATGCCTATGGGCATAAGAAACATCATTACCATAATGATCCCCCTCTTAGAAATCATAACTATCCTAATATAAATCATGCTTATGAAGATATCTATCAAAATCCTCTAGCCCCTTGGGTGCATGCTATTCCCCTCCCTACTCCTATCCCTAAACTACCTGAGTTCAATGGGACTCAGGACTCTAATATCATGGAGCATATTATGACATTCATGATGGAATATATGGATTTGGAAAATAATGAAGGCATGATGTTAAAGCTATTCACTTATTCTCTATGAGTTGAAGCTCTTGTTTAATTTTAGAATCTACCTCTAGATTCTCTCTCTAGTTTTTAGCCCCTTTTGGATGACTTCCTCTAGTGCTTTGATATCTCTAGGCCTTTCAACCTCAGCATCTAGTCACTCACCTCCATGGTATAAGCCAAAGGTGAGTCAAAGTTTGATTTTATGCATAGATGGCATTCAATCATTCATACATGGAGGACTAGGTTCTCAGATGATTAGCTTTATGATATTGTCACCCAAGCATTGAGGTAGGAGGTTCACCTTGGGGTCCTCAAGAATGCACCCACCTCATATAATGAAGATGTTAATGAGTGTCTAAAGGTCAAAGTGGTTAAAGTCTGTGTGGGCATGTGGTTTGTACCAACATAAAATTCATCCTCATCATGTGATCATAACCACAATGTGACTGATGATGATGTTACTAATTCTCCTCCTAAGAAGAATGATAAGAAGAATAGTCATGAGGTGAATGATTTGAGAAAGAAGCCAATTGAAAATAAGGTTTTTGAATCAAACATAGAAAAATAATAGATGATGTTTCTTTATAACCCCATCAAGTTTTACAACCTCCATCAAATGAGTGGGCATGATGATAATAGTTGTGCCACTTAATAAAGCCTCACCTCAATCTTTGATTTATCCTCTTGTGGAACCTAAAAACAAATTGAATGTGTTCAAGGATCCTTCATCTGACCATAATAAGGAGAAGAAGAAGAGAAATAAAAAATCAAAGGCTAAGGCCCCACTTTCACCTTCTTGATCTTTCACCTCTTCCAACTCCTCCTCCTAGGTCGAATCAAGAGGGAAGACCAAGTGTGAGAGTAGCAAGGTTATTCCTACTATCAACATAGCCTTGAATGGGTATGAGTTATTTTATCAACATGCACTCTAGTTGAGCCACTAACCCTATTGGAGAGACTAGTGGTGCTGGGTCCCCTGTCTAGCCCATGGGGGTAGGGAACCCTAAAGTTAGATATAAATTTAGGTGTAATATCCCTCTCTAGGATTGATAACATCCTTATTTCATCATAGATGAGTTACATGGCCTCTCAATTGGGATATCAATTTTGGACCTTCTTTGCTTTTGCCTTGAGCAAAGAGGCCTCATATTTCATGAGTTTGGTCTCTCCCATGAGTGTCCACTATGTGATGATGTCAAAGTGTAATTTAACTCCAACACACATGAGCACCCTTGTCCTCCCATCTTATATTTAAACCTAGCCTCTTTTCTAGATGCTTTGATTATTTCAAAGAGAGCTTGGTTCCCTCTCTATATCAAGAATTTTATCGATGATTACTGCATTAAGTAGTGCATCATTGATGAAGCATCTACATTGAATATCATGCCCTTGTATGTGTTTAATGAACTTAGGATTAGTCAGAAGAAGCTCTCTAATTCTCATCATAACTATGTTAGTTTGAATAATGACATAGTTACGTCAATGGTGGACATGAAGCTCTGGGTCAAGTTTATCACCAAGATAGTTAGAATTGAGTTTTATGTGTTAGACCTTGATCTTTCATACAACATGATTTTTGGCCAACCGTAAACCGCTGCCATGCAGACCATGGCATCAGTCATGTTTTGCATGGTGAAATTTTTGCATGAAGGTGAGGTTCGCACTATGGAGGTTGATCAAGATCCCTAGGAATTTCTCTATGAAAAAACAAAGCACTCAAGAGAGGCTTTGGTTGTCTCTTCATAGGGTTATATGGATTCCCAGACACCCTTGCTATTGAATCTCATTTTCTCAAAGATGAGTGTTGTAAACCAACTGAGAACTGAGAAAAATTCACTCCTTTAGAGTTTGGTGTGCATCATATGACTCCCTCTTTTTCTCCATGATGCTAAGAAACTCATCTCTTTTTAGAGACCTCTTCTAGGATGTTTCCCCAAACATTGAGCTTCCCCTTGCATTGTGATTTTCCCATCAGAGTTTTAACTTTCTCAATGTATCTTCCACTGAGGCTGATAGTATAGTTGAGTCTGATCTTGAGTGCTATTCCATCCATGGTATATCACCCAACCTAATCAATGAGAAGAGATCTTATAATAATCTCCTACCTACATATCATATGCATTTCTATCCTCTTTCTTGTTTGGGTTTAGAGATCTCATTCACCAATAATGACCCCACCTTTGACACTCCTATGTTTTAGGTCATGACTAGTAAAAATAAGGATATGGATGTTTCATATCCTTCTCCCCACCTTCTCCTTATTATTTTTCCTTTTCATGGGTTGAGAAGTGGTCTACCCAACAGATGATAGGCCCTTTAGGGACCCCCCAGGGCCTTTCAAGAGCCTGTTGACCAGCCTAAACCCCTATTTGACCTAGGATGTAATTTATGTGAAGGAAACCCATGGCCTAGGATACACATTTCCTTCATAAAATCCATGGCCTAGGCCATGTCCTATGTATAACATGTGCAAAAGTTTCAAGATGAACCTAAACGGTAAAAAATGACTAGTTTTAGGTCTTTTGGGGGATTGGGGTTCAGATATATGCCTCATTATCATTCATTTGAGCCTCTCTCTTTATCACTTTCTTACTCTAATATTTACACTTGATCATTCTATTATAATCTTGGCTACCTACCTGAATCTCTCTTGATTCTTGCTTGGCACAATAGCTTCCATTGTGACAGGGGATGCCCTACATTATTACAACTATTCTTGGTATTTATCATTGCTATTGATAGTGTTCCTAAAGCTTTTAGGTTTATCCTTACTCCCTAAAGACTCCATTTCACCTATTTTTTGCCCCTTACATTCTCTCTTCCACATATTGGTGTCTTCTCCTTCACCTCCTCCACAACTGTTGGCTCTTAGTCTAGACTCAACTTATACACAACCTGATCTTCTTCCTTTCTTGCCTCTCATCTTGGAAAATCAAATGGTAGAAAGTATACACATCTCTTTAAGTTGGATATGAGGGAAATTTGCTTTGAAAAGTGAAACTCTTTATTTATTTACAATAGTATACATGCTAGGGTTTGATTTGTTTTAGTGATTTAGTTATTTTGTGTATTGTTTAGAATAGTTTCTAAAGTTTATGGATTCATACATGGTTACAATATATCTGCATTAATTGAAACATTTACCATTACATGTTATGCTCACATTGGAAATTTTTTTATTGTGTATTAGGAATCTACATACTCAAAATAAACTATATAACTTACTTAAATAATCTCCCTCTTTTGCTAAACCAGAACATTGCATTTCTAGAAAATAACAGTGTTGAATTCAAAAAATAGATTAAATCTAGATTAGGCATGCTCTTGAACCCTTTATTAAAAACATATTTATTGCTTATAACATCTTTCATTTGGCCTCAAATTACCTTAGCTTCTAGATTTACACTTCAATTTTTATCTTTCTCCATTTGGTATTATTGTTTTCACTTTCTTTATGCAATTAGTAGCCTAGTCTTAGTTACTTTATTTACTGTGGTTGGTGTAGACACCAAAAATATGCACACTAGAATTCTAAATGTCAAAAAACCCCTTAAACTACCTAGGAACCTCTTGGGACCAATCTACACCAATCTAGCCTAACCAAGCTCATCCACAGTTAGTTTTACAAACTGGCTCAACCTAGCCTTCAGCGCCTTTTTCCTTTTGGACCTGACCATCGATGGTCAGGATAACAATCGATGGTTACCCTTGAGAAAGCTTGACCATCGATGGTTAGGGTGCACCACCTAAACATTCAACATGCACATCACTCTACCTTGATTTTTTATAATTAGCTTATCCATATATATATGCAAATTCATACAAGATCAAGTTAATTTTAGAGCAACACTTGAACCTCTTGTTTAACATCTTGTTGAGCATCTCTTCTTTTCCTATATAAAGAGAAGAGATGATGAGAACTAGAGGGGGATAAAATAGTGGCATAAATATCAAGAGCAAGTCATCAGTCATCATCAGCTTGTTATGTAGGTATCTCTTCATCAATAATCATTTTGAGCTAGATCTAGGACTTCTCCAAGCTATCAATTATCAACCACAAGCTAAGTACTTTTTTTTTAGTTTCATTTATTTAGTTTTAATATTTTTTTCAAATCCAAACACCCCATCTGTACCAAGCATCCCTTGACCACTCTCAACCACTTGAGTACCAAACATTTACCCTTGATACCTTTGAGGCTCTCTTTAACCCTCAAAACCTTTAACCAACCTCCATCAACCTACATAACCCTTTTTATAACCAACCCATAACTTATTCTATCTAGAATTAATAAGCTATGAAAAACCTACAATAACTGTCAATGGTCACCATCATCTTCAACCCTAACCATTGATGGTCACTTTTACCTTTAACCCTGACTATTGATGATCACTATGTAAAATTAGACACCTAAAATCAAAAAGTGGAAACTATTTCTCAACCTTAACCAAAACCCTATTTTCTTGAATTTTGACCATACTTGAACCATAATTTGATACTTTAGCACTCACCTTAATGTTATCTTTTTAAACTAAGCATTTATTTTGAAAAGTATTTATTTCCTTTGCTGGATTAATTTCATTTATGTTATATAACCTTATTTTATCAACAACATTAAATTGTTTTAAAAGGTGGATTGACAACCTCCAATGAAGTTGTGTACTTCTTGGATCTAGCATGCTAGGCAATCCACCTTCCTACCTAACTAACACAACCTTTCTTTAGTCTCTTTCTTATGCAGGTCATCCTCCCAAGCCAAAGAGGAGTTCTTCACAGTCTTCTGATTTAACATGTGCAAAAATAAACAAGTTTTTTAACCACACCTGTATCGAGTTTCTTTTCTCTCTTTCTTAGAACTAAATCAAAAATTTACATGAAACATTCTGGCATAACTGGTCGGACCTAGAGTATTTACTCACATTTTTGTTTATATTTATATGCTATTCTCTCTATCTATGCCCATAATTAAAATTGAAATTTATTTTGGGCTTAAAATCAACTACATTTATTGCTTGCTTTTAATGTTAGTTCACTTTGAATTAAATCATAGTAATCTTATCGTATCACCACTTTTGTTGCACATACTAGCCAAACCACTTTCATCAATCAAACATCAAAAAAATTTATACAAGGTCCGACTAGGATTTCATCAGCTAATAGTCACCTTACCCTTTCCAGATAATCCCATTTGGAGTTCATTACCAAGGGGAGAACCAACTCAGCTTTTTGGATGAGTATAAACTCTAGAATTTAGTATATACTGGCAAAGCACCTGACACCCTTATCACTGTGGTGTGTGAAGTGAGGGGGTAGGCCCCAATACCAAGCCACATATCAAATTATTATACAAATTCTTTTGATCAGCCAAACAACCTGAAACCAACCATAGACTGCTTCTATAATACCTAATCACAAGCCAACTTCTATCACACTTTCTTATAACTTAAGCCATAAGCCAAAAGTGAGATTAAAACTAACCTCTAGGCTTAACATACTTTATAGTGTGTATCTAGATTCTTTGATCATTTTCTTGTTTTTTCTTTGTTTGAGTTGTTAAGTATCTAACTCTTTTTGGTACCTTCTACCATCTTACCTTCACCTACCTTATGTTTGTTACCTTGTTCAATGGGGATCCCATCTATATTCTCTCCAGGAAATCCTAATTTCGTTAGACTCCTAGAAGACAACCCTCTTGCCTTAGAATTTTGCCTTGCATCAAGAGCCACTTATACCCCCAAACCTACTTACAACCAACCCAACCTTACCTAAAATCAACCCACCCATGCCTATAAATAACACAACCTCACCTACAATCAACCTAACCTCACCTACAATTGACCCAACCTCACTTAAAACCAACCTAACCTTGCCTGCAATCAATTCAACCTCAACTATAACCAATTAACAACATTTAAACAAACACTTGATCATCACCTCAACTAACCAACAAACTTTCAACCCTTATTTGATCATTATCATAATCCACCTCAATTATCTTAACCTCACCAATCTTTGGGTTACCTATCCCAGCCATCATATCAATTACCTCAACTATATCAAACTTTTGATTACCTACCTCAACCATCATATAAATTACCTATACCACCTTTGTGGAAATCTTCTTTATCTCAAAATCAAGACTTGGTCTATCCCCCTAGTCATACCACCCAACAACTATCGACCCAACAACTATCAAACCAACCACTATCAACCTATCTTATCAACCCCATCAAATCCAACCAATGACTATCAACCTACCATATTGAACCAACCAAAATTATTAAATTAACCAACCATATCAAACCTACCCACCATATAAACCATGTAAAAACTATCAAATACGTCAACCTCATCCAACCTCTCAAATAAACCTACCTTATCTACCTTATCTAACCAACCAAACTTTTTAAACTCATCAATATTATTAAACCAACCAACCTCACCAAATCAAACCAATAACTATCGACCAAATTTTTCCAACCTATCAACCTTATCAATCATACCCAACCCATACAATCATTCTAACTTATCAAGTCAACCAAACTTATTCAACTAACCAACTTTACCAAACCAACCAACTAGCTCCCAACCTCAAGATCCATTGGTGCACTCTCTTCTTAGGTAGTATACCCCACTGGGGCAATAATATGATTTGATCCTTGAAAAACTTTTAAGGGCTTCTGTCATTAGACTCCCTCAAATCAAACCATCAATGCTTCCCTTCCAAAACCCATTTGGTTCAAAGAGAAGGATTTTTGTATGTATCATCGTACAAATGGACATGTGGTAGATAGATGTGGGTCTTTTAATATGATCATCCAAAACCTTATCAATCAAAAGGAGGTTCCAAATAATATTCTCCATGTTTCCCCAACCTAACCTTGAATGTCTTCAAGCAATCAATCATTTAACCTCTTTTTTCACCCATTATTGTGCAAGCCCATGACTAAATCCTTCAAAACAATAATGTCCCTTCAGTAGATTTGGTCCTTAGTGCATCTATAACTAGGGGAACCATAATTGAAACCTCAACCAATCCCCTTGTTAACCAAGTGCACCCTTTTCAACTTCCTTTTGAAATAATCACTAAAGAATAATCAACCTTAAATCACCCAATTGTTGACCAAGAAGAGCCTTCTCATCTTTCCTTTCAAACCATCATTAAGGAAACCAACCCACCTCTTTCACTTCCCCTTTTAATTGAGCCAACCCAATCTCAAAACACCTTGCCTATAACTAAATACAACCCAACCTTAATTAAAAGCAAACCCATTCAATTCCTCTATAATCTTCTATTTTTCATTTACTTAATGACATTGTCTTTGGTTTGATTCCATTTTGAACATGGTCAAATATTTGTCACCTTACCTACCAAACTAACCAAACAAACAAGGAAACCCAACCAACAATCTAGATCAACCACCCATCCTACTTCCCTCAACCAATCAAATCAACCTCTAAACCAAATCAATCAACTGTGATCAACCCAAATTTTCATCAAACTATAAGAAATTTATCTATCAACATAAATCAACATCAACCCTCCATTCAAGATTTCTTGAATCTCAGCTACCCTTTTATCCAAACTACACACACCTCACCTAAGCTCCCTCATTGGGACAATTCAACACTCTTGTATATCCCACATTTATTTCAAGATGATGTTCTAAACATCATTTCTTGACTTTAAACCTATCCAAATCTAACCCAACAATGTTTTCCTCACCATAGCACCATAACGACAATCTCGCCTGAACCACCACCTATAAATAGGACCTACTAACCACTAACAACTAACAACTAATAACCCCTTTTGGGGGGTGGATGAAGTCATCTTCACCCCTCATAAACCCTCTTATTAAACAAAATCCCACCTTGGGATAATTTCCCCATCTTTGACCATCCATGGAAAGAGTAAACTAGGGGAATTTTCCCTCCATATGGATTTGACCATTTATTAACCCAAACCATACCTTAACAATTAACCAAAATAACCATTGGAATTTTTACCTTAAATTATCAACCAACCAACTATGAACTATTGGAGATTACCTTTCTCCATTAACCCAACCTGAACCAAGTGGTATACAAAATTAGGGCAACCCATTTGGACACCACCCAACCTATTTGGGAGTCACCTTCTCCCCAACCTTTGGAGATTACCCTTCTCCATCAACCCATCCTGAACTAAGTAGTATACCAAATTAGGCTAACCCATTTGGACACCACCCAACCTATTTGGGAGTCACCTTCTCCCCAACCTTTGGAAATTACCCTTCTCCATCAACCCAACTTGAACCAAGTGGTATACCAAATTGGGGTAACCCATTTGGACACCACCCAACCTATTTAGGAGTCACCTTCTCCCCAACCTGAACCATGTGGTATACAAAATTGGGGAAACCAATTTAGACACCACCCAACCTATTTATGAGTCACCTTCTCCCCAAACTTTGAATATTACCCTTGTCCATCAACCCAACTTGAACCAAGTGGTAGGGGCAACCGATTTAGACACCACCCAACCTATTTGGGAATCACCTTCTCCTCAAACTTTGGAGATTGCCTTTCTCTATCAACCCAACCTAAATCAAGTGGTATACCAAATTAGGAAAACCCATTTAGACACCACCCAACCTATTTGAGAGTCATATTCTCCCTCAACCATTGGAGATTACCCTTCTCCACCACCCAATGAGCCATTGGAGATTACCCTTCTCCACCGAGCTATCACTTAACCGACCTCACCTTTTTTGTCAACCCAAATATTTTTCACATCTCATCAAGTGTTGGAAAGTAACTGGGGCACATCTACTCTCCTAATTGATGTCAACCATTTAGGTAAGCATGGATCTGGGGCATATTAGAACTTAAACCCCTAAATGCTTTGCATTCACATCATGTTATTTTATTAAACCAAGTTCTTGGTCACCTTGTGTCTCACTTAAGCTCATCCCTTGATTTCAAACCACATTCATCATCTTATTTTCAAGGGTAATTGACTACAATTGAATCATGTGATTATCCATCATAATCATAGCCTAATCTTGATCTATGGGTACCATGGATCTACCCATGGCATGATTCTCATGGTACTTTCTATCCTTCTTTGAGATAGATTCCCATGGTCGTTGTCACCTAAACCTATTTTACCCTATTCAACCTTCTTATGATTGTAGTTTTGCCTTCATAAAGGTAACCCCTTGAGCATGTTTAATCAAGTCTATGTCAAGCAAAATCAAATGAAATGTAAAATTAATATCAAAGTCAAAAATAAATCATGGGTCATTCTTAGCATTCACAAACTATTCCCTTAAAGGACAACTATTGAAAACTTATTCAAAATTGCAAAACATAAGGTGGACTGCTCCCTTGAAGGAAAACTCTCAAAATAATTTGAACTAAGCATATAAACTTAGACCACTCCCTTGAAGGATGGATGAGTATAAAATTTGTCAAAACTAACAATTTCTTAGAAGCTTCATGTATCGATCAGCTTCCCCAACCCTCCAAACAAAATCAAAATAAGCAAAAGACCCACATGTAAAAAAAAAGAATTTTGAAAGCCACAATCACGTCTCATAAAATAAATAATCTTAGAATGCCATAGTTAGCTCTCATAAGTAGACTTATCACATTGATCAATCTACACTTTATATGACATAGACTTGTTTACACTGACTCTTTGGAAACTTATAGAAGAGGCATGCTAGTCTCATAAGAAGATTCTATTTTCATCCATCTCCCTTTATACATTAAAATCAAGGGATTTTGAGATTACTTGACACTACATGATCAAAAAACTTATTTTAACCAATGAACTAACACCAACACAATACATGAAAGGGGCTTATGTTCATAAGCCCACCCACCTTGCCATTATGGTATTTGCCAATTGGAGCATTTAGCCTAATCCTTCTACTTTCATGACAACCTTTTCAAGACGTATATATTCCTTTCTCAAGTTAATTAATGCCCCCATCTACCCACCTTTCACCCTTTCACTAGGAAATGGGACACCTTTTTACGAAACCAAGTGGTACCCCAAATTATGCAACCAATTTGAACACCACCAACCATTAGAGATTACCTTTCTCAACAAAATAAAAACTAGATATCACCTTTCTCTACAACCCAACCTTCCCTTTTTGTACCATTACCTACACTAACCATTAAATATCACCCTTCTCTACTGACCATCACCCACCCATGGAGTTACCTTCTCCACTCACCCTGACCACCTCATCATGTCATCATTGGTCCATTTCATCCCAACAAGTGCACATTTTTGTGATGATTTTTGCTTGGTATTTTAACCACAATGACAATATTTCCATGTTGACCCTTTTAATTTTTGTGCCACCTCTACATATTGGACCTACTTGTGTCTTTTCAAGAGCACTTCCTACCTCAAATGCCTATGACACTTGACCCATTTGTGTTTTCCCCAAGAACACTTCCTACCTTGGATATCCATGAAAAACATATAAATCACTTAGGAGACTTATGTTTGTGAGTGTTCCTAACTTCCATGCCTACCGATAGTCATGTAGTTCACTCTCACTTGTCCTTATTATCACTAACCATTATTATTTCCAACATTTTTAAATTTAGTCTTTACATGATCTTGACTAATCACACTTAGTCATATTTTGTGCACAAGTTTGTGTTTTAAATGCCCAACCTCATATCACCACCTCATGACTTGATATATACCATTTATCAAACCCTAATCTAATTTTGGTTTCACCTCATCAAATCCCACTTTGAGAGGGAGCACCTCCTCCTACTATCAGTACAACCAAACCTTTGACCCATATTCTATTTTTATTTGGTAGCTCATTCACATAAGCTACATAACAACAAGGGGAAAAATGTAGACACTTAAAATACACACACTATGATTATGAATGTCAAAAAAACCCCTAAACTACCTAGGACCCCCTCTTGGAATCAATCTACACCAATCTAGCCTAACCAAGCTCATCTGTAGTTAGTTTTGCAAACTAGCTCAACCTAGCCTTTAGCCCCTTTTTCCTTTAGGACCTGACCACTAACAGTTAGGGTAACTATAGATGGTTACCCTTGGGAAACCTTAGCCATAGATGGTCAGGGTACACCATCTGAACATTCAACATGGACATCATTCCACCTCGATTTTTTATAATTAGCTTGTCGATATCCACATGTGAATTCATGCATGATGAAGTTAATTTTAGAACAACTATTGAACCTCTTGTTTAACATCTTTTTTGAGCCTCTCCTCTTTTCCTTTATAAAGAGAAGAGAAGAAGAGACCTAGAGGGGGAGAAAATAGGGGCATAGATCATTAGGAGCAAGTCACCAGTCACCATCAAATTATTATGTAGGTATCTCTTCATCAATAATAATATTTAGCTAGCTTTAGGACTTATCTAAGATATCAATTATCAACCACAAGCTATTTAAAACTCTAAACACCTTATTTTGAGTTTTAGTTATTTATTTTTAACAATTTTACAACTCTAAACACCTTATCTCTACCAAGCATCCCTTGACCACTCTCAACGACCTGAGTACCAAACCTTTACCCTTGATACCTTTGAGGTTCTCTCTAGCCCTCAAAACCATTAAACAACCTCCAGCTGATCCAGGAGGATATAATCATGTTCATTTTACGGAGAAACATTTATTAAGTATTTCCTTAGGAGTGATCCCTACTCTTTTAGGAATAACTTTCTCATATAGTATCAAATTTTAGAACCATATGAACCAGTGGAAAGTAGATTTAGAATGCATTTTAAAAGCTAACCAATGTTTTTACAAGTTGGTTGGTTATCATTTTTATGATTTAGAGCCATTTTGACCTTTAAAACAAGAAAATAAAATGCACTTACTATTTTTAGAAAAATAAAATGTTAATAACTTAAAAACCATAGGGAATTTTGAGGGACTCAGGATGTATTTTCTATTCTAAATGTAATTAGCCCCTTTTAGGCACCACTTAATATTTTTAGTAAGTAGGGGTTTTTGGCTACCCTAACCCTAATTAGGGAAGGGAAATCATATCTATTATATTATATATATATGTAAGCCTTTTTATTCAAATAGGAGTAAAACAGAGAAGTACATAGTGGCCATTTTAGCCATCTCTCTATATTTGCATTCTTTGCATGTATGTGCATGTTTAAATTTCTACATTAGTTCAAGAATATGAGTTTGGAATAGTTATAAGGGAGTGATTTCTTCTCTCTACTATTAGATCACCAGCAACCTACAAAACCCTTTTTATAACTAACCCATAACCTATTCTATCTAGAATAAATAAGTTGTGAAAAACCCATATTAATTACTGATGGTCACCTTCATCTTTAACCTTGACCAGCGACAGTCACCTCCACCTTTAACCCTGACTATTGATGTTCACTATGTAAAATCAAACACCTAAAATTAGCAAGTAGAAACCATTTCTCAACCTCGACCAAAACCCTATTTTATTAACTTCTAATCACACCCAAACCATATTTTGATAGTTTAACATTCACCTTAATGTTATCTTGTTAATATAAGAATTTATTTTAAAAATTATTTATTTCCTTTACTGGAGTACTTTCATTTATGTTATGTAACCTTCTTTTATTATTAATATTAACTTGTTTTGAAAGGTGGATTGATAGCCTCCAAGGAATTTGTGTGCTTCTTAGATCTAGCTTGCTAGGAAGTCTGCCTTCCTACCTAACTAACATAACCTTTCTTTAGTCTCTTTCTTATGAAAGTCATTCTCCCAAGCCAAAGAGGAGTCCTTCATAGTCTTCTAATTTAACATGCACATAAACAAATAGGTTTTTCAACCACATATGTATCGAGTTTCTTTTCTCTCTTTCTTAGAACTAAAGCAAAATTTTATACGAAATAGTTGGATCTATTAGAGGTTCCTATGTACTTTTTGGGCTTGTTTATACTAGTCCCAACCTAGTTTATAAGTTTGTCTATATCCTAGTGCAAGTCAACAAACTAGATAGCCACTATAGACCTCCTATATCCCATAGAAGCCCTAAGCCTTCTAACCTCTTAGTGGTTTGATTTATCACCCTAACAAACACTAGTGGGTTTTTTAATATTATTAAAGATATAGTAACATGTATGAAGACCTATTTGAAAGGTATAATAAGTATGGTAAGCATCTTGGCTGACCAAGATGGGTTAGATGAGTGTATGTTATAAATACTAGACATAATTGGCCTACTTGAGTAGAGTTACGGGAGCATTGTGCTAAGTGAAGGAAATAAAATTTGAAAGAAAAGGTACATGTCATTTAGGACTATCAAAGAGTAAAGAGGATCAATCATGTTTATCTAATCAAGTTGATGTGGGAGGACATATAGGTCATTAAACCTGATAAGCCTAGAAGAGGTAGGTTGAGCAAGTGTGTAGATGAGAAAAATATTTGTTAAGGCTGTAAGAGCCATGTGGATGTCTTAAGAGGTAGATCAGAGTGTGGATTCCATGCATGAACTTGTGGTCATAATTATAAATGTTGAATTTATAGGTTTGATGCATGAGAACAAGTGAAGGTGTGTAGATTGATCCAAAAGGTGGTTTTAGATGCCTTGCTTATTTGTGAAGGTTTGAATGAGTGAATAGGATTTAAGGAGGTTATTTTTTAGGTTTTCTCCATTATATTGAGAATCAATCAAATTTTTAGAGTTTTTCATTTCATAAATTTTTTGTTGGTGCTCAACATCTTAGGCAAGTTAGTGCTTGTCATCTTTAGGGGTTGGTGCTCCTTATGAAGTGGATGTTTCACTAAAGTCTTATGTTTTTAATTATATTATAGGAAAATTAGTCCATGTGCTTGTAGGCTTGAGAGTGGGTTTTCTCCCCCAAGAAGGTTTCTCACATAGATCTTGTGTTATCTTACTTATCTTTCATGTTCATTGTTATGAGTGGGTTATTTGCTTCTTGACTGCTTATGGTGTATGACTAAGGGTTTGAAGGATTTAGATTGAAGTTTTGAAATATATTGATTCATTTATTCACCCCCCCTCTTAGTGATTATACCTATAACAACACAAGGCCCAATTCAAAGGAACTATAGTTTTGCTTATTATCTAGATCACACACAAGAAGACACATCCAATGATGTAAAATAGTTACACAGGTAACAATGTAGACTTGATGCAAATAAAGTATGTTTCTTACTCACCTCATATCCTACATTGGAATAATATCCAAGTGGAAGATGAATAAATGACTCACTTGGAACCCATTAGGATTGTAACCAGGCACATCATTACTCTATGTTTTTTTTTGTAGTAATTACTGATTTAATGGGATCAAATGGATGAAAAGGGTGTTATCTAAGAAGATGCAAATAGTTTATGTTATCACTATCCTCAATTATTTTAGGCATAGAGGATGGTTTCATTGTTTGGGGGGTGGATGCCATGACCATTTAGACCTGATAATTTAATTATTATTATTATTATTATAATAATAATAATAATAATAATAATAATAATAATAATAATAATAATAATAATAATAATTATTGTTTGAGCATTATTTTGATGTATTAATAACTTTAGGACAAATACATCAATTTCCATTTACATTATGATTATTTTAGACATTATTTTATTCAATTACCACATTGGATTATTTTGAGTTGTATTAAATAGGTAATTCTAATGTCATTTTACATGACTACATGTATTACCTTGGTATGAGCTAGATTGGAAAGTGGAATATGTTTTTTGACATCAAACATAAGGTATACATGTATATACAGATGGTAAAATATGAATGAGATCCTTACTTTGTACCCTATTACCTACTTGATTATCCTTTGTGTTTAAACCCCTCTTCTAATGTTTTCTTTATTTTATGCAGTCAGTTGATTGCTTGAGCAATCAATTATTATTATTAGTTGATTTTTCATTATTGCATTATTATACATCTATTCTATTTTATTTTACTGAATTAAATAGGCATTGGTCAAAGATTGAAACATATGGCATTCTGACTCAAACTAGGCCTAAAGTATGAGTAACTAGTTTACAAGGCTTAGACTACTGGCATAAAACATATGTTAAATGTCATTTTGACTTGTAAACTATTTTATGAGGTTCTTAGAATGAATTCACATTTAAGTCTAAGGTTTGGACTACTGTATCATGTTGGATTCCATTAAAATAAGGCTTGATGTCTTACATATAAGACATTGTGACTTGACCATGGCATAAAATAATAAGTCACTTTGGACTTAGGTCATGATCATGGTGATTGAATTAAATTTGGAATTTGGTTGGGAAATCATTAAAATATAATTATTTTTGTTAACCTTCAATACTTAATCATCAATTAGGGTTTCTAGTAGCTTGGGAATACTCTCGATGCATGTCTTTGGTAAAGTGGGGTTTTACATGGAAGGAATAAACAAGGGTTTGAAACTCATTTAATTTTAATTTATTGATATTAGCGTGATGGAACTTGAGTTATTGGGAGGCACAATTAAAGTTAAAAATAAGAGGGACTGGACTATGCTTTTGGTTGGAACTTCAGTATGTGAAGAGGAAATTAACTTAAATGGGAATATATGTGAAAGGAAATGACAAAACAAAGTTTAGAAGGGAAGAAAAAAGAAATAAGAAAGGAAAGGATTTGGTGGGAAAAATACACAATCAATCATGGTATCTTTTGTAGAACAAGTAAGTTTTTTGTTTACTTTTTTTTCAAAGTTTAAATTTGGGTAACTACTTTGATTGAAAAGTGTTGGTTTGGAAGGAGTTAAAATTATTCCTAAAAGACCTTATTTTGGTATAATAGTGCCATAGAATGGTGGTAGAGGATATCCCACTTGGGGGAGGCCAAATGTGCTCCATCTATCCCTTGGATGGCATATAAATGAGATGAAAGATTTAGTTTTGTCGTCAAAATTGACTTAGATAGAATATGATTGTTATTTGTATTTTTTTCTTTTACCTTATGGGTGTATACTATCATTTTTAAAATGGTTTATTAATTTTGTTGTTGTAGACACCTAAATTTTATCGCTTTTGTGTCAAATTACAAAATGGAACAACTTCTCACAATTTCACACAATCTAGTCTAAAATCATATGTTCATCTAATATATGTTTTTGAATTCATCTCAGGGCATATTTAGGTGAGCTGATTCACATTATTAGATCTATTCAATTTCTTTGTTCAATCATAATAATTTGGTGAATTTTTTTGTTCAATTATCCTTAGATCTATTCAATCATCATTTTCTAATCAATTTCTCTGTTTAATTTTCCATTCTGATTAATTTCTCTATTTAATTATCCACTTTGGTCAAATTTTCTGTCCTAGTCAATTCAATAATTTTCCCTTCTTTGATCAATTAATGTTGTTAATTCCACTTCTCTAAATCATTCTTATAATTATAGTTATATCATAAATATAATTATAATTAACTTGTAATTAATTAGTTCTTTTTTCCCTCTATATGTACTAAATTATGCTTGCCCCACTAATTATACTAATTATGCTAATTCTGACTAATTTAGTCTAATTTATATATTTGATATCTAAATTAGTTAATATCCTAATAACCTCCATCTTATTCCCATATCCCATACACCTTTACCTCATCCTAAAACCAAGTAATCCCCTCATTAAACTCCTTATAGAACCTATTACCTACTAACCTACTTTGTAAACCAACTAGCCAATTTAAAATTCCTATTTATTCAAATACCCCCATAACTACCCCACCACCCTAGCCTTTCATACATCCCTATGAATCCTAAACCTCATTAACTCCCATCTAATCCCCCATTATCCCTTAAGCTAGTCAAAAAACCTCTAGAACTAGGGAAGCTCCTCTAAGAATCTAGAAGTCTCTAAACTAGAGACTTCTAAATAATTTTAAAATTCTCTAAAATATCCTCTACCATCCTATAAAAATCCATGCTTGGTCCATGGCCAGACCAACTGGGAAATCCATAGAGCCATCATCTTTCTACTATCTTTCATCCACCTAAATCCATTGTCAAGCCCATTAAATCACTTGTAATCCATTAGCAACACTTATCAATCAATCCAACATTTCAAGATCTTGGGCATCAAAAAATCCATTTGCAAATCTTGGAGTGGAGGCATAAGGAGGTAAATGATGATAAGAATGTTCTTTTTCTAATTTCTTCCTTTATCCATTTCTATTGGTGTGATTAAGTTTTAGGTTTTATTACTATAATTAGTGATATAGCTTGGATCTAAAATTTAGTGCATATTTTGGCAACCACGATGGGACTTTACTCCCTTAACTAACATTATAACATTACTGAAAGTGATTTGAGTGCTTGTAGGATAAATTGAACATCAATTTGAGGGCTAAATTTTGAATTTTTTATCATGTATAGGTGAGTTGCGACTTTGCACTAGTATTAGTGGTATTGTAGTCATGATTTTGTAAACCAAATAGCGATTTTATTTATTAACCACTAACGGTCATGGTTTTTGTAGGGTTTTAGGTTTTGAAAAAACCACAACTTCAAAAGTTGTAATTTTGTTCTAGTAATCATGGTATTTTAGGTTACAGTCATGGTTTTGTTAAACTTCATAGTTAGGGGTAGACCTATAGTATATTATTGCTAACCCCCTATAGGTATCTTTTTATCTATTTATATCTTTTTGTGTGTAGGAAAAGGAAAGGATTAACTAGATATTTAGTTATTGGTACATCATCGAAAAAGCCACAACTTTATGATTAGTAACTTTACATTGGTAATTATGGTTTTATTAGGTAAAGTTATGATTTCGTAGATCTTAGGTTTACCTCAAACCTCCTACTATAAACTAGCAATAGACATCTCTGTACATTGATTTTGTTTCTTGGGAGAGGATTCTAGTTTATATTTACATGATATAAAAGGTTGCATCAAAATTAGAAGTATTTGGGCATATTTCACAAAATCATGACTCTATGATTAGTGACTTTGACCTGGTAGTAGTGGTATTATCATTGATAGTTGTGATTTTTTCCTTTCTTATAAAATTGGTAAAATTATGACCTAGATATTATATAAATCATCAACAAAAGGATCCCAGGGTCTGTAAAAAGGGATATAAGGTTCCTTAGACTAAGCTACAACTACTTTTTTTCAAATCTAACCATTTATCAATCTAGATATTTTGACTTAACTAATTAACTATAGAGGGGTTCTTACAATTTATTCTTTATGTTTTCAAGATTAACATGGGGTAGAAGGAAGACAATATAAGTATCCCAGACCCCATACCAAGACTATTTTGAACTTTATCACAAACCTGCAAGTCTCAATCTTGCAATTTTGTCTAAGAAGTCATGATTTTGTAAGTTTTAGTCATGAATTTGTAGTTATAGAGTCAACAAGTTAGTTTAGGCCTACCTAGCTAGCACAAGGTTCAATTTTCACTAACATTAGACTCTGAATAGAATAATAACATCTTATTTATTTTGTTTAGCAGCATAAATTCCTTTTTGATCACATTTATAAAGTTGTCATAATATTATACTTATTCCTGTTCTTTAATTATTTAAACACATTTTTAAATCTTTGTAAATAATATGATAGTATAGTTATCTTAGTGATACTTAGGTATATTTTATAATTCTACTATTATCTACGAAACCACAAATTTTATTTTTCTACTAGTTACAATTTTGTTATTCTAAATAGAGATTTTGTTTAACTATCATGATTTTGTGAGATAACCATCATAGTTTACTAACTCTCTGCAAAGTCATAACTCAAAACTTGAAATTTTCTTCTATAATTGTGATTTTATGCATTCTAGTTGTGGTTTTTCTCTATGTATTTACAATTTTTTAAAAATTCAAACTACTAATCCTTTTTGGTGTAGGACTCCTCAAGACTAAGGCATCCCACTTGGATTTATAACCATAGTGTTTATAAGAAGGGGTGCCTCTAGTATATTGTACTATTTTTTATTGTATACTTTTATTAAAAATTATCTCATTGTATAAACTTTTGTTTGTGTGTGTGTGTTGACTTGTGAATAGTCATTGTATTTATGCCATTCACATGTAGGTAATTAATGAATTAATTAATCGTATCGTGTTTGCCTATTTTTTATCCCCCCCTCTAGGATAACACATGATGTGGAATTCATCCCCACATACAAGATTAGTATATAGGGGTTGGTGACATGGATTTCATCACCACGTAATAACCAAACTTGATATTCTAGTGGAGTCTAAAAATCAAGAGATTGTCGTTACGTGCCTAAGTGGATTTCCATATAAAGGGTTTTATAGAGTGAGAGGCAATCAGGCTCTAAGATATAGGGTGGTCAAACAACATCCTACATGGATTTGGCCCCAATGTACCTTTATGTATATAGGGAATGTACCTAGTACCTTTTGTGTATACCTAGATTAAGATCCTTTAGCCATAACAAATGTACCACTATAGGAGTTAAAATCAACTCCAAAGTAGCCATCGAGTACAAGCAGTGTTGATAGGGTTTAATCGATATCTTAATGGTTCGCCAGCCTACAACCTCACCCATGAATCCATTGGATGGTGTGGGTATCAATTTACACACCCATAATAGTTGATTAATTTAGGGATTGTACTTATGTGTTGTTTGAGTGTTGTGCAAAGACCCATATTATTTATATGCTGAGTTGGACAAACATATATTTTATGTGATACCTTAGACACCTATAGGTTAACACTTATCATCTCATAATCATCATATCATATCCTAATTTTTCATCTTCACACCATTCACCCATATATTGGTCATTCATCCCCATTTGTCATTTCTTATTCCACACCTAGCATCTAATACCCATTTAGATAGCCCTCTTATTTAAATATATATCCATATGACCTTTTACCACTATGTTTTATTCAAAAACCTTGTGTATCTTATCATTTTATATTCACCCCATATCCTCCATATCCTAATATTTCATCCCTCTTCTACACCCACTATCCACTATCCATCCCATTTATATCCATAATAATTTTTTTATAGTAATTACCCCTTTCACATCTTCCTTTTGTACCTAGTTTGTACATACCTCATTGTCTCATATCAATTTGTAATGTTGTCTTGAATATTGACCAATCTTATAGAATTTGTCATACCACCTCATACCTAAAAATTCATCTACGCATCCCGTATCCATCTCATACCATTATTAAATATTGTATACCTCATCGTTTTAATCTAAACCTTCCACCTCTCTAAAACACTATCTATAGTTACTATCCATCCCACTATATCCAACAATGTATTCATCACAACTTCTATTAGAATTTAGCTAATATCTAATTTACTTTACTCATACCACAACCCATTCTCATAATCATCCTCCCTCCCACATCTTTCTAAAGTAATTAGTTTATTTACACCTTCCATCCTCTCTTCAATATCCTTTTGTGTATAAATTGCCTTGAATGGTCATAAGTCTTATCCAATCCTACATCCATCACACAATCTACTTGATTATTACACATCTTAGTTTCCATCCTATACATAATACATCTCCCATACCCCACCCATCTTATCACCTTTGAATACCATATTCTGTCCTGAAATCAAGTTCTAGTGGTCACTTGTCTTCTATCATTTATCCCTTTCTACATCTTCTAGACTAGGTGTTATCAATACACATAGTCTTATAAGACTCTAATCTATCACCATCACTTATATTTATCTTTATCAAGTATATTTTATCATATAGAACCCATCAAATTATCTCTTTACTAGTAGGCAAGGTATTTTAGCCCATCACTCTTCTTTATCCTTGCTAGATTGGCCTCTTACGAGATTTTGTCTCTTGGTAATTCGTAGTCACTCATCATCTTCTAAAAACCATTAAATCACTATATTTTGACCACTAGTAGCTTTGATATTTAGATGGACATAATATTTAAAGACTTCCATTTCATATATCACATCTCTTCACATCTATCTTTCAGAATGTTTATCCACAGCCATGCTCAACTTAGGATTAGATAGGCCTCCAACCAAGATTATGAACCATTGGGGCATATCATTGATCCAAATTGGGAATATAATGAAACTCATAGTGATATGCACACAACCAATGGAGAGGATGAAAGGTGTAACCCCCTTCATAATGATGAAGTTAAAAACTTAATTAACCACTATTTATATGAGAACCATGATCATGTCCTAACCTATACCATAGAAATAGGGGGCACACTACCTTCTAATTTTGACCATACTCTCTTACACAATCTATTTTCCCCTCCATCCCATTGAAATACACTTCATAAAAATATACATGCCAATCAAATACCTTAATAAGAAGAAGGTCTGGATCATGGGTTTGTAGAATAAGAACACCCACTACCCCTTTGTAATAACCATATTAAGGCTAATCAAAGACATGTTATCTTATAAGATCACATAGACCAATTAACATAACAAATCAACATCTTAATTTGTAATCAAATTCCACCATCCCCTTGACAAAACAACCCAAATAAAAATGCTAATAATAATAACACCACTAATAATGCTAATAATTCTCATAGTACCCATGATGACCATAACACCCATTTTCCCCAAGGCAGCCAAAATCAAACCACCAATCCTCTTGGGGATCCCTCCTTTGTGCAAGAGTGGAGAGTGATTAAAGAGACCCTCCAACAAATAGATCCACGATCACAAGCCCTCAAATATAAGTATATAGACTTTTGATCCTCACCATTGGACATGAGTATTTTATAAATACCCATTCCTTCACACTTTGAAGTGTTTAAATTTGAGACATATAGAGGGAAAGGAGATCCTAGAGATCATGTCGAATAATTTTATGTGGCTTTCCATGAGGTGGCTTATGAAGATGATTATTTATTGAGACTCTTTCACAAAAGTCTCACCATACCCACTCTAGAATAGTTTATGCATTTACCTAAGGTGTCAATATATAGAATTGGAGAATTGATATAACAATTCATCAAACATTTCTCATTTAATAATGAGCATGACATATCCATAATTGACCTTTATAATACCAAACAACGAAGCGGTGAAAGTTTAGCAAGCCATTTGAGATGTATATCACCTAAGAAATAATTGGACAAGATAATTATGGATAATCTCAATGTTAAACTCAATTATCAATTAAAGCTATAGTCTGATAAGACCTTTGATGAGATAATAGAGAAAAGAATGCAAATTGAGAAGGCCCTAATCGAAAAAGGGACAATCAAGTTATATTCTTGAAATGAGCACACCCAAAATCAAGATAACTCTTTTTCATGGAAATCTAAAGTATTAAAAAAAAATAAAAAATGTCACGAGAGATGAGGGGATTGATTTTAAACAATAACATGTGCAAACCGTTCAAAAGAAAAGCCCCACACAATAACCAAATGTATCTTCCATCCAAATTCCACAAGGCAATCCAAAGCCTTGAACAAGCAAGAGACCACTCATAAGCATGGAGGTACCAATAGAAATAGTCTTGGAATAATTAATTGCTACTAATATGATCACCTTGCCTAAAATCAACCTTGTGGATGATCTCCAACCAAAGCTAGATTGGTATCATGAAGATGAGTTTTGCAAATACCACAGGGTTAAAAGGCATGATATAAAATGATGTATGTAATTTAAGAAATAAATATAGGATTTATTTGAGAGGGGTGAAATTTAAATTTAAGGATAAACTCCCCAAAATCAATCAGCAAATGGGCATCTCAACATCTATAAGGATCTATTCCCAATGCATGACCAAAGAAATCAAAGACTACCAAGGGAGTAGGGTCAGGCCTCTTCATCTAACCTCATTGACTACCATAATGTGCCTTAAAACTACATCAACACCATTAAAATATGAAACCTCCAAGAACCCACTCCATATTCATCCCCTATTTTAAATATTAATTGAGCCACTGCTAATTACATAGTCATTACTAGACGTAATAAGACAGTAGTTCAAACAACACGACCTAAAGACCCATCCACTTCATTTGCTGCCCAAAAGGGGAATGTTCCTAAAAGAGATTCAAGATATTTTGATAAATATTATGACATTATTTATCAAATTGAAAAAACCCTAGTTTAGATATCTTTAATGGAGCTTCTAAAAACATTTGCTTTACACTGAGAGATACTAAATCAAGTCTTGAATGATCTATAAGTCCCTAATAACTTAGATACCAATTAGTTATAAACATTAGTAGGACATTTATCCCATTCATAGTAGATCAATTTTTGTGCCAAGGATATTCTTCCCATTATCCCACACCATAATTATCCCTTATACATTGAAGTATCCATATCTTACCATTGTGTCTCCCGGTTTCTCATGGATGGAGGATCAACACTAAATTTATGAAATCTAGATTTTTTTAAGAGATTAGGATACTTAGAAAAATATTTGGGGCCTACCTTAATAATTATTAAAGCATATGATGATAATGAGAGGCCATCTACTGGGATAATTTACCTTTCTATCATTGTGGGACCCATTATATATCAAAGACCAGTCCATGTTGTAGATGTGGATTTACCTTATAACATACTACTAGGAAGACCGTGGATTCATCAAATGTAAGACATTATATCAACTTTACATTAGTGCCTAAAATTACCTCAATCTAGAATGGATGTCACCATCCCCAGAACTAACCATCTTCATAGCTGTCAGATGGACTAGTCATCATCACCCTATCCTTATCCCGATATAGACAATTCCATCTTAAGTCCAATAACTAGCAAAAACATCTCCCCTAATTAGTTCAAATCTACTTGTTTGAAGATCACCTCCATAAGATATGGAGAATATGAATATAGAACCTTTTAAATTAGTGATTTAGCTCTCTCTCCATGTAACTATGGGTCCCTATCCATGAGGAAGACTAATCCCATCAAATACTAATTTGGACCAATGACTTTCTTAAGTGATTTATTCTTATCTAAAGAATGCATTAAAAAAATTGATGATTCATGGATCATTCCATATGTTGAGGACCTTATCTCTCCAAGAAATTAATATCCTCATTTTTAAAAGATGATGGAGAATATGCATTATGGGGGGAAAGGACTAGGCAAACAACAGCAAGGCAGAATTGAACCCATCATGGTTCAAAAATATCTACAATATGTTGGTATAGGGTATGGAATATATGATGATGATTAAAATAATATCATTATGGATTCTCTTTTGATCCCTATGCCATCTCTCCCTAATGAATACATTGGAATATATTCCATTTGTATTCACTTTGAGGAGCTTGCTACCACCAACCTCTTCCCTAATACCACCATCTCCACCATCAATATTTCCCTATACTATCCATCACTTATAGACTAGGATTCAAAATAAGAGCCTTATTTTGACACATTTCAAAATGACAAATCAATTATAAAATATATGGGAGTGCATGATTTTATGCCATTTAGTGACCATACAAAGGGCTTTTCCATAAATCTTTGCCAATCCACATACTTGAGGGAGCAACAAGAACACCATGATCAAAGTAATGAAGAGTACTCTAAAGAGGAAGAGCCTCCTAATGAACCAAATGAACTTCCATATGTCTCCTTGAAATTAAAAGAATACTTTGACATTAACAAAGATCTTCTTGATTATTTTATGTTAGATGTTTCAAAAATATCATTGGCCCTTAATTATAGGAACAGTCACCCTTCCTTATTGAAGACATGGTATAATTTAACATTAGAACATATCAATATCCCAAAATAGTTAAACTAGGGGAATATCTCATAAAAGAGGAATGTGAAGTCATCATAGAGATGCTTGAAGAATTTATTGACATATTTGCATGGATTTATGTGGACATGCATGGGTTAGACCCCTCATTAGTGGTACATTATTTGGTTGTGCATTCAAATGCAAAATTAGTCAAATAAAAATTATGGAAGATGCACTCAAAAGTAGCATTATTATTCAAAGAGGAGCTACATAAATTCTTGGAAGCTAGTTTTATCTGACCCATAGATTATTCTAAATGGATCTATAATCTTGTTCCTGTGACAAAACCATAAGGCAAAATTTAGATTTGTGTCGACTTCTGAGATATAAACAAAGCATGTCCTAAGGATGACTTCCCCATTCTAAACATTGACATGATCATGGATTAAACCATTGGATATGAAATACTATCTCTCATGGATGGTTTTTTAGGTTATAATTAAATCAAAATCACACTTGAGGACTAGCACAAAACAACTTTAATTACTCCATGGTTGACATTTTGTTACTAGATCATGCCTTTTGGCCTTCAAAATGCTGGTACAACATATCAATGAGTGATGATAGTCATTTTTCATGATATGATGTGTGACATAGTCAAGTATTATGTGGATGAAATTATAGGGAAGTCTAACCTAAGATCTAAACACCATGTGGTTTTAAGAAGATTTTTTGAATGATTGTGAGAGTATAAAGTTATACTAAATCCTAAAAAGCGTGTATTTGGTGTCACTTTAGGAAATTTATTGGGATTTATAGTTAAAAGAAGGGGAATAGAGGTATACCCCACAAAGGCCAAAGACATCATGAAAATTCCTCCACCTCACAATTTAAAGTAGCTCAGATGTCTTGGGAAAACTACAAGCCATAAGGTGTTTTACTTCCTAGCTTATAGATAAATGTCACCCCTTCACCCATATACTAAAGAAGGGGCCTAACTTTTAATATAATTATGAGTGCCAACAATATTTTGAAAATATCAAATAATATTTGGATAATCCACCTATATTGTTACCCCCTGTCTCAGGAATGCCTTTGCTCCTATAAATTTGAGTAACCCTATGTGAAATAGATGCCCTTTTGGCACAACACAATGATCAGGGTAAGGAACAAGCCATATACTATATTATTCACACATTAATATATTATGAGATGAATTATATGATAATATAAAAGGCATGTTTAGCCATGTTTTTTGACTCATACAAAATTTGGAACTACATGCTAAATAATTAGGTATAACTTATTATTGGGACCCATTTTTGAGAAGACTCGATCCTAAACCAACTGGACCAGCCTAAATGCATGAAGATCCTTGGAAGAAGTGAAGGACCCTTTTTTCACACCTTGGCACTAACTATATAGACTCCCAAAATACTTGAGCCAGCTAGCCAATGGTTGTGTATCAACATGAGTCTCAAGGCATACCTACCCAGTCCTGCACACATCAATTCGAGGCTTAAGGAACATAGAGATATTAGTGGAGTAGGTAGGAATACATCCCTAACCGATAGCTTGACACCTATCACACACCATTATTATCCTATATGGAATAATGGAGCTAAAAATATCTCACCTACCCACCCTTTGACATGTACCTATCCAGTTAACAAGAGGAGTGGCCAGTGCCTATATAAAGAAGATGACCTCCAAGAGTAGAAGAGAGATGATTTTGTAGGAAATATCTAGTGAATTATAAAATGATAAAAAGGTGAAATCTTGAGTGATAAGTAGTGAATTTAAGCCATGTTCATCTATGAGCCTCTGGAATTAGTAAAATTATGATTGATCAGTGAAGGCTACTACTAGTTATGGTAATATAAATAAGATATTAATGAATGAATGTAAATTATTATTGTTATATGTTAGTCTATTTTAGATTGGTTGAGTTGTGAAGTTATTTCCCCATGAAGAATTTTGTGATGAGCTAGGACTCACCTTGTAGTAAGTGGTGCCTTGTGCTATTTAGATCTCTTACCCACTATGAAGGTCCTTGCGCTAGACCCAACATTGAAGGGAAAATTTAAGATGAATAGACATCCCCATATCTATCCTTTTTTTAAAGTATGCATCGATAAACCTATCCTTTTGAGCCTCTATGATAGAGACCTAGTGAACCCCCTAAACCATTATACCCTACATAAACTATGGTTATACCATGATGTAACTATCCCAACATGGACTTGGCCCCCTCACTATCATGATTTGAGTAAGTACATAAGGCTCTCACTTTATGTGAAATTGATGCCTGCATACTTATGTGTTTAAATATTGTGTGACAGACCTTGATCCCCTTATGCCTAACTCTCATAACTCTATAACTATTGAAAACTAGAGTTGTACACATGAATGAGCATTGTGCCTATTTAAGTGAACACTTTACTAAAATATTTTGGTTTCATTCCCAAGAAGTGTTGAATTTCATTGTTAATATGTTGTAGTAGAGTAATGATCTGACTATTACTCAATAATGTCAAGTGCTAGCTAGATAAAGTTGAATATTACTTCATGTAGAAGCATCCCACATACAAAGGAAATAAGCCATGGAAATGGGTGCATAATTATCTATACAACCATTATCTAAAGTGATCTTCTATGAGCTATATGAGCATGTATATAAATGGTTAGTTACATATGCTGATACTAGATGAAGAAGTTATGGACAATGCCTTGAGTGGACCACAGAGCACATAGAGAGGTTAAAAAGCCTGGATGAAGTGTGGATGCATGTCACAGAGAAGTAGTAGGATGACACTTTGAATAGTTACATGTTAGAGTTTGCAGTGTCAACATTTTCATGCTCAAAAGAAGTAGGGCATGAGTTTATTCAAGACCTAGGGTCACATTCATTAGAGGACTCCACACCGAGTTAAAGAAGCTCATGATAAATTATGGGATAGAGACTATGAGGATGGAAGGATAAAATTCATTGTACATATGGGCAAGCATGAGGGGGAGAAGGGGGAAGTGTAGGAAAGGTGCCATGGAAGAAGAAGAACAACTTGATACTTGAGAGATCTGAAGGCTAAACTATCGTAAGCATAGATGAAGGTCGATGGAAGACCTAGAACCTAAAAGTGCCGAGAGGACCTATAGCAAGCAAGAAGGGCATGGGGAAGGATCTTTTGAAAGACCACAACATGATAAGATAAAAGAATAAACAAGTGGTCAAATTTTATAGATGGGTATGGGATGCAACAAGTCCCTAAAAGATAAGGTGCCTAAAGATATGCTAGAGGCACCTACCCTTTTTGAACCTAAAATGCAAGCCCATGCACTAGATTCCACCTTTGAGAATAAAATAAAGTTAACTCAACCTATTACCCTAATGGTCTATGATTGGACCAAGATTTTGGATCATAGATTTGTGATTGAACAAGTGATCCTATATGAGGATCTCAACAATAGTATGGTTGACCAAGCAGGTGCTAGTCTTAGTGCCATGAACACAAGTGAAAATAGTCCCATGTAAGGAATGTTAGCCACACCAACTAGGCAATAGCCCATAGGAAGTGGTATAGTGCTATCAATGGATGGAGCTATGCCATCAAGCTCTATAGTGAAACATACTCCATTAGGGTTAATTCTCAACCCTATCATTTGGGGCATTGGAAGACCACCCCCTATGCAGACACAAATAGGTTAAGCACCACAGAATACCATGCCACTACCATAGTAGATATACTATGAGATGACCATGTGTCTACCTAAGTATCATAGAGTTGAAAATCCCAATGAGTATGTGATGAAATATGAGTTACAGTGACATGCTTAGGGAATTACTCAACCTGAGCACAAGGCAACATAGTTCATGATAGCCATATTAGGTCATGCTCATACTTGGTATTAAAATTTTGATCCAAACTAGGCTATGGTTGACTATGATGTGTTGAAGGAAGCATTCTTAAAGGAGTTTGATATTATTGAGTTTGAATAATAAAACATCATGGTGCTTAAGGAGATTAGTCAAAGGTTAACTGAAAGCATATGCTTGTATGATGCATGGTTCAAGACTCTCCTCTTCAAGCTTCCTTATGATATCTACCCATCCCAGCATGTGCAATTATTTGTTGGGGGCCTGTTAGTGCCATTATAAAGGGCACTATCTATGAATACCTTCATGGAACCCTATAAAGTACTTAAAGCCATGTTTTGGGATAAGGTAGTAGGAAACACCGACACTAGAATTAGTCCCTTCATAGAAGCATAAATTATGTTGATGGCTTCTCAATTATAGAAGCTTACTACTGGATAGACACATGACTCTCATAGTGGGCTATGGTATACTAATTATGAGATAGAGGGGCACAAAAATAATAACTACCCATGTAGGAATGTTTGTGAAATACTCCCCAACTATGAGGTTTACAATGGAGCACATGACTTCCAAAATTTCTCCTATTGTAGTGTGTTGATCAAGTAAATACTATTGTTTATGGTAAGATGTGTGATGCCTACACACATGATGATGGACTATAGAGTCATTGATGAGATGTGCTAAAACATAGAGAGAGGTGCAAGGCAAGATATGACTTTAGGTGGTGACCAGATAGGCCAAGGGAATGAGGGTTATGGCTAGAACAACATGGGTTATGGCAACCAAAGAGGAGTGCATGGCTAAGGAGGTGGATGTGGTGGAGGGAGATTCCCACCATGATCTTGATATAAGTATTGGTTAACTAAGAATTATTAGTGTGACTTCATAACACACCCAACATGTGGGTATTACTAAGGCCCACACACAATCGAAGACTACCTAGATCTCTATAAGAAGCTGATGTAGGGTTGGCCTAGCATGAATAGAGGAGCTGATATGGTGAAACGTGAGTCCAAATGAGGGAGATGGGACCCCAAGCCATAAAAAAATCCCAAAGGGCCTCCAAAGGTGCAGATCATTATGTAGAGTGGGCGTACCACTCAACCACCCACTATACCAAACCAAGACCTACACCTAGAATATGGTGAATTAAGCCACACCAAGTGTATGACATAAATAGATATAAAAACAACACCATATCTTGATCTTTCATACCAAAATGATGTCTTGTAGTAAGTAATAACCATGATACAAGATCTACAAGGAAAACTCTAGTTGATTAGAGACTTGGAGGCACATGCCACCATGATGTACAAAAATTAAGACCAATAGGAGGCCGAGGTCCAAGAGCTGATCGAGATCCTATGCCTCCTAAAAATAGAAGGGGTACTACCCCTACTAAAGGACTTGATTCTAAAGCATATAGAGAAAGCAACATCATGTAAAGCCATCCCCCAAGAAATAGAGATTACAATAGCACATATGGAGTAGATGTGAGAAGTGAGGCATACTTAAAACATCGAGTATGATAAGGAATTGTTAATAGATGCCACCATTAATGGGTGATATATTTGTGAAATATTGGTCGACATAGGCATAGAGGTCAATATCCTAACCAAGAATGCTTGGGAAAATATGGGGAGACCAACCTTAAGACCATATCCACACATGTTTTTCATGGTAAATAAGCCTTGAGTGTATCCCATAGGGATCTTGAACAATACCATTATGGAGATTATGGCCATTGAGTTCCAAGCTAACTTTGAGGTCATAGAGCTAGCAGAGGAGGATAACTGCCTGACACTCTTGGGAAGGACATGATGTTATGCAAACAATGCTGATATGTGGTTTAAGAAGTGCTATATGACCTTTGAAAATGATAAAGAGAGCATGGTGATCCCTCTTTTAGGCAACCAAGGGCTACCTTACATTAAAAGTGTTAACCTTGAGGATGATGCCAACCACATTTATAACATCATAACATAATGCATTGAGACTCTCAATCATCATGAAAAAGGGGTGCTCACTTAGGAAGATAGCCAATCAACCTTGGATATAATGGACATAGCTTGGGAACATTGGGTTGAAGAAGCCTATGATGCCACTAGGCACAGATGTTGCCTAGTGCACAAAGCTAGATTTAGACTATTTGGCACAAGCTTGGTAAGAATTACATGACCCTAGAAGAAGTTGACTCCTCATGATAAGGAGATAAGAAAGAGAGTACTCTGGCTTAAGAAGGGAAAGATCGTAGTACTCCTTAAGTATGAAGGAAGCTAACCTATTGAGAGGTATGTATAGGATATTGAGGCTTTCTTCCTAAAGGAAATTGATTAGTTAGGTGCATTGGTGTATACATTAAAACGTATTATCACACGCTGGTGGGACACATAAAAACTTGGCTTACCCACTTGGTGAGATGTGAAGGTATTCATGTTTACTAGATTTGGTAAAAGTAATGAGGATCTGAACATACCTCCCTATGATAACAATTTGGACCCCATTATGCACATTCAGCTTTGAAAAGAGACTTGGGAAATCTGTAGAGAAGATGCACTATGAGGCTTATGGGTACATGCATTATATAGAACTCTGAAGACATGGGTGTGAGCATGGTATATCATGAATGAGATGCATTGGGAAACAGGAAACAAGGACACACTAAAGGAGAAGTTTTTTCCCACTTTCTCCTTCTCTTCATAGAACTTTAAATTATTGGAGCTGCTATAAGTTATCCACCGAGCTATGTTTGAGGACACAACTATCTTATAGGAGTGCTTAAAAGAGATGTTCAAAGAGAAAGGACTAACACTTCCAACTTTATTTTAAGGAATGATGCTCTATAGTGACTCTAGTGAAGAGGATGATGAGACCTAGAAGGATCACAATTAGAGGGCCCTAATAGGTAAGCAAAAGCTAGTGCACCTCATTGATGATAACTCTCCAGATGATAAAGACCCAATGCACCTCTAGGTTGAGATGACAAAGGGAATGAGATAGGTTAAAGACTCATACCAAGAGATAAATTAACCTTATTGTGTACCCCTCAATACCACCTAAGTAGAAATCAGCACTGAAGGTGAGCCCAAGATGGACACCATATGTGTATACTAATTTGAGGTAGAGATCACATGCATCATTGGCCTCTTAAGAAAATTTCAAGATATCTTCCCATAAATCTATAAGTAAATGAAGGTCACCCACCATTAATTAGTAAAGATGAGCATAAATATAGTATTCAACATAAGACCAGTCAAAAAGCACCCTTAATAAATGAACCCCAATCTCCGTGCCAAGGTGAAATTAGAGATCGATGGAATATTGGTCACTGGTGTCATCTACCCAGTGTAAGAACTAGAATGGATGAGTCTAATGGTAATAAACATCAAAATTATGAGTGCATATGAATCTACATCAATTATAGGATATTAAATTCCACCTGCATCAATGACCCTTTCCAAACACCATTCATTGATGGAGTTCTGGATGGGGTTGCAGGTTGTAAAATCTATAATTTCACTTATGGATTTTTAGGTTACTATTAAGTGCAAATAGAGGAGGAGGATAGGCCCAAAAACAAATTTGTGATTGAGTGGGGTTGTTTTTATTACAACATGATTCCATTTGTGATCAAGAACATGCCATCCATATTCTCTAGAGTGATAATCATCACTTTTAAGGACTTCATACACAAGTTACTCCAAGCATATCTAGATGACTAGACCATGTATGGTCTTGTAAGAGACCACCATGATAACCTATGCATTATGTTTAAAAGGTTTAGATAGATCTAGATATCACTAAATATAAATAAGTTCATCTTCACCACCCCATTTGGCACACTACTCAAACACATCATCTACAAGGATAGGTTGTTCATTGATCTAGTGAAGATTGCAATAATCATCCAACTCCAAACCCCTTCCACGTAGAAGGATGTTTGCACCTTCCTAGGAATTTGTGGCTATTATAGGAAATTCATAAGGGGATATAAAAAAATTAATTCACCTCTAGAGGAACTTTTATGTAAATATGGCCCATTTTACCAGGGTGAGGCACAAAAAGAGGCATTTGACACTTTGAAGCTGAAATTGGTGAGTGCATCGATACTTTAGTTTATTGAATAGATGAATCCTTTTCACATCCATGTTGATGTTTTAAGATCAACCATCAGTACCATTTTGGCATAGCCAAGTGAAGGTAACATATACCAACCCATTTCCTTTACAAGTAGAAAGCTGACACAGGCTGAGCAGAAGTATACCACCATTGAGCATGAAGTGATGGTAATGGTCTACACCCTATAGAAGTTTTGATAGTATTTGATAGAAACCCCATTAAATTTATTCAATGATCATGAGGTGATGAAATACCTCATGAATAAACCTATTTTACATGGGCACATTTGTAGATAGGTTGTCCTTTTCTAGGAGTTTTAATTTTCAATCATGGTTAAACTTGGAAATTTGGGGCTAGACTAATTATCTCAAAATGATTCTAATGATACGATGGTGAAAATTAAGGATGATATTCCAAAATTATATCTCTACTTATTTCATCATGTTCCTAAAGACTTACTAGAGATTGCCACTTTCCTAATCTTAGGGTTGACACCATAAACACTATCCTCTAAAGAGAAGAAATAACTTGCTGTCTGCACCTCCCCCTTCTAGCTCATTAAGGGGGATATATACAAGATGAGTAGGGATGAAGTCTTGCATTGATGTGTTTTAGAACATAAGTGAGACTCTATCCTTTAGGAAGTTCATGAAGGGATAGCTGGAGGATATTACACCAGATATGTAACGACATGCAAGATTTTATAATTAGGGGTGTAGTGGCCAAGCCTATTCAGTGATGCCAAGGATTACACATGGACATGTGATATATACTAGTGAATTGGAAAGTTAAACCATCAAAATGAGATGTCTCTCATACCCATTCTAGCCTAGGTACCATTTTAGAAATGGGCCATTAAATTTATAGGGCCAATCAACCCTGTAACACAACACATAGGGGCTATATATATCCTTGTAGTAACCAATCATTTCACTAAGTGAATTGAGGCAATGTTGACCAAAAATTTCATAGCCATAATCATTGTGTGATTCATTTGGGAGAACATCATCAACTAATATGGGTGCCTATTAAGTCTCACTAGTGACAGGGGTACTCATTTTATAAAGGAGATGGTGCACATCCTTCTAATGGAATACATGGTAGCACACTATAAGACCACCCCATATCATTCCTAAGCTAATGACATGGTTGAATCCTTCAATAAGATCTTTGGAATTTGCCTTAACAAGATATGCAACATAGGTCACAAACATTGGGATGATCATGTCTCTATAGTACTATGAGCCTACCACATGACATATTAGTACCTGAACAAGGCTACACCATTTCAACTAGTGTTTGGTATAGAAGCAATTTTATCCCTAGAGTTTTTAGTACATTTCTTGTGCATCACACAAATTGGATGCCTTGATAACTAGGAATATTTGAGTGCAAGGTTGGAATAATTAGAGTGCTTGGATGAGATGCACATTCAGGCCATGTGGGGTAAAAAATTGAGAAGGCATGCCAAAAAAGGTGGCATGATAAGCATATCAAGTGAAAGGTGCTGATCGAAGGATCCTTAGTATTTTTATATGAATCCAAATACTTTTAGCACCTAAGTAAGCTTCAGATCTAATGGATGGGTCCCTATATCATCCATCATATTTTAGAAATGAGCGCATGCAAAATGCACACCTTGTCTAATGAAATGATTCAAGGAAATTTCAATGGAAATTGATTAAAGCCATAATAAAAATAGGATGGCACTAATGCCAAGGACACTTTGACTTTTTGGTCAATAGTTAGTTTGAATTGAGTTGACCAAAATAAGGTTTGGCACAAGCTAAACCATGTGATATTTTTTTAGCATTAGGTGGTGTAAGATGGTGGAAAAGGTCCCTAGGATTTACCACTCTATACATAAATCCAATCAGGTGAGTCAAACACTTGCACCACTAGTGCATGATGTCAAAAAACTAATTTATGGGTGCGTGAAGCCTATAGGTCAAGTAGTAGCATAAAAAGAAACATCTATGTAAGAGGTGCATGATGAGATGGTAGGAGGAGCCCTTAAACATGATGAACCACCAAAGGGTTGGTGAAAAAGAAGATGTTCAACTAGGTTGGATACAATATGAGATGAGATGATGCTCAAAAATACACTTCTTATGAAGTTCATAAGGCAAATGGAGATACCAAGTGCTGAAGGGCTATCACAAAGAATTTGTATGGGGTAGGATATGCCAAGACAAGATGACGTGCAAGAAATCAACCAAGATAAAGGAGTGCACTAAAAGAAGAGTGCAACTAGAAGAGGTGAAATTGAGGAGGCTAAATTGTGCACATGTGAAGTGCTACACCCAAGTTTCCATAATAGAGGTGAGGGTCATGCCAAGGAGATGTGTAGAAAGAGATCATCAAGGATAGCTACTATCTACCTAAGAAAAGTGGGAAGTGACGATTTGAAAAAGGATGTCACATCATCAAAAAGATGTTATAAGTATTTAATGTGATGGTTGAATAAAGATATGCATTTAATGTAGATAAGACATGGAATTTTCAAAGATCTCATGATCTGTTTGGAAATTTGACAATCAAGTCCAGATGGTGGCATTAATGATGGTGGTTAACATATAAAGCTATAAATAGGGTGAATGGTGAATGAATAGGAGGGTTACAAAATTATATGAAATTGATAAAGAACCATAGCCAAATGACCCTAAGAGTGAATCCCCATAAATTAGATAGCACATCAAGTAAGGAAGTGGTGTAGCAAACTAGAGTAAAAAGTGCATCAAGAGTAAAGTGTTATAGAAAAACTAGAATAGACACTAGGCCATCATTAATGGCTAGAGAAGCTTAGGTAGACAACTTATACCAAACTAAAATTAGGGGTTTTGGCAAGCCACACCTCTCATGTTTCAATTATAGTATATTTAGAATGACAAAGAAGCAGAAGGCATTGAGATACAAAGAGACATGACTCAATCCTATGTAGGTTCAAATAGTAGAGGAAGTAGCTACCACCAAGACAAGGGTGCAAGCAGTAGAAGCAGTCAATGTTATGATGGTAGAAGCTGAAGCATTAAACAAGATGTCTTATCAACACATGTAGTTCCCACTTGAAGTGTCGGTGGGTGAACCTTGGCACTAAATCAAACATGTATGTTAGCTATGGGATTACAACCACTGGATGTCAAATCACTTCTAAGACTTGATGTAAGATTAGATGGTGGACACTAGGTTTAAGACCCCAAAGGGAGATACAATATTTGATGTCTCAATAAGAGATAGATTGAAGGATTTAGGTACAACTCAAATCTATGAGTTTCCCTATTTTAGAAAGCTAGAGGAAATTTTTTAGTTCCCCCTCTTCCATGTACATGAATATTCCATGTACATCATAAGGCGGTGCATGAAGATATCCACATGCCTGATCAATAAGATAACTAGACTAATAGACTCTAGAAAATACATCCATTAGTTGATGGGTGATGATGAAGAGGTGGAACACATCACAAAGCTCCTCAATTACTTCAAGGAGGGATACACTTTCCCCATCATTAGGTGTGAGGACCCAGGAACAAGGGTAGTGACATGATTGGTTAGCTCAAAATTATGCCTAGGAGGGAGATGGACCAATGTGTCCAAGACATACCTTTGCTTAGCCTATCACATGGTGCAGGGGGTAAAGTTCAACATGGCACAGTTCATTACCACAAAAATGACCAAGAACATGCTAGAGTGCCATAACACAAAGGGGATGTTCAGATGGGGATCCATCCTCATCTTGATAATCATAGAAGAAATCAAGATCCTCAATGGTGGAAAAGATAACTTATGGGTGTTCCTAAAACACCATAAAATATTAGTGCATAAATACAAAGACTTCACCTACCCCATGGCCTTCAACACCAAGTACAAAACTCGCATACTAAAGTGGTGTAAGCAATACATAAAGGCCTTCAAGTTAGAGTGGTGTATCCCAAAAGGGCTCCTAGTGAGCATGTTTGGAATGATGACCTTCACCATCATGAAAAAATATTATATTTCCCATCTAGAAATTAAGGATAAGAATAAGTCAGGATGGTTAAAGCTTTCTTTTGCCTTCTTAGCCAAGTTATTTAGAGATATGCTTAGCAAAATCCCCAACGTGTAAAGCTTTGACATCCCAATCAAAGAGATGGATGTAGAAATCCAACAAATGAGGCACATATTTACTCACATGGATGGAGGCTTGATAGAAGATGAAGAGTATGCCTTAGATTAAATAGATATCAATCTTGTGCAGGAGGTAATGATCATCAGCTTCATCCATAGACTGTACTATGTGATGAAGCCCATAAGAAAGGATGATGACATGGGGTCTAGCACCAAGAAATGAGGAGACCCCCCAATCCTAAATGGGAAGGAAGAACCCATGTGCCCTAGGAAAAGAAGAAGCTCCCCACAAAAAGAGGGGGAAGATGTTGAAAGAGATCAAGGAGAGACTAAAGCTAAAGATAGCTTCAGAAGGGGAAGCCTTAGTGATAGAATCACTCTAGAAGCATGTGCAGTTTACATTTCAAGCCCCTACAAGCACAAAGGGGAAAATGAAAGAGAAGGACCAGTCCCTTGAATCATAAGAAGACACATTAGAAGAGGAAGAGTGGGGATAAGGTACCTACATTATGCCTGAGGATATAGAATCATCTCATAGTGAACAATCCCTTTCACCTCCTCCACATGCACAACCAAAAAAACCAAGGCACAAGATAAGGAGACTTGAATCTTATGAGGCTAAGACCAAAAGGGCATGAGAGTCAAGGGAACATAAAGAAGATATGAAAAAGGTAGGGGTGCCCACATAAGTCATCCAAATGGTAGTTTTAGAGGAGAAAAAAGGGGAAACAATGTATAGGGCACACAGGGAAGAAATGAGTAAAGAAAGTGAAAAACTTCAAGAAACAACTCCCTTTAGTATAGGAAATGAAGAGGAAGGGATGTTAAATAAATGGAGCTAAATGGGCCTAGACCAAGGCCATATCGACACAACATTTACCTTGTATCAGAGGTGCAAGGAGTTGAGGGCGTCAGGCCTAACCTAGGTCGATATTGATCGGATTGAGGTCAAAGAAGTTAAAAAGAGGTAAGAAAAGGGTGCCATGTAAGTAGTGTAAAGAAAGGCTAAGGAAGGAAAGGCTCAATAGAAGAAAGGGTGAAGGCATAGGCATAACATGCTAAGAAGAAGGAATGATAAGCAAAAGTAGCCCAAGAGGAAAAGGCACAGATCCTAAATGAGCGAGAAATAAAGAAGGGTTCCATTGGCACAAGTCTCAAGGTAGAAGAAGCCAATGTAACATTTAACATTGACACACAAATAATGGAATAAGCCACATAGAAGGTGTGCCCATGCTTTGAGGGGTGGCCTGAGGAGAAAAAGGGTGATGCTAGTGCCTTAGAAAGATAAGTAGAAGAAGAGGCATTACAACAGGGAGAGGATGAGGGGTAAAAGTCTACCAAAGAACCCCCATGAGAATAATGAGATGATGAGCCTAGTGCCAGAGAGGAAGAAGAAGATAAAATGGAATAAATAGGGTCTGACACCAGCATCAGTGAAGAAGAAGAAGAGAGAGTTGAAGAAATAGGGACTAACACTAATACCAACACCAATGAAGAAGAAGTGCTTGGGAAAAAAGTAGAGGTTAAGCCTATAAACTGTGAGAAAGCATAGATGGGGTTCAAGGAGGATAATGAGTTCTACATGATAAAGTGCATGCCTCTAAGAACTGCTATAATACTTACACACTATTAAGTTTCATGGGCCATGGATTACTACATGAATGAGTCAGAGTTTGAGGTCCTTACAAAGGCCATCTAACATGCCAAGAAGCTTGAAGAGGGCCATGACTACCATCTACTGAACCCCCATGACATGAACCCCATGCACTTGGCCAATGATTTAATTAGGATAGAAACCTCTATGGCACACAAGAACATCAACAATGATGTTCACACTAGAAAATAGAGGTAATTTGATAAATACATGGAGAAAGAGCTTGAGGAAACCAAACTCAAGCTCTGATAACTGATTGAGCACATCAAGGAAGTGGAGCCCTCCTTTTGAGACAACATTGATTACTTTGACATGAAGGTGGTTAACTATACCTATGCATTCATTGAGCAGATGATCTATAGGTTAAAGTCTATGTTGGAGGAGAAGGAAGACCCTTGTGAGGCTATAAGGGGAAAACTAGCAAAGAAAATAGAAGAGGTTGAAGACCTCTTCAGTAAGCTCAAAGGAGGCATTGAAGAAATAGATACCATTTTTTGCAACTTCATGTGCCAGGAAGAGATCATTGATGTGTACCTCAAGTAGTTAAAGGGGGAGAATGATGACTTAATCTAGCTTTCCTTCATGGTTTCAAAGACTAAGCACATACAGGTGATGGTATAGGTCAATTCCCTTAGCACCTAGCTAAAAACACAAGAGCAATACTTAGAGGTAGTATTTATTTTCTGCTAGATGAAGGCTAGTGAGTAGGGAAAACTCTTGGATGGAGCGGTGAGAAGTGAAAAGGAAAGGCTGGAAGCCTTCAAAAAGGAATTGGGAAGCATATATGTACTTGATTTGGAAGCAAAATTTATAAAAGTATATGGTGCCATTAAATAGTTAAAGGGTACCATCCAAGGCTTTGAAAATTTTAAGGAGGATTTATAACAGGGCGCACCTAAATTCTATGCACTCAAGACACTTTAGGGCTAGTCCAAGGTGGACTAGCAATTTTGTATGGGGTGATGTTGGGACCCATTTTTAAGAAGACTTGATCCCACGTTAGATGGACCAGCCCCATCATGTGGAGATCCTTAGAGGAAGTGAAGGACCCTTTAAATACACCTTAACACTAACTAGATAGAATCTCAAAATGCTTGGGTAAGCTAGCTGATGGTTGTGTAGTAGTGTGAGTTTGAGGCATACCTACCCAGTCTTACACACACTAGTTCAAGGCTTGAATAACATAAATATATTAGTGGAGTAGGTAGGTGTACAACCCTAACTAATATCCTAACACTTAGCACGTGCCCTGGTTTTCCTATATGGTGTAATGGAGCTAACAATCTATCACCTACCCACCTTTTGGCATGTGCCTATCTAGTCAGCAAGAGGAGTGGCCAGTGCCTATATAAATAAGATGACCTTTAAGAGTAGAAGAGAGTCAATTTTTTAGTGAAGCTATGGTGAATTCTAGAATATAAAAGGATGAATTCTTGAGTGCTAAGTAGTGAATGTAAGCCATGCTCATCTGTGAGCCTCTGGCATTAGTAAAATTAGGATTGATTAGCAAAGGCTACTACTAGTTATTGTAATATAAATAAGATATTAATAAATGAATGTAGATTACTATTGTTATATGTTCATCTATTATATATTGGTTGAGTTGTGAAGTTATTTCCCCATGAAGAATGTTAATGAACTGGGACTCACCTTGTATCAAGTGGCACCTTATGTTATTTAGATCTCTTACCCATTATAAAGGTCCTTATGCTAGATCTAACACCAAAGGGTGAACTTAAGATGAATGGACATCTCCATATCTATCCCCATTTTTTAACCATGCATCGATAAACCTATCATTTTGAGCCTCTATGCCAGAGACCCAATGAACCCTTAAACCATTATACCCTATATAAATTATGGCTACACCATGATGCAACTAACCCAACATGGACCTGGTTTCCTCACTATCATGTTTTGGGTGAGTGTATAAGGCTCTCACCTTATGTGAAACTGATGCCAACACACCAGTGTGTTTAAATGTTGTGCACTAGACCTTGCTCCCCTTGTGCCCAACTCTTGTAACTATAGAAATTCTTGATAATTAGAGTTACACACATGATCGATCATCACACCTACTTAAGTGAACACTTTACTACAAAACTCATTGCTAAGGTTGATCCCTTGAAATATCTATTATCCAAATCAACTCTTACTAGAAGAATGACAAAGTGGATAATGTTACTTAGTGAGTTTTACATTAAATATGTCAATCAAAAGGCTATAAAAAGATAAGTAATAGCAGATCAATTGGATGAATCACCACTTAAAGCAACTAAGCCCCTTGTAATTAATTTCTTAGATGAATCCATAATGAGTACTTCATAATCAAAAAATTGAAAATTATATTTTGATGGCTCATTCACCATGCATGGATTAGGGGTAAGCATCCTCCTCATCACCCCACAAGGTGATATTATTGCAAAATATTTTCACCTTGCCTTCCCATGCACTAATAACATTTTTGAATATAAGGCCTTGATATCCGGTCTTCACTTAGCCATTCAATGGAATATCTAGCACTTGCTAGTATATGGTGACTCAAAATTAATAATCAAGTAGGTCAATGATGAATTCTAGATGAAGGATGAAAAGTTATTCCCTTATAAGTAGTTGGTGGATCAATTAAAATCGAAATTTCAAACTATTACATTTGAACAAGTGCCATTAGGAAGTAACAAAGTAACTTATTCCATGAATACCATTAAATCTCTTAGAGACCTTCCCGAAGACATTCTAGAAGGGAATTTTTTAATTAAACATCTGATTATTCTAACCCATCAATCTTTGGATCCTTTTCAAATTTGTGTAATTAATGATCCTAGTCTTCTCTATTACCATGATATCTACATGTACCTCCATGATAACATCCTCCCTCCTAACCTTAATTGCCACCAATGTAAATCCTTCATTCATCACACCTCCTGATACATAATTCTTGGTAGCATGCTTTATTATAGAGGCTATGATGGAACCCTATTAAGGTTCCTAACATCAAAAGAGGCCTCTCAGGTGATCAAAGAATTTCATGATGGCATATGTGTTAGGCACATTAGTGGAATGGCCCAAGTTAAGAAACTTCTTCGAAATAGATATTATTGGCCAACCATGGAATAAACTCTTGTCAATATGTGCAGAAATGGGTGGTCTATCAAAAACTTGGAAATCTCATTCATGCTTCTATAGAAGAAATACAACCTATCATGAGTCCATGGCCATTTTTCATATGGGGCCTTGATTTAATTGACAAGATTAATCCAAATTCATCAGATGGTCACAAGTTCATTATCACAACAATGAAGTAATTTACTAAATGGTTAGAGGTAATGCCACTCACTTATACAATAGGCCTCCAAATATATAAATTTATTCTTAATTAGGTCATTTTTCACTTTAGGATACCTGCTAACATCATTTCAAACAATGATAAATCCTTTAAAAATCAGGAAGTTGAGGCCTTGTGTCAAAAATATCACATTACATAATATTTCTCTTCTCCCTACTATCCTTAGGGTAATGAACAAGCAAAGGATGCAAACAAGACCCTCATCAAAATCCTAAGAAGATAATCAACCAAGTAGGTATAAATTGGTACTTGTAACTATATTCAGCTTTGTGGTCTTATCGCATAAGTGTCTGCACACCCATTGAGGCCACTCCATATGCCCTAGTTTATGGGACATAAATAATCTTGCCAATATAAATAGAACTCCCCTCCCTTTGAATCTACTTAAAGGACACCATCACTGATCCTAATTATAGATAAGAATGCCTAAAATTACTAAAAATTCTCAATGAAAAATGTTAGAATGCCCTTCATCACCTACGAGCATATCAAAATAGACTTAAAGGGTAATACCATAAGAAAATATGGTCTAGGGAATTTGAATTTAGTGACTTAGTCCTAAAAGAGAATAAAAATAACACTAATATAGATATAGATAAGAAGGGGAAATTTCAAGCTAATTAGTTATGGCCCTATATCATCATTACCAAATTTAGATTGGGGGTATATAAATTGGCCACGCTAGATGGAGAAGAACTTGATGATCCCATGAACATCATGCATATGAAGTGATTTTATGCCTAAAAAGATCCATCATCTTGTGTCTATTATTCCTCACTCTTGGGACATTTTTTATCCACTCCATCCACCCATCACATCTCTTCACTACTCCAATAGTTAAAAAAAAATTGTCTAATGGTGAAAACTAGTTCTCTAGCACCTTGAAAAAGTACCATGATGAAAACTAGTCTTTGACATCATGGTAAAATGACCCTGACCCTAGTCTCAATAATGGGCTTCCATCATGTGGTTCTTGAACAATAATAAGTGACAAATACTTCAACATAAGGAAGCAAACATGTCTTATCAAGTACTGAGAATATTTGTTCGAGGTCCTTTGGAATCATTTATCCATATTCAGCATATATATCCCTAAGTCCCATCATATATTTATCATTACTCCCTATCCTATCACCTCCCTCAAAAATATCTCTTTTGGAAAGTGTGTCTCCCTTTAGCCTCAAAATAACATGCAATCCCCACTCATCCATTGCTATTGCAAAACCCTAGGTCACAATTTCCTACTAATGTTGTGACTATGGAGGGTCATATGGTCTCAATTATCTTTTATAGGTTTTTAGGCATACACTATGATATTGATTCTTGAGGGGTCATCATGACCCCTATTTCATTATCATTTACAAACTTGGTTGGAGTCTCATTCTAACATGGACAAGATTTTAGGCACTATAGAGTAATTTCCCTACTCTACATCATATTTAATTATTTTGATCCGAGTACTGCAATTTTGGTTCCTATGCACTTTGAGCGAAGCCACATAGTTTTGGAGTAGAGGATGGGTTCATTTTGCCCAAGTGTCAAAATGCAGTGAAAGCTGCCAAGTGTCATCCTCTGAGCATAGTCCCTTTTTGCCTCTCTTATTCTTTTCATTTCAATTTTGGCCTAAGTATTGGATTCAAGTGAAAGAAACCATGTGTCAGCCTCCAAGAGATGAAGATGGATAGCTGGCGACATTCAAGGACCTCGTTATGCTTTTCCAAAGAACCATGAAATGCACCACATGTCAGCATCTGCATATCATAAGAGGCACATGTGTTTTCTATTTTTGACAAAGTCTTCCAATAAGCTAAGCAATAGAGAGAGCAAAAAGCACCAGGTGGCAGTTGCAGAGGCTCTAAATTACCTTTTTAAAGAAGCAACGGAAGCTACCATGTGTCGACTACCAAGAGCCTTTGTTTCAATGCCTAGGTCTAATGATTTCCATTCAATGCATAAAGGCATCATTCATTTTGCTAAGTATTGAAGTGCAGTGAGGGCTACCAAGTGTCACCTTTCGGGTCCCTTTCTACTCCATCCCCAAAGAAAGTGGAAAACACCACATACCCCTAGAAGGAGAAGCAAAAGATGCCGTGTATCTTTTCAACAGCAGTGGAGGTTGCCACATTTCAATCTCTGAGGCACCATCTTGAGCCTAATTACTGGATAAAGATTGTGGTGGGTCTCGGATGATATTTTAAAAGACTGAGGAAGCACCGAGTGTCAACAAGTGAAGACTTCCATGTGCACCCATCCTTTCTTAAGGGTTGCCAAGGTAAAGAATGCATTGAGTTTTGTTTCAATAAAGCTACAAAGTATCGAAGAAGCAGGCTACGATAGATGTCGAAGGTAGAGCGTTCCTCAATGAAATATGAAGAAAGTGAAAGTGGCCAAGTGTCACCCTCTGGTGCCTCCAAGTCAAAAGGAAAGAGTTTTCATAAATTGTCTAAGTGTCCATCTACCTATTACAGTGAAAGTAGAGGGAAATTCAGTGATAGTTATTCTAGGTAGATAGAAAAATGCATCAGGTAGATTTTTGGGCTTACGAGCATTGAAGGCACCATTTGTTTGTCCCCTAATAGTAGAGGTAGAGTAGACATTTGAGTGGCCTAAGAGGTGATGGAATGAAGAGTTTTAGGCACGAAGAGAGGTACTAGATATAAATTGCCATGTTACAGTCATGGCAATTCCTGATAAGACCAAAATGCATCTAAGGCATTAAAGGTGCCATCTAATTTGTCTCCTGTGAGTGAAGGATGAAGTGAAATTATGGGGGAAAGGGGATGACCAGAATGCATCCAAGGCTATATAAGCAGGATTGTAAAAAATAAAAAAGGGGGGGAGAAGATTTCTGATAGTTTAGACTTCTTGTAATTTTGACCAGTAATATCATTTGCTCTTGTCTTGATTTCTTGAAGTTGTAAAGTTGATATAATCATGCATGTTTCTATGCCCTTTATGTGGCTAAATGAATTAAGTAAATTTAATCTCCATGCCTTGGTTGGTGTTATTTGTGTCATTTACACAGTAGTCTATGCTGTATATTTTCTAGTGTTGTGATTAGAAATGTTATTTACTTTTGTCTCATTTTTTGGAATCTGAAGTTCTACATAATTGTGCGTGACTTCTGTGTCTCTTATGTGATTGAAGGGTTTTATTAAGAAGATTGAACACTATGCCTTTGTTGAAAATTCATGTATCTCAGCAAAAGATTCCCCTATTGTGAGCCTCTATTTCTATTATTCTAATCATTTACATTGATCATGCACCTATCTGCTCTTAAATGTAATTGAATCATATAATAGTTTATTTGTGCTCAGGTTAGAATTAGGATTACTCTCAGGCGAATCACCATAGTTAGGTTTCAATTCTTGCATTTTGCATTTCTGTTTAGTCTCCTATCCCTTTTCCTCAACACCTATAAAATAGAAGAGACCAGCTTCTTTAAAACCTGGAGGTTGTTTCAATCCACATTGTCCCATAGCTTGAAACTTTCCATTGTTGATTGGCTAAGACCTAGCATAATTTTATGCCATAAAATTTTTTGGCATGCCTGGTGGGACACATCTTTCAATGAGTTGAATAATTTTGGTGTATTCTTCAGCCACTCAACCTTTGGAGGTTTTATCGACACCAACAATGACTCTGAGTCATAGGCTAATCAAGAAATCCCTTTGGTATGTATAGCTCTGTAACTCATAGCTATGAGTCTTATTCTCCTTATATATTTAATCAAGAACATGATTCTACTAGAACCATGACAAGTAACAAGGATGCAGATGGTTATGAGCTATACCAATCTTATGATCAGTCTCCCTAATATGCCACATGTCATGCCCAACCTGGCCTTATTTTCACCTTTAAAAAAACATTGATGGGTTTTAAGAAATATGTATTAGAGCTTGACAACAGAAGGGGATATGGCCAAGAGGTTCCTTGTCATGTCATCTATCAAGTGAGGGAAGCAATTGACCTGATCAAAAGTGAGTGGGGCCCCATTGAAAGGGCAAATTGGCAAAAGCTTAGATATGAAATGTTGGAGGTGTGTGGATTGATTACATTTCTAGAAGAAAGACTAAGCATTCATGAGAACCAGCCCTATCAAGTCTACCAAACTTCATATCCACCACCACAAATCCCATATCAAACATATGCCACCCCTATTCATGAACAAGGTCAGACTTGTCAAGATCGTTTCTCCAATTATACAAATTTTATGATAGCAACAAGTCAAGAGGACCCCAAACTCTCACTTTCCTTTCAAGTCCCTTCCTCTCTTACTCAAGAAGCTTCTTGTTTTCCATCATAGCCTTCTTCTTCATCCCCTTTTGAAGAAGAATATATTTTGAAAGAGGCAATTGAGTATGCAAAAGAATATGTTCAATTCATGGCTAGTCAAGAGGATTCCATAAGTATGGATAAGGAGGAAATCACTGTAGATTCCCCTTTTGATGAGCAAGAGGATAAGCCACAAGATTTTTCCTTCACTTCAGATGAGGAGGAGATTATTTCTGACTTTTTCCTTATTTTGCAAGAAGATACAGAGGAACATGGATACTCCCTTAACGAAGTCATTGAGAAAGATGACACTATCCTGCAAGAAGGCTATGGATTGGCCAAGTATGGAGAAGACTGCATCAAGACTCAGCTGAGTATGTAGAAGGAATGCCAGTTTTTAGATTCATCCTTTCAAGAGGATGAAATCATCAAAGAGAATAATGATGCAATAAAGCTGGAATCTGAAGAAGATGAGTTGAAAGATAATGGATATCAAAAGGCATAGAGTGATAAACCAGCAGCCACTGATTTCTTGGTGAAGAGCACCAGTCTGAAGAACCAACATTCAACAAGCTTCCAAGGATAAGCAGAGTACGTATATGTCGGAAGCATGTTTGATTCTGATCCACTCGGATACAAGCCAAGCAAGGTGACAGGCAAGAGGAGCAGGTCACAAAATTTCCTTCCCATTCAGCTATTTGTCTGGCACCATAAGTCTTCTCACCATAAAGGAGACTTCAAAAATGTTCTTTTTGATCTAGGAGGGAGGCAAATATACCTAGTTAGCTATATATAGTAGTTTACTTTTAGTTATGTTGCTCTATTTTCCCATTTTTTCTTTCTTTCTCTTTCTTTTAAATAAGTGTTCTTTGAGCACGTGGCCATGGCTCAAAATTGTTTCAAAATTTCCAAGACTCTTGACACATTAAGTCTCTCAAAAATCTCCATAATTCTCCAGATGTGTCTGATTCATTAAGCAAGGATTATCTGACCATGAGTGGTCGATCTACCAAATAGCACTGTTGAAGCTATAAATTTTGAAATTTTGAGATAACAGGAGTCGGGTTCTTTTTGAGCAGGCTCAAAAGTCTTGGTGGTCATCAATAACTATAGAGTAATTTTTACTCTATGTCATATTTAATTTATTTTTTTGATTTGAGCACTGCAATTTTGGTTCCTGCATGTCCTAGATGTAGTGGTAGAATTTTGAAGCAGAGGGCTAGTTCATTTTACCTAAATGTTGAGATGTAATAGAAGTTACCAAGTGTCACCCTCCAATAGTGGTTTCCTTTTCCCCTTTTTGTTTCCTTTGCCTCTTTTTGCCCAAGTATCAAGTTCAAGTGGATGTTGCCAAGTGTCACCTTCTGAAATACAAAGCTGACCAGTTGGTGTCCTCCGAATCCCCTTTTGTAACTTTTGGGAAGGCCATAGAATGTGCCATGTTCCTAGTATTAGCTAAGTGAAACACACCACGTGTCAGCATCCACGTCTCTCAGAGGCACCTGCATTTCATTCTATTTCTTGATAAAGACTTTCAATGAACTAAATAGTAGAGAGAGTGGAAAGCAACAGGTGGCAGTTGCAGAGGCCCTGAACTACCTTTTTGGAGAAGCACTGGAGGCCACCACATGTTGTCATTTAGGAAACCTTGGTTTGACACTTTCATTCAATGCATAAAGGCATCATTTCATTTTTTCTTAAGTGCTGAAGTGTAGTGGAAGCTACCAAGTGTCACTCTCTGGTACCTTTCTACTTCATCCCTAAAGAAAGTAGAAAGCACCACATACCCCTAGCAGGAGAAGCGGAAGATGCCATGTATCTTCCCAGAAGCAGCAGAGGTCACCACGTATCAACTTCTGAGAGATCACCTTTAAACCTAATTGCCGAATGAAGATTGTGGTGGGTCCTAGATGATTTTTCAAAGTATCGATGAAGCACTGAGTGTCAATGAGTGAAGACTGCCATGTGCATCCATCCTTTCTTAAGGGTTGCCAAGGCAAAGAACACACTGAGTTATGTTTCAGTAAAGCTGTGAAGTATCAAGGAAGCAGAGTGCGACAGGTGTCAAAGGTAGACCATTCCTCAATAGAATATAAAGAAAATGGAAGTGGCCAAGTGTCATCCTCTGGTGATTTCTAGATCAATAGGATGGAAAATTCATAAATTGACTATGTCCTCTTCTGTTTCAAAGTGCCTGTCTACCTGTTATAGCAAAAATGGAGGGAAAATCAGCTGGAGTTAATTCAAGTAGATGGAATAGTGCATCGGGTAGATTTTTGGGGCTCTCAAGCATTGAAAGCACCATCTATTTGTCCCCTAGTTGCAGAGACATAGTAGACAGTTGAGCGGCCAAAGAGGTGATGGAACGAGGAATTTCAAGTGCGAAGAAAGGTACTAGACATGGATTGCCATGCCACAGTAAGGGCAGTTCCTAATAAGACCAAAATGCATCCAAGGCATTGAATGTGCCATCTATTTTGTCTCGTACGAGTGAAGGACATAGTGAAATTGCATGGGAAAGGGGATGATCAAGGAGGCATCTGAAGCTATATAAGCAAAATTGTAAAATCTAAAAAGGGGAAGATTTTTGATAGTTTATACTTCTTGTAATTGCGACCAGTAATATCATTTGCTCTTGTCTTAATTTCTTGAAGTTGTAAATTTGATATAATCATGCATGTTTCTATGCCCTTTATGTGGCTGAATGAATTAAGGAAATTTAAGCTCCATGCCTTGGTTGGTGTTATCTGTGTCATTTACATAGTAGTCTATGCTGTAGATTTGCTAGTGTTGTGATTGGAAATGTTATTTGCTTTTGTCTCATTTTTTAGAATCTGAAGTTCTACATAACTATGCGTGACTTCTATGCCTCTTATGTGATGGAAGGGTTCTATTAAGAATATTGAACACTATGCCTTTGTTGACAATTCCTGTATCTCAGCAAAAGACTCCCCTATTGTGAGCCTCTGTTTCTATTATTCCAATCATTTACATTGATCATGCACCTATCTACTCTTAAATGTAATTGAATAATATAATAGTTTCTTTGTGCTCAGGTTAGGATTAGGATTAATCTCAGGCACATCGCCATAGTTAGGTTTTAATTCCTACATTTTGCATTTTTGTTTAGTTTCCTATCCCTTTTCCCCAACACCTATAAAATAAAAGAGACTAGCTTATTTAAAAATTGGAGGTTATTTCAAGCCGCATTGTCCCACAACTTGAAACTTCCCATTGTTGATTGGCTAGGATCTAGCACAATTTTAAGCCACCAACAGTTTCTATGAGGATTTAGACCTCACAATTGGCCCAATTCATCACCCTAGCTGTGCACCCATGCCCATATATAATCAAATTGTGGATAGATTTACTCCATCCATAATCTTGCTCCATCCAACAAGGCCCCTTCATGCTGCAGGTCACCCCTCAAGCTATCAAGGACATGCTTGCCCTGCGATATGATGATACTGCCACCTTCCCTACTATTGAAAGGGCACAGAGGATGTGGGCAAATGTCAACACTCAGGCCAAGTTCTTAAGGTCTGAGTTATAAATAGATGATGGTGATGCAATGGTACCCATGCTCCCAACATCAAGAACTTAGTTTGTACCCACCAACCAAGACACACTATCAATGATGGCTCTCATCTTTGGCATGAAGGACAACAGAGTTGTATACACTGAGCAGATGGCCATCCTCTTCAAGTTAAAAATAGTTGATAAGATATAGGAGTACCATCTTGACTTCTTTGACCATCTTGCCTTCTCGATGGTCGAGCAATTGACCCAGTTTAGGGCACAAAGGATATTCAGGTATTCCTCCTTTCTATTCCATCTCATTCTACACCAAAACCTCGACCTGTTCTCCTAATTTATGAGCCTAAACCTATATGACCCAGCCTTCAATCCCCAAAGAACCATCCCTATGTCCACATGGACACATATTTTATCAAAAACCAGTGACACATGACTTTTGGGAATTATTCATGACCCCTATTCTTCATTGCCTTAGCCCTGAGCCTGTTATAAACAGGTTATTCCCAAGTGTCACTAACCTCTTGGTTAGTTGTCCCATCTCATGTGATTACTATTTTGGGGCCCATCACATGACCTTAAGGGTCCATAGCTTTTGTGGAGATTCAGTTTTGTTACCAAAAGTTTTGACTCTTCAATTAGCATTCTTGGAAATTGCCAGGCAAGTGTCAATGGTTGACAATGAATACGGATCCAGGAAGAAGAAAAGGAGAATGTATAACCTCCCATGGATGGTAGGCAATGTAAGCCTAAAGGCCAAAGAAGCTGAGACCATGCTACTAAGGAAGCTAACCTCCCTGGGCTTCTTAGTGATCAAAGACAAGTGGGTTTATGACCCAGCAAATTTTATAGCCTCCGTAGTGAGGACAAACATAATTAGAGCCAGGATCGTACATGAAATTTGCCCCTATTAGGAAACTAGGAAAAATCTTGCTGAAGATGCCCCTGGTCTCTATGTTGAGCTAATAGACCTACCTATCCCACCGAATAGGCCATGGGAGACCTTCTATGATAAACAAAGGGAGTATGATCCCAAGGTCAGGATGACCTCTGGCTTGAGAAGGATGCTGAGGAACAATGGTTGGGATGCAGAGAAAATTGAAGCCTATTGGAAATATAGGTAAGAAATCTCCCAGACCACCCATACCTTTAGGGATGTAGACTTAGATGAAAGGTGGGAAGAACTTTGGGATGAATTGCATCCATCCCCTATTTCTAGCCCAGACATAAGCCAAACACCGACACTTGGGGTAGAGCAGGAAGTAGTTGGAGTGGGACCAAGCCAACAGTCATAGACTTCAAGGCCAGCTATAGAGGCCACAGAACAAAAAAGAAGTTTGGTATCATCACCACCAAGGGTCACCCCTCAGGTAGGAGTAATTAAAGTCCCCAGTTCCCCATAAGCACCACTAATGACAACAGAGGCAGAAGGGAGATAAATGCAACTAGAGGCTGAGACACCCAAAAAAAGAAAAAGGGTGTAATTCTAATTAGACCCAGAAGAAGAAGAAGATCCTTCATAGTGCCTAGTGCAGAGCACTAAAACTTATTCTTAGGTAGGAATTACTCCCCCTCCTCCCTCTTAATCCATTCCTCACCCTACCGACATGGTGCCTCCACCCAATCAGATGTCACCTCCTGCCATTACTGCCATTCCCATTTCACAATTCACCCCATCCTTGGTGCCTCAAGCCTTAGCATTACCCTATTTCTCCCCCTTCATTCCCATAAAAATGCCCCTGTAACTCACCCCTGCATAACTAATGGCTCTCTAATATGTTTTGCCACAAGGATTTCCCTTCATAGGGGGACATATTGCATCCCCTTCCACCTTCCAGACATAGGCTGATGTTGGTAGGAAGGCAAGAGAAGCCCAATTAGAGAAGAAGAGGATTAAGGAGAATAAAATGCCAGCTATTCCACATTTGAGGTCACAATTTGACCCCATCCAATAGCAACTGATGGTGACCCATTTGTCACCCAATGTTGCTAGGCTGAGTGAACAAATGCAGCCAAAAGACTACACCATGAATGCAGTGGCCATTGACATGTCCCTATTCAGGCCTCAAGACAGAGTCGAGCTACTAACTGAATCCACTTCTGTAGACATAGAAGATTACTTGAAGAAATCAAGGAGGCTATAGAAGATGGAGGCTGATTTGGCCCAGGAAAAGGCAAACTATAATAGTTTGGTAGAACAAATAAATAGGAAAGATAACGAGATAGCTAGTCTACAAAAATAGTTGTAAGATACTATATCCCTCCAGACTCAATAGGCAATTCAGGCCCAAAATGATTCATTGAATATGGAGCTTGTGACTGTAAAGGATGCAGCAATAGCTCTAAGACAGGAAAATGCAGCATTGTAGGGAAGAGTCAAAGGACTCCAACTATAGGTTACCCAATCACAGCAAAGGTTGCTGGAAGAACAAAATAAGGCTGTGACTTTTTAAGCCCAAATCCAAGCAGAGCAGTAGAGGACCACACAACTGGCAATTGAGCTGGCCAATAGGCCAAGAGGTGTCATAGTCACATATATGGTGAAGGAACTCTATGAGTCAGTGTGGGTGAGGATCTCTTTTGAGATTGTCCAGCTCAGGCCACTCTTCACCTTCCTCCACAATGCATAGTAACTATACAAAAGGGTATAAAATCTAGTACAAATAAATCTAACCATGATCTCCTAAAGAGTCATAGACTCTCATTCTTTATTGGAGAAGCTCTACAGCTCAATGGATGTGATATTGGTAGCTACAAGGATCCCTGATAGAATGGCTGCTATAAAATAGATCAATGAAGAGCTCAGTCACAATGCCGCAACCAATAGTTATAGAAGTTGTTTTGATGTCATGAAAGAAGGCATCGATGAAATGAGACACCACATTGAAGCTTTGGTGCAACTAGGCTTGCCTTCCCCATTTCTATATGCAAGGATGGTGCTGACGGTGGATCAACTTCAACCATTGCTTCTGGCTAGACAAAGGGATCAGACAGTTTTCTAGAGCTTGTAGGATGATTCCTTGGCCCCAGAGGTTGAAACTATTCTAATTCCTATTTTCTAGCTAGAATCCATGCTAAAATCCACTACCCAGGTCCTGCAAACCTTCTCACACAAGGATTTCATTAGCTTGGACCTAGCTTTTGATGAGTTGTAGAGCAAGCAAGGATTATCCGACCATGAGTGGTCTATCTTCCAGATAGCTCTTTTGAAGCTTTAAATTCTAAAATTTTGATCGAGTGGGAGTCAGGTTCTTTTTTAGCAGGCTCAAAAGTCCTAATGGTCACCAATAAATATAGAGTAATTTCCCTACTCTACATCATATTTAATTATTTTGATTCGAATACTGTAATTTTGGTTCCTACACACTTTGAGCGAAGCCACAAAGTTTTGGAGCAGAGGATGGGTTCATTTTGCCCAAGTGTCAAAATGCAGTGGAAGCTACCAAGTGTCATCCTCAGAGCATGGTCCCTTTTTGCCTCTCTTATTCTTTTCATTTCAATTTTGGCCTAAGTATTGGATTCAAGTGGAAGCGACCACGTGTCAGCCTTTGGGAGATGAAGACGGATAGATGGCAACTTCTAAATACCTTGTTATAGTTTTCTAGAGAACCACAAAATGCACCACATGTCAACATCCACGTATCATAAGAGGCACCCATGTTTTCTATTTTTGACAAATTCTTCCAACAAGCTAAGCAACAAAGAGAGCAAAAAGCACCAGGTGGCAGTTGTAGAGGCTCTAAATTACCTTTTCAAAGAAGCAGTGGAAACCACCACATGTCGACTACCAAGAGCCTTTGTTTCAATGCCTGGGTCCAAAGCTTTCCATTCAATGCATAGAGGCATCATTCATTTTTCTAAGTATTGAAGTGTAGTGAGGGCTGCCAAGTGTCACCTTATGGGTCCCTCTCTACTCCATCCCCAAAGAAAGAAAAAAGCACCACATACCCCCAGAAGGAGAAGCAGAAGATGTCGCATATCTTTTCAATAGAAGTGGAGGTCACCACGTGTCAATCTCTGAGGAACCATCTTGAGCCTAATTGTTGGATAAAGATTGTGGTGGGTCCTAGATGATATTTCAAAAGATTGAGGAAGTACCGAGTGTCAACAAGTGAAGACTTCCACGTGCACCCATCCTTTCTTAAGGGTTGCCAAGGTAAAGAATGTGCTAAGTTTTATATCAATAAAGCCGCAAAGTATCGAATAAGTGGGCTGCGATAGATGTCAAAGGCAGAGCATTCCTCAATGAAATATGAAGAAAGTGGAAGTGGCCAAGTGTCACCCTCTGGTGCCTCCAAGTCAAAAGGAAAGAGTTTTCATAAATTGGCTAAGTGTTCGTCTACCTATTACAGTGAAAGTAGAGGGAAATTTGGTGATAGTTATTCCCGATAGATAGAACAGTGCACTGGGTAGATTTTTGGGCTTACGAGCATTGAAGGTGCTATCTGTTTGTCCCCTAATAGTAGAGGTAGCGTAAACATTTGAGTGGCCTAAGAGGTGATGGAATGAAGAGTTTTAGGCGTGAAGAGAGGTACTAGATATAAATTGCCATGTCGCAGTCAGGGCAATTCCTAATAAGACCATAATGCATTTAAGGCATTGAATGCACCGTCTGATTTATCTCCTACGAGTGAAGGATGGAGTGAAATTGCATGGGAAAGGGGATGAATAGAATGTGTCTAAGACTATATAAGTAGGATTTTAAAAAATAAAAAAGGGGGGAAGATTTTTGATAGTTTAGACTTCTTGTAATTTTGACTAGTAATATCATTTGCTCTTGTCTTGATTTCCCGAAGTTGTAAAGTTGATATAATTGTGCATGTTTCTGTGCCCTTTATGTGGCTAAATGAATTAAGGAAATTTAAGCTCCATGCCTTGGTTGGTGTTATTAGTGTCATTTACACAGTAGTCTATGCTGTAGATTTTCTAGTGTTGTGATTGGAAATGTTGTTTGTTTTTGTCTCATTTTCTAGAATCTAAAGTTCTACATAACTGTGCGTGACTTCTGCGCCTCTTATGTGATTGAAGGGTTCTATTAATAAGATTGAACACTATACCTTTTTTGACAATTCTTGTATCTTAGCAAAAGACTCCCCTGTTGTGAGCCTCTATTTATGTTATTCCAATCATTTACATTGATCATGCATCTGTTTGCTCTTAAATGTAATTGAATCATATAATAGTTTCTTTATGCTCAGGTTAGGATTAGGATTACTCTTAGGTGCATTGCCATAGTTAGGTTTCAATTCCTACATTTTACATTTCTGTTTAGTCTCCTATCCCTTTTCCCCAACACCTATAAAATAAAAGAGACCAGCTTCTTTAAAACCTGGAGGTTGTTTCAAGCTGCATTGTCCCATAGCTTGAAACTTCCCATTGTTGATTGGCTAAGACCTAGCGCAATTTTACGCCATCAACAGGCACCACATATCTTGTGTATAGCCCTGACATCATCACTAGATCCATTGTATGTATTAATTCTTAAACCCTTTGTTATCCATGTAAATATCCCTATTAACATCATTAATATTGGTTTATATTATCTTTGATAATCTTATGTGACTATGTGTTGTGTTTTGAAAATGTATGTGTATAAGTTCTCCATGTACATATTAAAGTGTTTTATTTATTTATTATTTTTTATAAAATTTGTTTTGTCAGTATTCATGGGAACAAGGATGGTACGAGTGACTTTAGAATGTTTTTTTGGGAAAGGTCATCTTTTAAATAGAGTTCTTCATGCATCTATAATAATGTGTCATGGATTACTCATGTCCCTGGCTCATGGCTAAATGATGTAATATTAAAAAAAGGGATTGCAAACATTTTAATGGCTTCCAAAACCATTATCCCTCCCATTTCTCCTAAGATCTATCCCCATTTCAATCACAACCATCATATCCCATCTAACCCATCTCTATCCGAACCTAACACTAAACCCACACCATCCCATCACCACCCTACCTCCATGGTGTAGGAGGACCCCTACCATAGCAAGAAAAGACAAAGTGTATCCATCAGGGATTAATTTTTCCTTAGCATATTCACCTCATAAGGCATACTCATTTAACTATCATAGCATATCCATAAACTAGATACATCAATGCCATCATCCCATATATATGTATATCATGAAATAAAATCATACATCTATAAACATCTCAACTTATCTTATAAAAATAATATTCAAAATAAAAATTATATCTCATATGCACTACACCTAACATCATTGATGTAAATAAAACATCTAAACCATACCCACCTATCATCACATCATCAATAACATTCCAAATCCGTCTATCACAACACATAATATGCATATAATCATACCATGAAAGGAAAAACACATCATCTAAATCATGTATTCATCATAGTATATCTATAAACAAAATCCATAACATCCAAAGTCTAAATAATCACATGTGTCTCACTCATGTATATATAATCACATCACCATCACAACCAATATATCTCACATCAACATAAACAACATCCATCATCAATTAATGTACATACATCCATCATCAAAATATCTCATCACATACATATCAACATCACATATACATCATCCACATGGAATCCATGTCAAAATATATAATACAATCACATAAGCCCATAGGGAAAGAATGAGCTAATAATATAAAATACCCTATATATCTATACATATCAAAATCATAGCTATGGCCTAGGTGGCCTAGGTGGTCTTGGTGGTCCTCGAGCTCCCATGGAAGACTGATGGATTGAATGAGATGTTTTGGCTTAAAAGGAAGTTATAAATTGGTCCAGTGTTACTCTCACATTGTATAAAGTATGATAATATTTTACCTCACATGTTAGTAGCATAATGTTCCTCATCACATCCATCATCCCATGCTCCTTCATTACCTGGTCAGCCTCATCCCTAGCCCTCTCATCCACCTCCACCTTCCATGTTAATGTATAGATGCATGTTTGTATTTGTGCAATCTCCCCCTAAAAGCCTATAATTTGAGAATCTTTACTCTAGTTTTGACTCTCTAAAGTAGAAATATTTTCTTGATCTTGGGTAAGCTACCCATCTCACTACACCACTTATGCCTATAAAGTTGTAACATGTCTCTAAAGGCCAGCTACCTATCCCTAAACCTGTGTCAACTTCCCATCCCTCTAAGTAATAACACTTTAGAGCTGAACCTATAGTTTATCCTTCTTCTAGGTAAGCTCATCCACCTCTACTAGGCATGCCTAAATCTCATCCTATAATAGAGCTATCTATGATTTCTCATCCTCTATCAATGGCTATTGTGAAGGACCTATACCACTATTGCCACCCACCTTTGTCCTGACCTATACCTATGGCCATCATTGGGCATGTCCTTATGTCTGGGCTTGTAACCCCATCTATCCTACTACTACCACCTGATCCCCATCTCCCTCATCCACATCCATAGCATCTTATCTATCATCACCATCCTATTCACCCCATGTTAGCACCAACCTCATCCACCTTCATATCCTAGCCTATGCCTAGAGGACTCTCCTCACAATATCTCACCTAACCATAATCTAGGGACATTTCAAGCTAATTGGTATCTTGGGCCTCCACCATGTTGTATAGGCTACTATCACACTTGTATCTAATATCAAGGTATAAAAAACCCAATACATTGGGTCAATGCTATCATAGTTCATCTAGGCATTTACTCTATTTACTAGCCTCCCCTAGTGAGGCCTCTCCCACTCACTCTAAGTTAATAAATGATCCAATATTAGAACATCCTAGATGAAACCAAACTAACACTACACATGGTCTAGCTGATATCTCTCAATGATCAAATCTCATCAACTTATCAAATAACACTTTGTAAGCATGTACTGGGTCACTACCTTGTCATCCCATCCAAATTAGAGGCCTCTATATGACATCTATGTAATGTGCTCAGGGCCTAAACTATCAAAAGAATCTCTGTAAAACCTCATATCACCTACGTGCCCCAACTACACTCCTAATAGAATGCACCAACCAAAAACCATTAGATTTTATGGTTGACAAACCACTAGTGTCCTTAATAGATGCTAGATAATAATGTGCTCCTAGCTCTAGATCTTAGAAGTAATGAAGGCCCAAAACTATCATCTCCTCTACAATATCCTAGGATAAGATATCTCTCTATGTGCACTAAAACCATAGAACCCTAGGCAAATACTCAATGATCCTGAACCATATCAGCTACATCATCTCTTATGCCAAGGTGAAACCACTACTCACTCTTATCCAGTAGGAGAATGCCAAAAATAAGAGACATCAATACCAAGGTCAATCTATTAATGGGCCCTTCATCCAATCACCTATCAATACAATTCATTTATCCTACATCCCCAACTATAGTCCCCCTACTAGGCACTATAATGTCTAGATCAATGTGTGAGACCTCTAATATATCTAGGCTCCTTATATCAAAAAGTGGAAAATCTTGTATACATCCTCTAGGATGACTTCCATCTCACTCATGATGAAATGAAAGGTGATGGTCTCTAAATTCTAACACTTTACTAGTTCTATAACCAAGGTCTGATCAATGTGTATCACATGCATCATCATTGCAACGTGTAAACAAATCAACTCTAATACCCCAAACTCCATCAACATCAACCAATGTATCTCATGAAGTACCTTTAAATTCCATAATCATGATGCCATTATGCCTAGATCCTCCTACACTAATCATCATCTACCCATCACTACCTCATCATCATATACCTATCCCAACTTATCTATCCTATCTATCCAAGTCCCCTAAAAACCCAACTAATCCCTAATCCTTAAATCATTATCATCAATCTAAATCATCTAAATCACCCCCATCCTTAAAATTATCAATCTACCACCTTAGCCTAACCCTTTTTTCACTGAGCACTAACTAAAATACCACACATCCCCACATCCTTAAATCACTAACATCTAATTAAACTAATGAACCCACTCCCTTCTAAGTCTCCCTTAACAACCATATGATCACCCTGCCTATCAACCCCATCCTATCCATCTAACTGACCCATCTTACCTATCTAACTAACTAACTAACTTAACACCCTAGATCATCCAAACTAACCCATCATCCTATAACTTACCCATTTTTCTAACCATTGATAAAATTGCTAATCATGAAGTGCCCTTAGTGATGGTTTTGACAAGAATGCTACTCGATACTAGTGATATTATAAAATCATGACTCCATAGTCATGATAGTATAATATCATGATTCCTTCATTTATGGTATTACAATACCACAATTCTAGACTTATGGTATTGTAATACCAGAGGTTTCCCTCTCAAAACTGCATATTGCAATGATAAAATCATGACTGAGGGCAAAACTAGTAGTCATGGTTTTGCTGAGGTGATTTGAATGATGTTCTTCTCCATAAAAATCCATCTCAAATCATATTAAAATAGTAAAAATCCTAAAAAATATTGAGCTAAGGGTTTATTACTCACTGCACGTCCATCATTGACCTCTCTCTAGTGCTCTCAAACTCTTTTGTCATGATAAGAAGCTCAGGGTAGCTGGTCCATGGTCTCACCTCAAATCTCAAATCACAAGAAGTCAAAAAGTGAAAATGACCTAATTTTGACTCGTTTATCCTATATGACCCCCCCATACACCCCTAACCACCCCTTATTAACATTGACTATCCCAAATATTGACCAATAGCCCAATTATCCCAATCTAATCACTTTTAATCACCTTCTAACCTTGTTTGGGGCATGGAATGTCCAACCTCTTATTGTCCACCTTATTTTGCATCAAGAACTGCATTGGCCTAAGGTATTTTCAAACTATGTAGGTAGCCCCTGGTCCCACTTTTATGCCTAGGGATATCTTGGCCACCATCTATCCATTATCACTATCCTATCCTCATATTTGTTTCTTGATGATCACATGTCATTTTTAAGCCCCAAATCTTATGAAACGTAGCTCTATATGACCGATCACAAATCCTTATCACTACTATCCCTTTTCAAGATTTCCCTATCATGTTTTCTTGCTATAGGACTTATAACAAGATTGAACCCATCATATTTAAATCAATTACCTCTTATTAATCAAAACAATTTTTGGACATTAGTCATTTATCTAGAACCCATCAAAATTGAGTTACTTTATCCCCTTGCCACTTGGGGAATTTTCAATTGTACCTATGTCTTGGGGCATCTTGACCCCATTTTACCATCTTAATTTTATCCTACCCCAAGATTTTTGTTTGAGTGACTATCTAGGTCAGTTTTCCCTGCATGCTCCCTTGAGGGGGCATCATATGTTATCCCATTAACATCTGACACCATCTAACATCATAGTTTTTCTTTGAAAGATCATTATTCCTTTCACTTCACCCCACTCGCAATTCCCTTTCAAAGAGGGGTAAAATGTATGCTCTAAATTATGCTCACCCTACTAATTATACCAATTATGCTAATTCTTGCTAATTTAGTCTAATTTATATATTTTCTAGCTAAATAAATTAATATTCTAATAACATCCATATTATTCCCATACATCTTTACCTCATCCTAAAACCAATTAATCCCCTCATTAAACTCCTAATAGAACCTATTACCTACTAACCTACTCCCTAAACCAACTATCCAATTTAAAATTCCTATTTATTCAACTACCCCCTAGCTACCCTACCACCCTAGCCTTTCCTACATACATATGAATCCTAAACCTCATTAACACCAATCTAACCCCCCATTATCCCCTAAGCTAGTCAAGAAACCTCTAGAACTAGGGAAGCTCCTCTAAGAATCTAGAAGTCTCTAAACTAGAGACTTCTAAATAATTTTAAAAGTCTCTAAAATATCCTTTACCATCTTATAAAAATCCATGCTTGGGCCATGGCCAAACTAATTTGGAAATCTATAGATCCATCATCTTGGTACACTCTTTCATCCACCAAAATCCATTATCAAACCTATTCAATCACTTGGAAGTCATTATCAATACTTATCAAGCAATCCAATATTTCAAGATCTTGGGCATCAAACAATCCATTTGAAAATCCTTGAGTGGAGCCATAAGGAAGTAAATTATAGTAAGAATGTTCTTATTTTGATTGCCTCCTTTATCCATTTCTATTGGTGTGATTAAGTTTTAGGTTTTATTACTAGAATTAATAATATAAATTGGATATAAAATTTAGTGCACACCCTCCAAGTGGGTATCATCATAAAAAAAATGGTTCTTGAGATCTTTGGAATATTATTTTTGGAGCTAATTAAATTAATAAAGTGAATTAATATACAATATTATTATCCACCCTTCATCTTGAAAACAATATGAAGGGGACACATTGGTTATCCATGTGCTTTCTTGGGAATGATTCTCTACCCTTCATCTTAGAAACAAGATGAAGGGATTATATTAATTTTCATTTGACATTTTCAAAGATCATCTTCCATCATTCATCTTGATTAAGATGAAGGGATCACATTAGTAATCCATGTGCTGATCCATAAACAAATTTGAGGACTCATTTACAACCATTTATCTTGATTTCAAGATTAAGGGTCCTCACTGATTCAAATTTGTTATAAATAGACCCTTTTACTATACACTTCATCATGTTTAATAGTTATAGATAATCACTAGCCTTTTATTGAGCTAACTTGTTCACCACCCTTCTACTTGTAATAAATTCAACATGGTCCATAACTTTAATGGATATGTATTAACATAATTGGCATTGATAAAGACCATTTGAAGTTACATCCAAGCTAAATTCCAAAAAATATGAGTTCCAATGAAGGTTTACATTATATTTGTTGAATATTTACACTATTTCCTTATTCTTTATTTTCTCATGAGGTCTTAGGTGTAGGTTTTCATCATTGTGATTGCTTTGATTGTATTTTACAACTTATTAAAATATAGATAATTTTGTATTTTATCGACACACATGGCACACCTAGTAGGACTAAAAACCCATATCTTTATTTTGAGCCTAGTTTCTAGATTTTATTTGAAGAACATATGAATATTTTAGCTCTTTTTGATCTAACCTTCCACCATTTTTTGTTCATCTACATTTTGATGTATTTATTCATGAAAATGGTGAATTCATTCTAATTTTTTTGCTAATCAACCAAATCATCTTGTAATCAATGAAATAGTAATTTTTATATATTCCATGTTATCTATTATTTATGTCCTATGCAATTTTTTTATATGGGTGAAATCATTTTACCATTGGTGAAATTGTCAACTTCATCAACAAAATTGACTTTATTATCAATGAAATCATCTCTGTTATCTATCTCTCCTCTCGGGTCTATCTATCTAAATTCTTATTAGCAATAAAATCATTCAAGTTATCAATGAAATTACTACTTTCATTGGTACATTATTGGTAAAATTGTCTCTATATCGATGAAATTGTTCTCAGGTATTTTTCTATCTAGTTTTTTATTCACTAGTGAAACTATCCTTCCATTAGTGAAATTGTACTATTATTAGTGAAATTACTCTTCTAATCAGTGAAATTTCTCTTTATATGTTATGTTATGCATTCTAATTTTTTTTGTTTTATAGGTTTTCTAAAATCAACAATTATTTTTAACTAAATGATGAATTTATTTCTATGTCAGAATCTGAGAGTTAGAAAAAACCTAGAAAATCAACCTCCTTCACTTGTCAAAGACCCAAAAATCAAAACTAATAACCTTATTTGTTTTTAGGTTGCAAAAATGGGGTGATATATTCAAAAAAATTACGTTTTCTATTCACAATTAATTTTAAGTGCTTAAAAATTAATTCACATTTCATTTTGAGTGTTTAAAAATCAAGTCATTTTTCATTTTGGGTTCTAAGAAAACTTGCTTATTTGTTATAAATTTTTCATTTATTATAAGTATTATTTATTGTTAATTGAGTGTGTTATGAGGATATTTTATGTTTATTTTCTCCCCTTTGGGGGACTAAAAAATGCAAATATTCTATTTGTTTTAAAACTCAAAGATTTGCCTATTACGATCTTCACTCACCTTTAGTGGGAGTTATGTGAATAAAAATGATAGTAACTTCATTTTTATTTTGGTTTAACTAGTGGGATTTAATCATCTCCTCATAAGTTCTCTAGGGGTGCATTGATTTGGGGTTTCATCTCCCAACATTGTAAAAAACCCACTTTTCTAGTGGGGTCTACAAATTGATCATGTTATTTAATTGAAGAGTGGTTGAGTGGTTAACCTAACAAGTTAAATAAATCCTCAGAACATGCATGTTCTAGACATCACACTTCACTGAGTAATTGATAGATTAAGTGGTTTCAAAAGGGATAAAACCCTCTTCTAATAAGCTAGATGGCTTGACATCTAATTGGTGGATAGTTCTAAAGAATCCATGGACCACAAGGTATATCAGGACCATCTAGAAAGCCCCCAAAAACATTATTTTTAATAATTTTTGGCTATGACACATTCATTGATGTAGGGGTGAAAATGTTAACATCCCCAAAAGATATATTTTACATATAAATTTTTTGAGAAAAGGGGGTGTAAAAACCCTAAAAATAACTACAATAATTTCTTTAATGAATCTTAAATTTTATCATCTCTCAAGGTAAGTATATCAAAAGACTTAATGAATATGGAGTAATCATGTCAGCCACTAAAATAGGGTAGATAGATTGAGTATTAGCTTGATTGATTATGGTGTTAAAAAGTTATCATAATTTTCATACACCTACACAAAAAGGTGTTAATTTGTCCAAATTGGTTCAAACTTATACATTTAATACCCTCTTTATGTGAAAGTATATCGTTATTATATCTATGTTGTTGGTCTAAACTTGTTCAAAAATTATACATTTCATACCTCTTTTATGTGAAACTGTACCATTAATTTGTTCACATTCCAAGTCTAAATTGGTCCTTTCTACCACTTGTGTCTAAATTGTGCTCAAACCACACCTTCCTTAATTGTGATTGTATTATTACACTACCCACATGAGTTTAAACATAATCTAGTCTCGTCCTTAAGTTCTAATTTTAAGATCATTTATAATTGAGACTCCATATTATTCCCTTATGTTCAAGTCAATTCTATTCAAATCTAAGCTTTCTTGTGTCAATTTATGAATACTATATTCTCCTATTTCTATCTAGGTCTATTCCAAATTTCATGTCTAATATGCCTTGTTGTAAATGAAGCAGTATGGCTAATAATGTTGCTTATGAAGATGATTGAGCTCAAGGTCAAACTAATCCATTCACATATCAACATACTTATCTTCATGAATGAGAATATTTTATGAATCCAAATAATGTGGAGGTTAACCAAAGTGTGTATGAGGAAGTGTAACTGATAGATGATTCAATTCAACACCAATTTGAGTAACATTTGTTTTATAATAGAGAAGACATTATTATGCATTTATTAGAGTTGGGTGTCAAAGCTCTTCATGATTCTCCTCTATAAAACATGTGTAAAATATCACCACCACCAATTAATATCCAAATTACTAAGTGGAATGATGAAGAACCATCTTGTAGTCATGATCCCCCAATTATTCAAATGTCTACAAATCCATAAACATTTAGGAAAGGGAAAGATCTACTTGTAGCGTCACCCCAAGTCTCACCTAATGTCCAAGCTCAAGTATGACAAATGCATAACCTTTCCAATTTGGTACTTAATGCAAGAGTTAATCCTCTACTTGAACATCCAAGTAAAGATGCATTGGTTGCATTATTATTGAGAAAATTACAACCAAAAATCCTTTATAACTAGTTTTATAAGATATCCAACAAACATATCCCAATCCTTACCAAGTGGCATGTAATCCCATTCCTCAAATTCTATCCAAACAGTTAAAAAGATAAAATTATCTCTAACAAATCCTTATAGAGAACATTCCTTCTAATTTACACATTCCTAAACATAATTATATTATTGTTACTTCTAAAATACGATAACAAGTTCCATTAGTTCAACTGGTTACTTATACACAACAACAAATCTCTGTCATTCAAAAACAAGTCCTTAGTCAAACATAACAACTTTCTCCTATGCAATGATATATTTCCATCCCATAATCTAACTACACTGAATAAAAGCTTCCTCCTACATAATGACATGTATCCATTCCTTCTTCTAATCAATACCAAATTATGCCTTACCAATCAAATCCTATAAATATAAATAATACTTCTAATTGGTTAGGGAAAAGGCTTCCAACAAATCCAACAAATTTATAATTCCATTATCAACCAAATAGTCCCCCACCCAATTCGTAATATTATATTGTCTCAGGAATTATAGGCTATAAAAGATACACTATTGAGTTTACAAGTTGGAAATCAAATTCAGAAATATAAATTGGATCATATATATGCATATCCATTTGATTTAAGTATTTTATAGATACCACTTCTATCTAATTTTGAGATGCTGAAGTTTGATAAGTATAAAGGAAAGGGTGAACCAAGAGAGCACCTAAGCATATTCTTTGTTGCCTGTTAATAGGTTAGTTATAACCCTAATTTATTACTTTGAATGTTATCATGCAATTTAGTTCATCTTGACTAAAGTGGTTTACACATCTGCCCAAAGGTTTTGGTACTATGTTTGATGACTCATTGGATAAGTTTATTAATTTTTTTTATTATAATATTGAGCAAGAGTTAACCATGTTGACATATGTGATATTAAAAAAAAAGGAGGAAATATATTTACTACATATCTTCAATTATGGAACACACTAGCTATCTGTTTCCCCATGCACTTCCTAACACTGAGTTGGAAAACATATTTATGACAAATCTAAATTTAGAACTAACACATAGTCTCAGATTACAGTGTCTAGAAACATTTTATGAAATCATTGTAAAAGGTGTTTAGATATATAAAGATATAATTGATAAAGGATTGATAAATATTTATTCATAGAGTTAAAATCAATCTCAAAATTAATATCAACACCAGTCTCTAAGTTAGAACTAGAATTAGAACCAACATGATAATCTAAATCTGAAAATAGTGGTAGATAATCCCAAGATGTTTAACCATAACAAGCATATGGTGGGTAAAAGATTCATATATGTTATGCATGTTTAAACCATATAGCCTCCACCAGTTCAAAAGGCACCATAACCTCTTACATTGTAAAGGCAACATCCTCAAATAAATCAATGGACCGTATGACCATTTACTAATTTAGGAGAACCTATTGAGAATGTGGTTCATAAACTACTTGATACAAACATGATTATCTACCCAAATACAAAACACTATGAATACCATTGAATTAAAGGACATGTGATTTACATATATGTACAATTATGACATGTCATTTAGGACATGCTCGAAAGAGGAGAAATTGAGTTTAACAATGCTTCATCCTCTAATTATGGTTAAAATATGGGGATTTACCAAAATAATTTCCCTCAACATAACAACAAGGAGTATCAAAATTAACAACATCAACCCAATAATAATCATAATTAGAACTAGGACTCCCAAGCTCATAACATTGATTACCATTCCATTCCTTATGATTACAATGTAGTGGGATGTGTCATGGAACATCACGTTGCTACAATTAATATCAATACCCATTCCTAAAACCCCAAAAAAGCAAAAATTAATATCCTAGGATTAATTCCATCCATTTTGGGAGTTCCTCTTCCATATTATACTCATTTTTGATTTACTATTCCAAGACCTATCTATTCTAATTCAAACTCTAGTATTTCTATTCCCAATCAAGATTGTGTTGTTACAACTCAACATGCTAAGATCACCCTTTAAGGTCATGTACCTTATTCAGTTGATCCTAATCCACCTTATTATTCAAATATTAGTCAATATTAGTCCAAGTTGGCATATGCACCAATTAAAAAGATATGCAACCTTGTGGACTAACTGAATAAAATGCCAACATAAATTTATATTTTGGATCTGTTATATACCTCTCAACTACACAAAGATGTCCTCTATGGGATTTTATGTCAATATTAGGTACCAATAAATATTCACTTAGATAAATTTGCTTAGACTCTTATCTCCTATTACACAATTGATGTTTGATCAAAATGATATATCATCTCAGGGGGCTTATCACACTAATTATTTTTACATCAAGGTTATAATCACCCATCACAAGATCAAGAGAGTACGCATAATAAATGGATAGGGTCTTAATATTGTTTCACTATAATTAGTCCAATTTTTGGGTTATATTTCAGTGGATATAAATAATGATATTATTATTAGGGGGTACAACAATACTAAATTCTAATTAATAAGAACCATTTCCTTGCATATTTAGGTTGGGTTCACTATCCATAGTACCCTTTGTCATGTAATTTATCTTAATCTACCATATAATCTCTTTTTTGGCCATTTTTAGATTCACAAGATACATGCAGTGCCTTATATTCTCCATTAATACATTATGTTTCCTCATATTAAAATGGAGGTGACTAATCTTGGAGATTTATAACCACATCAATATTGCAAACATCTTGAAACAGAAAGTCACCAGTATACTTATTGTCCTAGTGTTATCTATCCCATCAAAAAGGACAAACAAATAATCTTTAAACCACCTTCATCCCATTATGTAGATCCTGACACCCTTGCTTTTTCTTCCAAATCACCTTTTCCCTCATTGAATTCCTCTCATTTTAACATTCATGATAAAGGTCTAGGCACACATAATATGAAATATGCTTTTCATGTGGCCAAGCTACATAGATCATTGAGGTCCTATGGCTAGCCCAAGATGGAGTGGCATAAGAAAGGGATAACATGATCTCTTCCAAAACCTCTTCAATTTTTTCTAGGAAAGGCCTTTATTCAATAACATTTGAAACCAAGAGATGAGTCATGGTTGTATAATGAGGACCTCACTCCTTATTTCCAGAGTAAAAAATACCCTATTCTCAACAAAGTTATGGCTCATAATACTTATAAAGGAAAGGGATTTGGGGAAAAAGATCAAGGTTAATTAGATACTATTATTTTGATGAAACATTCTAAGAAACAAGGTTTAGGATACAAACCACATAGGGTAGTCCCCAAACATCTTGAAAGTGGTTTAATCTATGCACTAAATGATGATATTCCTAAAAATGACATAAAGTACTACTATAATATATATCATGAGCTCTCTAACACTAAGCTATTCAATTTATTCTCTATTTTTACCATTTTTGTTGTTCCTACCATTCTCTCACCCTTCAATATCCCAAACTTATTGATTGGGACCACCAAGGCAATGATATCACTCTTGATGAATTCAAAAAGGAAGATGTGCTATCAAATTTCTTGGGCTTGAGAGATAATTTATCAATAGGTGACCACAAATAAGTATTTGTCTTCACTTTAGATCATGTGGCCTACTTTAGAGAGAAAGTGAACTTCCCAAGTCAAAATAAAAATGAAACATCAACATCTTTAAGCAAATGTTTTTTGAAGTGATTTTGGATTAGGTAAAAATAAAAGATAAAGATATTTACTTTAGTGAAAACCTATTTCATGCACCATTGGATGAGGAATTTCTCTCTCCCTCCTTGGAAGCCTAAGAGTCCACATGTCTTCATCTATCATATAGTGTTGAAATCAAGCCCAAATATTATAATGAATTTGAGCAAATGGTTTTATATAATCCCCACTTGGTAGCTTATTGGCCATTACTTAAGGGAAATGATTCTAATTCTTCCTACATGGGTCCATCTAAACATTCACCTTCTAAGTCTAATGATCAATTACGTTCTTTTTCTCTTATTCTAGATGATGGTTCCATACTTTTGGTGAAAGAAACAATAGAGGTCAACATCGGTCCATATGATGATCCAAAGATAATAAATCTTGGCCCATCCCTCACTATCAAGGAATGTAAATTGATTATTATCCTTCTCATAGAATTCATTGATATATTTATGTGGGATTATTCAGATATGCTTGGTCTAGATCCATCATTGGTCATTCATCACTTGGTCATGAATCTAGATGCCATGCCTATTAAGTAGAATCTAAGAAATATGCATCCACATATTACTTTCCTTGTCAAAGTTGAATTAGAAAAATAACTCGTAGGTTTCATCAAACCCATTCCATATGTAGATTAAATTTACAACATTATTCCTATCAGAAAGAAACCATTCAACATTCAAATCTATATGGATTTTAGAGATCTAAATAAATATTATCCAAAAAATGACTTTCCACTACCAAATATAGATATGATTATGGATTCAACAATGGGTTGCAAAATTATATCTCTCATGGATGGATTTATAGGATATAATCATATTAAAATTGATCCAAACGATCAAGTCAAGATAACATTTACAACCCCTTGGGGCACATTCTGTTATCAAGTCATCATATTTGTATTTAAAAATGTAGGAATGATTTATCAATGAGCAATGACTATAATTTTTCATGATCTAATGCATTATATCATAAAATACTATATGGATGATATCTTGGGTAAATATAAAACTTGCACAAAACATTCGATAGTGATACGAAGGATATTTGCATGACTTCATGAGTATAAAGTGAATCTCAACCCTAAGAAATATGTTTTTGGGGTTACATCTAGAAAATTGTTAGTCTTCATTTTCTCTCATAAGTGTATTAAAGTCAATCCAGCTAAAGTTCAAGCAATAAATGAAATTTCATCTTCCTCTAATCTAAAGAAACTACATAGTTTATAGGAAAAAATATAGGATATTAGATGCTTCACCTCTCAACTTGTTGATCATTGTCATCCATTCGCTCATCTCCTAAATAAAGGCATTAAATTTCAATTGAATACAAAATTCCAAGAGGATTTTGAATAACTTAAGAAATATCTATCCAATACTCATGTGCTTGTTCCATCAGTGTCAAGAAAACCCTTCTTACTATACCTTTATACAACTAATATCACCTTGGGGAAATCCTTGCTCAACATGATGATCAAGGGAAAGAACGAGTTATTTATTTTTTTAGAAAAACATTAGTGTCTTATGAGTAGGACTATAGTCCAATTGAGAAAATGTCTTACATTAGTCTTTGATTTCTAAAAGCTTAGACATTACATGCTAAATAACAAGGTACTATTGAATTTTAAAGTGGTTAAATTGAATTATTTATTGGCAAAATCAACTCTCACAGGTTGAATGACAAAATGGGTCATGTTTCTAAGTGAATTTGATATTGATTACACACATCAAAAATCAATAAAAGGACAAATTCTCACTAATAATCTACCTGAAGCACCATTACAATATTTTATTCCTATCATAGTACAATTTCCTAATGAGTCTATTATGACTCTAACTGAAGATAAAGAATGAAATCTCTATTTATATGGTTCTTTAAAATCACATGATTCATGATTAGCACTATTATTTATCACACCATAGGGAATTCTTATTCTAAAATATTTTCACATTAGCTTTCCATGCATAAATGATATCATTGAATATGAATATTTAATTGATAAACTATGTCGTGCTGTGTAATGGGATATTTAAGATTTATAAGCATGTGGAAATTCTCAGCTTATTATTAATAATGTCAGTGTTCAATATAAAATATAAAATTAAAAGTTGGTGCCTTACAAAACTATTGTGGATTCTCTTATAATCAATTTTGAAACCATTCAATCTGAGTAGATCCTGAGTGCTAATAATAAATTAGTTGATGCTATGGCTACTATTGGTTCAATGATTGTAATTTATTATTCTATTTTAGAGTAAAAATTTCTCATCGAACATCTTCTTGTTCTAGCATACAACTATTCACATTCTGAGATGATATGTGTTATTACTGGTCTTGATTCCCCTTAGTACCATGATATCTTCCCCTATCTCCATGATCATGTACTTCCACCTAATCTATCCTAGAACCAAATGAAATAATTTATCAAAAACACTTCCTAGTACACTATAATTGGTAGGTTGCTATATCATAGATGTTATGATGGAAACCTACTTCATTTTTTAAATACAAGAGAATATGACTTACTACTTAGGGAAGTCCATGAAGGGATTTATAGGGCCTAAAATAGTGGTATGGTCCTAACTAGTAAATTACTTTGTATTGGTTACTATTTTCCTACCATTGAAGTAAATGCATGTGCATATGTTAAGAAATGTATACCATGTCAAAAATATGGCAATCTAATTCATGCTTTGACATAGTCAATACAACTAGTCATAACTCCTTGACCATTTTCAACATGGGGGATCGATCTCATTAGAAAAATTAACCCTACTTATTTAGATGGTCATAAACATATCTTTATTGTTATCGAGTATTTTACTAAATGGGTATAGTCAATCCCTCTCAACTATATAAAAGGTAAGCAGATTTTAAAGTTCATTCTAAATCATATCATTTGCCATTACAACATCCCTTCCACCATCATACTTTAAAAATAAGGATATCACCACCAACTCTTTTGAGTTCCACATCAAACATAAGTTTTAAACCCCTTATTACCCTTAGGTAATGGTTAGGTAGAAGATTTGAACAAGATGTTAATCAAAATTCTTGAAAATATTATCAATACCTTTAGTCAATATAATTGTAAATACTTTAAAAATAAGGATGTCACCACCCTCTCTTTTGGGTTCCACACCAAACATAAGTTTTAAACCCCTTATTACCCTCAAGGTAATGGCCAAGTAGAAGCTTCAAACAAGTTGCTGATCAAAATTTTTATAAATATTGTCAATATCTTTGGTCAATATTAACACATGAAAATATTCCCAGCTTTATGGGCATATCATACCAATGTTTTCACTTCTACTAGTGAAACTTTTTATTCCCTGATCTATGGATATGAAGCCATCTTCCCTGGTCCTTGATGAAGAAGATTACCAAATGGCCATATTAGTAGAGTTGGAGCTTCTAGATGAGAAAAGGATAACCACTCTCAATAAACTCAAGTCTTATTAGAATAATTTTCTCAAGAGTTTGAGCTTGGTGACCTTGTGATCAAAGAGAATTAGGTAACTACTAATGCTAAAAGGGAAAATAAAGGTAAGTTTGAACCAAATTGGTTGGGCCCCTTTGTTATTACTACTATGGTTCTTATGCATATAGATTAGATACTAAATAAGGTGATGAATTAGATGATCTAATGAATATTAATCACTTTTATATGCTACACTCTAGTCTATAAATGTTCCTTATTGGGGGTATTTTTGTTTTGTTATCTTTCCCTATTTATTTTAGCCCTAGTTTGGGGGTATACCTTCATTGTTCCTCCCTTCCCTATCCTATGCCCATCATGGTCTAATTACAATTCTATAAGTACCATAGGTGGATCAAAGAAACACTCAGAAAGATCAAAAAATAATAATGTGTTGATGCCTCTAGATGTACCATAGGGGTTCTTAGTGTTCAAAGAATGCTTCTCATTTTAGAATTCTAGGAATTTAGAGCATGAGTAGTAAGTTGTGGAAAATTGATGTCACATATGGTGAAATAATGGCAGAGGTATGTATGAGTGTTTCATAAAATTTATAATAAGTGATGGTTGAGAGCCATCATGGTCTATTATTTATGAATTCTAGAGGAGCTATGTTAATACTCAGTGAATTATGGATCTATTTAATCTACAAACTAATCTATATGAATATTTATAATGAAATCTAAATTATAGTGATCTAGTATAAAAAAGGAGCAAAGAGAAGGGTATGATAGGAAATAAATAAGTGATTATTGATCTTGAACTCAAATATCATGACAAATTTCCAATTATAGCTGAACCTACATTTGACTAGTATATGATGTAAAATAGTAAAGCTCAAATTTCACCACACACTAGGCACAATCCTAGGGATGATGTGAAATTATACAATTAAAGAAATAGATTTCACTTTAAAGGTTTGTTATTAGATTCAAATATCATTAGCACATTTGAATATAGAACAAATAAAATGAAGCAAATTTAGGATCCTTTACTAATTTAACATAAGCACAAATTAGAAACCCTATATCACATATGCAAATTCAAAATTCAAAGAAACTATTCAAACTTAAGCATTAAAATCAACAATTGAGAGAAGATACTATGTTAAAAATTGACACATTCAATTTGGACAATCTTTGCAAAATTCCTTGATTGTATTATTGATTGAAGTATACAAATTTGCTCAAAATTTCTCTCACTTAGGAACATGGTGGTACTACCTTTTATAGAAAGTTAAGGCAATACACCAGTCAATTACAAGTTAAAACTATACAAAAAATAAGGGTAACTATCTTTCCTTAGAAAGTTATAGAATACACTTGTCTTTTACAATTAGACTAACCTAGAGGCAATATGTTAATAGATTAGCCTATGCCTTACAAAATAATATTCCCTAATTTAAAATATTATAGTGTTTTACAAAAGGAATATTAACTAGTGGGTGGGCTCATTGCCTTGACACTCTCTTATTGATCCTACAAAAGTTCCATAACCTTTTGATGTTGTTCCTTGATCAAATCCAAGTCTATCACAGGATTTAGGAAGCATAACTCTTCATGATCAACTAAGTCATCAAAATCCTTATCATTCTTGGCCATAGCTTCCTTAATGCTCCTATCCTCTACTATCTTTTCCTTAACTATGAAAATTATGCCTAAGATTATATTATTATCTCTACTATACTAACCTTGGCTCTCAATTTTGACTGACTACATCATAAAGTGACCTTATGTTTATACTCTAGGTCATCAATAATTCCCAAGGTAGTGGCATTGGTAGGGTTAGCCAATATTGTGCCAAGTAATTGCTTAATCTAGGAAATCAACTCTTCATCATCCCTAAGGAGTCTATCCAAGCCTATTGACCAAGTACTTAGACTTTATATTTTGTCCACCACTATCTACAAAGCAGTATTTAGGTGGGATAGGCTAGCAATTTTGAATTTAGGAATTTTATTCCTAATCAATATATTGATGAGATCTCTTAACTTGGTCTCTACCCCCTACCATTATGCTATTAGTCCTTTGGATACTTCACTTTATTAGTTTAATTAATCTTGTCTTAGATTTATTGACTACATAGAATTAAACACATCAAAGAAGAAATATTTAAACATATTTAATAAAACATCAGACAAATATATAATGGCCTGTGTCTCTATATTTTCCTTCTCCTTTTCCAAATTATGAATCTTCTACTTCATTCCTGTAATACCAACCTTTGCTTGAGTTGATAGGGCCTCAATTAAGCTCTCAATATCCTCTTCATGGATGGGATGTTCACCTGGATATTGTCCTTCAATTGGAGTTAGACCTATAAAAGGTTCAACCTTCTAGAAGGTGAACTCTTCAATTTATACCATGGCTTTCTTAGTGGTGATCCTTTATAATATAGTTGTCTCTAGATTGAATTACATCATGGTAACTAGATTTATGAATTTTGGAGGTTTTAGGACCTTAATTCCTATGCTATTTAATGCTCTAAGAGCATCCATTTTCTTATTTTTTAGCCCTGTAGTGGCCACTATCTTTCTTTCTTCTTCTTCCTTCATTATAACCCTGATCTAGGGCTTGATATCATAATGTAAATTTATGTCAATAACTTTTATTAATGCCCATGAGTGGGAAAAAGAGGGGATCTTATACAATTTCCCATAGATAAACTAATGAGGGATGATTGGCCCATGGATGGGGAATTCCTCACTGAATAGGTTGATCACACTAGTGGGATGTGTGAGAGTCAAGCTTGGCATTTCTGATCCAACAAGGACCAATGCCATCTCTACCTTCATCTTCTCTTTGGGTGCCACTAGGACTATATCAAGAATAAATTCTTTCCCTTTCTCTTCTCTAGGCTCCCCTACTTAGGCTTGTGCCTCTTCAATCTACTCATCTTCCTTATCAGTGCCATATGCCTCAACAAGATCTCTGAGGGCACCTTCAATTATCTCATCTAGATCTAAGAAAATCATGTCTAAATACTCAACTAGAGATGGTGGCCTTTAGGGTAAGGCTAAAGATGAGGGTCCCTCTCTAGGTATTTCTTTTATCTCTTCCTTTCCATGTCCTTATTCAATTTATCTTTTAGGTTGTGGTTGTTCTAACTGAGGCTACTCTTGGGGTAGCCTAGAATATCTAGGTAGTAAATGATAATGGAGAGGATGTAATTTCCATACCTCTTATATTAGTTTATCATCACTTGTTAACATATGCACAAGCTTAATATTGTACCCCTTGAACCTAGTCAACACTTCTTCAAAGTTGATTGCCTTGATGTAAATGGTGTCATGGACACTGAGTAATGCACATATAGTAGTTTGGGTAGCTATTTTGACTTCAAATGGTTACCTACTATATTTTTGGGATCTCACATTTTAAGATCATGTAATTGTAACCCAAATGAGTCTCTATACTTGGACATGATCTATATCTAATTCCAATCTTGTAGCATGGTCCTTCCAATGATTAGAGGAAAGGGATGGAGAAGGCCCTTCCTCTTCTCTTTACCAACTTACTAGGCACATAGACAGGTAATCTATACAGTGATGACATAGCTCCCTCAATTTATATTACTATGCAATATAGATAAATCTAGATATATTCCATCATCTCTACATAATTCTTGATCAATGGGTGAACCTTGGGCATGGGAAAACCTGTGATAGCCTCCACCAGAGTTGGGTAGACATAGTCATCGATGAAATGCATATGGTTCTTGTACTTGAAGATGTGTAATTTTGATTAATGGTGGGATATGGTGGTTTTACCTTCAAGAGACCAAGTTATGATGCTTGGGAAGTTTGTGGAAGTAATTAGGTCATCAAGCAAGTAAGACATCATGAAGAATTTCTTGCTAGCCTTCTTCTTGATGGTTGTAAATTGGCACCCTATGTGAATGCTAATCAAGTCTCCAATGGGAAGGGTGAGCTTCTCTTTTACCATGAAATATACATAAGAGACCCAGGTCCTATTTACATATGTGGTTGAGGGGGCTCTTGATGCTCTATTTAATAGGGTCATGATTACCCTGATCCCTTCCTTAAATTGTACAATTAGGATCCTTCCCTCAAGGTCCCTAAACACATGGTTCCCTTGGATCAACCATGGTTGAAGGATAGTATCCAAATCATTTTTTTGGTCCACTCTTTGATTTTAGGTAGGTATACATGGGGTTTTGGGAATTTATAGTATCTTTCAAAGGATAGAATGGAAATGTAAGCAACCTTCTTAAATGTTCTCTCATGGATGATCCAATCATTTTCAATCCTAAAATCTACAAAAATAGGAGCAAGCACATCGATATAGTGAATTACCTTTGGCTTGATAGTAACATAATGTAGGCTAACCATTTAAACTGTAACCAGGTCATAGTGCTTCTTGGTAACCATGGAAATTATTTTCTCCTCCTTGGTGATGGGATTTAGCTCCTCTATGGTGAAGAAGAGTTCAAACCAATTCTTATTTCCATTTTTTAAGGCCACAGTGTCTAATTTAGTGTCCTTAAAGATTATACCTTCATTATCTATGGATATATAGAGATTTGTCTCTTCTCTTAACTACTGCCTATGAGCTACCATGGATTCTACTTGCAAATTGTTCACACTAGATTTCAATTGATCTCTATGATGCTCTTTTGCGCTAAAAAACACAATTAAGCTTCTCTTGGATTGAATTGTAACCAACTGAGTTCACTTAGGTCTATTTCATGTAGGGTTTAGGGTTTTAGATATTTAATGGTGGTAGATCATCTAACATTCATCTCATATTTGCTTGGGATTTGATTTAGACCTTTGCCTTTATACCTTTGCATGTTTTAACACACAAGATCTCCTCTTTTGTCATTTTTTGCTTACATGGCATTTATGTGGCATCAATATGGACCTTTCATGGAATTTTTCATAAATGAATTTTTAGCACTAGCCATTAGAATTTAAAAATTCCCAACTTTTATTTTTCACCATTGGATGAAGATCCTGTGAGTGACCGTAAACCATTGATCTTAATTTGGGTTCTTGGTTATGATTGGCTCTTTTTGGTACTGAGCCTTGTGTTTGTGCCACTTGGCACCTCTATAGACCTTCATGAGCTCTGTATCCTACATCAATCCTTTTTTTAATGAGTATTTTCCATGTGGAAAACTTGTAAGTCTTTAAAAATTCATCAATTCCTTTACAATATTGGATCATCTTCCCATGATGAAGCATGAACCATTGGATCTTGGTTATCCTCACACCATCTAATTGGGATCCATGATAGAGTGAGATCTATTCAATCCTAAAAGATATGTAAAGCTTGATTAATACATATCCATGTAAAGGACTTAAGATGTCCACTACCCAACTTTTTGTGGAAGGTGCTCATGATTTGGGTGGCTTTTTCTTATGAGACACATCTCAGGTAGACCCCTTCAAAGTTTATTCTATACAAGATCCCATTATTGATCAGATAATGGGTATCCTTCAATTTTAGGGCCCTCTTTTGCTCCCTGGTTAGCCTTATAGAACAAATACCATTGATTAATAAATGGATGATATAATCATACCATTCAATAGCTTAAAAGTTTTGTTAATCCAATTGAATAACACTTAGCCTATGGTTAGTATTATAAATCATCTGGATTAGACCTTGGCACCTTACCAATTTTGCTATTTTCATTTCTAAGTCATACTCTTGAAAAATTGACATTTGCTTACCTCTATGTTCTCCCAGCTCATTTTGACTTAACATAAGCTTGGTGGTAGGGTTAGGTAAGATAACATGAACCTTATTTCTAAGGATATAATTCCTAAATTTCTTTACTACCTTTATTAATGCATATTACTACTTATCAATCAATCAATAATTCAACTCAACATTCTTAAAGTTAGTGCTCATAAAAGCTATTGGGTGATCACACCCATCAATCTTCTAAGTTAATATAGAAGCCATAGTATGGTCAGATACAAAAGAGTAGAGGTAGAAGTCCCTTGAAAATTTAGGACTTATAAGGATTAGATCTTGGTTGATGGCCTCCTTAATATCATTGAAAGCCTTCCTAGATTCTTTATTCTATGTGACCTTGGAATGATTATTCAACATGTCATTTAATGGCTTGATAATCTCTACAAAGCCATAAATGAAATTTCTTACAAAGTTTATCTTACCAAAAAATGACTTTAGCTCTTTTTTACTCTTTAGAGGTTCTATTCTAGATATGGCCTCCACTCTTTCAAGGTCTTTAGAGATCCCATCTTTAGTTATGACATGACCTAATAATTTTCCTTTAGTAACATAAAATATACTCTTTGTAGGGTTTAAGGAGATTCCATACCTTCTACATCTCTCAAATATTTATTATAAGTACATAAAGTGATATTCCCTATTTTTAGAAAAAAAAATTAGATCATCCATATATATAATAATACAGTTACCAATCAAGCCTTGGAAGACATGGTTTATAACCCTTTGAAAAGTAGATCCTGTGTTGATTAGCCCAAAGGGCATTCTTTTATAAGCAAAGGTTCCCCATTTGGTTGTGAAGGTTTTTTTCATCCTATCCTCTCTATCAACAAACACCTAGTTGTAACCTGAATATCCATCAAGAAAAGACATCATAGTTGAAGTTAAAATAACTTGTATAACTTGGTTTAGAGAAGGAAGATGATAGTTGTATTTTTTAGATTCTTTGTTCAAGTTTTTAAAGTCAATGCATAGTCTAATCTCACCATTATTCTTCTTGACTAACATTAAATTAGCCACCCAAGTAGAATGTCTGATGGGAAACACTATCCTGGCATCTAGCGGTCTCTTGACCTCTTTAAAGATCATTAGTTCTAGGATGGGTTCATAGGCCTCTGCTTTTGTCTGAAGGGTTTACAACTTTCCTTAAGGGGTATAGTATGGGTGATGAATCTTGGATAAAATATCTTTAAGTCATCATAGGACCATGTTATAACATTCTTATACTTAGCATCTCTTTGGCCTTCTTGTTCTCATTGTTGGTGCAGGCCTTTCCTATGTTTACCAGCTAGGGTTGATCTTGGTGGCCAAAATCTATTGCATTGTAGTCCTTCCCACTCACCTTGGGAATATTAGGTACCTTATACAACTTATCTTGATCAAATATCCTTTTTAAGGTAATCATGCCTTTGGAGATTTTATTGTCATTCAACTGAATGACCTTTCCATCAAACTTGCCTTCTTCGATTGTATTTTCATCAGTCTCATCAATGATGTGATCCTAAAATACTCTAGAATTGGTCATGAATTCTAATATTTACTAATCATCATTAAAGACTTGAAAATGGTTGACATTTTCAAGGATTGAAGGATAAGGTATCAACTTAATGCTAAATTTAGGTGAGTCCTAGTTGGGCATGAGGTTGGCTACAACTAGTGCCAACTCATCAACAGCTTGGTTCTCTTCTCTAGGAATGGAGACAATGTTAAAGGCATCAAAAGAATTAATGAAATCTTAGACCCTGAACTTATACCTCTTAAGGTATGAGAGATTATATTAGCATTTACTTCTTACCTAGTTGACTACTAGCTCAGAGTCACCATAGACTAGTAGTTCTTTGACCTTGTTTTTCATAAAAAATTGTAAGCCTAAGATAAGGGCCTCATATTCAAAAAGTTTATTAGTGCAAATGAATTGGATTCTATAAGAAGCATGATACTTTTTATTAGTAGGATCAGTTAAGACAACACCAACACTAGATCCATCTTTACACCTAGCACCATCAAAATGCAACTTCCATAGTCCAAGAATAAAATGAGTACCTATAGGATCACATACATTGGCAGTCTCTAAGGTAAAAACCCCTAAGTATGAGTCAATAACATTTACCCTTTCATTTACATCATTTTACTCTATGATCATGTGTTTCATCCTTGGCTCTTTTTCAACCTTGATCTGATTTGGAACTCTCTTCCAAGGAAGCCACAAATGTGAGCAGTTAATAGACATGTAACCATTCAAAGCCTTGGCCTATCTCCTACTTAATAATATCCCATATAAATTAGGAATGTCAACAACCTATATATCAATAAGCTACTAAACCCTAGGTTCAAAAGCTAATTGCATATGAACATTCAATAACTCCCTAACCACTTTGACCTTAGAATTTTCTAATTGGGTAACAACCCTATCAGACTTAATAGGAGTCAAACTAAGTTGTTTGCATATACCTAATGTCATGATATTGGTAGATGCACTAGAATATAATAAGTAGTTATGAAAATTCTTACCAAACATTTTGATAGTGAGTCAGAAAGGGGGACATTCAACCTTTTGGATTTATGCACAATCACATTGGCATGGTTAGCCCTAGGTGGCTTGATGGAATTATTTGACAATGACTACAATAAAAGGTCCCTTTGATATGTGATCTATTTTATTTCATGAAATGTAATATTATCCTTTATCTTCTTCATATCCTCAACTATATTATATCCATTTTTATTGGAAGAACTAGGAATATCAATATTAGGTTTAGGAGCACTCCCTTTAGGTGGCTCAAGATTGTTGCTTGAAGAAGTGGCTGGAGGAGTTCCAAAGTTATTTGGAGGCATTGAGGTACTCAAAGGCTGCATCTTCTCTCTATTACTCAAGGGATAACTCTTATTCAAGAATTATTGGAAGGCTTGGATCTCTTTAGGGATCTTACTAGGTTCATTCTTCTCTTGAAAGGGGAAGTCAAAAGTCTCCACCATGAAGGATTGATCAGATGATTTAGATCCAAAAACACTTACATAATTATTCTTGTTAGGGACTACTTAAAATTTATCTAATTCTTCTTATAAAGCCTCAAAATCCTTGAAAAACTCAATGCAATCAATTTCACCATGCTTAGTTATGCATTGTACTCTATAATAACCAGGGAATGCAAAATAAGTAAGGTTAATGCCCATAGTCTTCTTTTCAGAAGATGGCTCATTATTCCTATTATTATGAAATTTATCATTCTAAAATCTATTTTTTGGCCTATTAAACCTTTGAAATAATAAGTTATTACTAGAGATTTCAATAATACCTCTAACTTATTTTTACAGTTGAAGAAAATTAGTGCTCAACTTTTGGACCATTTTAAATATAGACCCATTCTCATTTTTAGGAGTTTAAAAATTATGTACCTATTTATTGTTAGCACCAATAGTCAGTAATAAATCTCTTTGATCATTTTTATTGAATCCATTAGTGGCATGATGACTCAAAAATCCAATGTTTTGATTGGGAGCAACATGACTCAAAGGCAATTAGTTGAGGTTTGGAAGTTGACTCAAGGATAGGAATTTTGGTTATTGTTTGGAAAGATGTTCAGAGTGGGCATATGTGGGTTAATATTTGCAACATAATAGGACATTTGTCCTTGGGGATGCATTTGGTCATTGATGGTCATTACCTCAGAATAGGCCTTGGCTAATGAAGTTATAGATGGCATGGATCTCTTCAAGAATACAAAGGTCATGAGATCTACTGCATCTTTGTAGATTTATAGAGATACAACATCATCAAGCTATAGGGTTCTATGGTCCTACTATACATTTTATAAAATTTGGTATTAAAGGACCTTATGGGTTCATTTGTATCTCTTTTAATGGTGGTTAACTGATGGTAAATAACATAGGGACTAGAAATATTACCAAATTGATCTATGAACACATTGGTAAAACCATCCCAACTAGTGATAAGTTATAATTGTCAAGAAAGTTCAAAAATCATTCATAAGAAGCATATTTAAAGGTAAGAGGAAATAACTTGCATGCTAAATCCTCATGCACAACATTTAGTAACCTTAAGGCAACTTTAAAATACTTATTGTGCTATTTAATAGTTGTAATACCAGTTGGACTAAATGTAGGAAATTAATTCTTACAATTATATGGGAAATCATGTACCACACCTAGCACATTGATTAAAAAGTCTCCTAACCAAGCCATACCTGAATGATGATGGAAGGAAAGGTATCTTGAAGAGGTGAAGTTGGCAAAGATTTGGATCTCCTACATCTACCTTTATCATGCCTACCCTTTTTTTGAACCTCAAATTCAAGCAAAGGCTCCCTTAGCTCTGAGTGTGATTTGGTTCAAATCTTTGGCAATTCTAGCCTGAGGGTTGAAGATCATATTTGAAATATAATGTATCAGGATAATATTTATAAAGAACTAGGATTGAACCTACACATTAAGCTCATTTTGCAAATATTTGTGTAAAGAATAGTAAAGGATGTTGATATTTAACTAAGATAGGTCAAAGATGTATCAAATTATGAAAATATGATCTATCTTTATAAGCTTAAGCTCAAATAATCCTAGATCTATGAAAGATATGACAACCTTTGATAAAAACAAGCTATTCTAACCTCAAATACTGTGTATTTCCAAACTTAAGCTAAATTTACCAAAACCAAGCATCAAGCATCAAATAAATTTGATCTTTGTCTAAAGGAATCACAAGGATGGGTAAAAAACCACAAATATCGATGATCTTTACACTTATAAGGAAAGAATTACTCAAAATCAAAAAAATAACATCAATCTTAGACCAAAACACACCAAAATAGACAAGGATCCAACCACTTCACAAAGGTGCCCTCTTTCTAGTGCCAGCAAAATTCTACTCTTGTTGATGCCTCTAAATGTACCACAGGGTTTCTTAGTTTTCAAAGAATACTTCTCATTTTAAAATTCCAAAAATTTAGAGCATGATTAGCAGGTTGTCGCAACTTGATGCCACCTGTGGTGAAATAGCAATAGAGGTATGTATGAGTGTTCCAAAAAAATTATAATAAGTGATGGTTGGGAGCCATCATGGTCTATTTTTTGTGAATTGTAAAGGATCTATATTTATACTCAGTGAATTATGACCCTATTTAAGCTATAGACTAATCTATATGAATATTTATAATGAAATCTAAGCTACAATGATCTCGTATAAAAAGGAGCAAAGAGAAGGGTAAGGTAGAAAATAAACAAGTGATTATTGATCTTGAACTCAAATATCATGACAAAGTTCCAATTACAATTGAACCTATATTTGACCAGTATATGATGCAAAATAGCAAAGCTCAAAATTCACCACACACCAGACACATTCCTAAAGATGATATGAAATTATACAAGTAATAACTAGATTATACTTTAAAGGTTTGTTACCAGATTTAAATAGCATTAGCACATCTAAATATATAACAAATAAAATGAAGCAAATCTAGGATCCTTTACTAATTTAGCATAAGCACATATTACAAACCCTATACCATAGATGCAAATTTAGAATTCAAAGAAACTATTCGAACTTAAGCATTATAATCAATAATTGAGATACGAAGCTCTATTAACAATTAACACATTTAATCTAGACAATCTTTGTAGAATTCCTTGATTGCATTAATTGCTTGAAGTATACAAATTTTCTCAAAAAAATTATTGCTTAGGAACATGAAAGTACTACCTTTTATAGAAAGACAAGGTAGTACACTGGTTAGTTACAAGTTACAACTATACAAAAAATAATGACAACTATCCTTCCTAAGAAATTTATAGAATACACTTGTCTTTTACAATTAGATTGACCTAGAGGCAATATGCTAACAAACTAGCATATACCTTATAAAAGAATACTCCTTACTTTTAAATATTAAAATGTTTTACAAAAGGAATATTAACTAGTGGCTAGGCCCATTGCCTTAGGACTCCCTTGTTGATCCTACAAAAGTTTCATAGCCTTTTGATGTTGTTCCTTGATCAACTCCAAATCTACCATAAGATTTAGGAAGCAAACATCTTCATGATCAACTAAGTCATCCAAATTTCTATCATTATTGGCCATAGCTTCCTTAACACTCCTGGCCTCTACTATCTTTTTCTTAGATATGAAAATCATGCCTAAGATTCTACAATTATCTTTGATAGACTAACCCTAGATCTTGCTTTTGACTAACTACACCACTAAAGTGACCTTGTGTTTATACTCTGCATCATCAATAATTCCCAAGGTAGTGGTCTTGGAAGGGTTAGCCAATATGGTGCCAAGTAGTTACTTGATCTAGGAAATCAACTCTTCATCATCCCTAAGATTTCTATCCAAGCCTGCTAACCAAGTATTTAGACTTTATATTTTATCCACCACTATTCCCAAAGTAGCATCTAGGTGAGATAGGCTAGCAGTTTTGAATTTAGGAATCTTGTTCCTAATCTATATACTGATGAGATCTCTTAACTTTGTCTCTACCCCCTACCATTATACTATTATTCCTTTGGATACTTCACTTTAATGGTTTAATTCATCTTGCCTCAGCTTCATTGACTATAGAGAATTAAACATATCAAATAAGGAAGCTTCAAACATATCTAATATAACATCAGACATAGATAAAATGTCCTATGTCTCCATGTTTTCCTTCTCCTTTTCCAAATTGTGTATCTTCTACTTCATTCCTCTAATCCCAAACTTTTCTTGAGCTAATTGGGCCTCAATCAAGCTCTCAACATCCTCTTTATGGATGGGATGTTCACCTGGCTATTGTCCTTCAATTGGAGTCATACCTACAAAAGGTTAAACCTTCTAGAAGGTGAACTCTTCATCTCCTACCATGGATTTATTAATGATGACACTCTCTAATATATATGTCTCTTTATATAATTTCACCATGGTAATTGGATCTATGAATTTTAGTGGTTCTAGAACCTCAATTCCTATGCTACTTGATGCTCTAGAAGCATCCATTTTCTTACTTTATGGCCTTACAGTGGCCAATATCCTTCTTTCTTCTTCTTCCTTCATTATAGCCCTGATCCATGGCTTGATGTCATCATGTACATCTATGTCAACAAATTTTTTTAATGCCTAAGAGTGGTATAAAGAGGGGATCTACAATTTCCCATAGATAAACCAATCAAATATGATTGTCCCATGGATGGGGAATTCCTCATTGAATAGGTTGATCTTACTAGTGGGATGTGTGAGATCCAACCTTGACCTTTTTGGTCTAATAGGGACCAATGCCATCTCTGCCTTCCTCTTCTCCTTGGGTGCCACTAGGACTATATCAAGAATAACTTCTTTCCCTTTCTCTTCCCTAGGCTCCCCTACTTGGGCTTGTGCCTCTTCAATCTTTTCCTCTTCATTATCGATGCCATATACCTCAATAATATCTCTGAAGGCACCTTTAACTGTCTCATCTAGATCTAAGGAAATCATGTATAAATACTCAACTAGAGATGGTGGCCTTTGGGGCAAGGTTGAAGATGAGGGTCCCTTTCCAAGTCTCTCTTTCAACTTTTCCTTGCCATGTTCTTGTTCAATTTGTCTTTGAAGTTTTGGTTGTTCCAACTGAGGCTACTCTTGGGGTGGCCTAAAGATCTAGGCAAAAAATTATATTAGAGAGGATGCATCTTCCACACCTCTCCTACTAGTTTATCATCACTTTTTAACCTATGCTCAAGCTTAATATTATGCCCCTTGAGCCTAGTCAACACTTCTTCAAATTTACTTGCCTTAATGTAAATGGTGTCATGGACACTGAGTTGATGCACATATACTGGTTGGGGTAGCTATTTCAATTTTAAATGGTTTCCTACTATATTTTTGAGATCCCACATTTTGAGCTCATCTAATTAGAACCCAAATGAGTCCCTATGTTTAGACATGATATCTACCTACTTCCAATCTTGTAGCACAATCCTTTTAATTATTAGAGGAAAGGGATGGAGAAGGCCCTTCCTCTTTTCTTTACAAACTCCATCAACACCACTAATGATTTAAGAGACAATTTATTATTCTACCCACTTATTAGGAACATAGACAAGTAATCTATAGGGTGAGGACATGACTTCCTTAATTTAGATTACTATTCAATCTAGATAAAACTAGAATCTCCCAATCTCTACATACTTCTTGATCAATGGGTGAACCCTAGGCATGGGAAACCTATGATAGCCTCTACCAGAGTTAGGTAGACATAGTCATAGATGAATTACATATGGTTCTTGTACTTGAAGATGTGCAATTCTTATAGTGGTGGGATATGGTGGTTCTGCCTTTAGAAGACCAATTTTTAATGCCTAGGAAGTTGATGGAAACAAGTAAGGTATCAAGAAAGTAACACATCATGAAGAATTACTTGCTAGCCTTCTTATTGTTGGCTGAAAATTAGTGCCCTAGGTGAATGCTAATCAAGTCTCCAATGGGAGGGGTGAGCTTCTCTTCTACCATGAAATATACATAAGATACCCAGGTCCTATTTATATATGTGGTTGAGGGGGCTTCTAGTGCTCTTTATAATAGGTCCATGATTACCTTGATCCCTTCCCTAAATTGTATAATTGGGATCCTTCCCTCAAGTTCCTTGAACACATGGTTCCCTTGGAGCAACCATGGTTAGAGGATGGTCTCTTTGATTTTGGGCAGGTCTACATAGGGTTTTGAGAGTTTATAGTATCTTTCAAAATCTAGAGGGGAAATGTAGGCAACCGTTTTAGATGTTCTCTCATGGATGATCCAGTCATTATCAATCCTACAATATACAAAAATAAGAGCAATCACATGGATATAATGAAGTATCTCTAGCTTAGTAACAACATAATGAAGGTTGGCCATTTGAACTATGATGAGGTCATAGTGCTTCTTGCTAATCATGCAAATTCTCTGCTCCTCCTTGTTGATGGGTTTCAGCTCCTCTACAGTGAAGAAGAGTTCAGACCAATTCTTATTTCCATTGTTTAGGGATGTGGTGTCTAATTTGGTGTCCTTGAAGAATTTTCCTTCATTATCTATGGATAGATATTGCTTTGTCTCTTCTCTTAACTATTGCCTGTGAGCTATCATGGATTTTACTTAAAAATTATTTACACCAAATTGCAATTGATCTATGTGATGTTCTTTTGCACTTAAAAACATAATTAAGCTTTTCTTAGATTGAACTATAACCAATTGAGTTTGCTTAGGTCTCTTTTATGCAAGGTTTAGGGTTTTTGAGCTTTAATGGTGGTAGTTCATCTAGCATTCAACTCATACATGCTTGGGATTTGATTTTGACCTTTGCATTTATACCTTCACATTTTCTATCACATAAGATCTCCTCTTTTGTCCTTTTCTACTTACATGGTTTTTATGTGGCATCAATTTGGACCTTTCATGGAATTTTTCATAAATTCCTTTTGAGCACTAGCTATTGGAATTTAAAAATTCCCCCCTTTTATTTCACACCATTGGATGAATATGCTATGAGTGACCATGAACCATTGATCTTGATTCAGGTCCTTATTTGTGATTGACTCTTTTTGGTACCAAGACTTGTGGTTGTGCCAATTGGCACATCCATAGGCCTTCTTGAGCTTTTTATCCTATGTTAGTCCTTTATTAAATGATCATTTACCATGTGGTGAATATTTTCACCTTTGAAAATTCATCAACACCTTTGTTCCATCGAATCATCTTTCCATAATGAAGTGTGGACCATTGGATCCTAGTTATCATCATGCCATCTGATTGGGCTCTATGATGAAGTGAGAATAGTTGGATCTTGAAAGATATGTGAAGGTTAATTAGTACATATCCATGTAAAGGACATAGGATAAAAGCTAAAATATAAGTTTATCTATATTAATAAACATGAAAAACTTAGGTTAAATCTCTTTTAGGTTATGTTTATTATCAAAGTGACCCTTCAAAAGACATGATTAAATGTATTCTTTACCTAAGCAAAAGTTAGATGAGCTTGAATTTGATGATCTTGAGGTCATCAATGATGACCTCATGGATTTCAAATGACCTTTACAAGAAGTTCAAATTTAATCTCATGAAGTCCCTAGGTTTTAATGGGAGAATGCCATGTGGTGGCTTCACAGCTCTTCTTGGGTCTCTAGATTAATCTCACTCTGTTTAATTGGACATCATGATGAAGTAAGATCCATTTGATCATGATCTTATTAGTTTCATGCTATTGGCTTAATTCAATGTGTAGGAACAATTTGCTTTTAATCCTTGAATTTAAGGAAGCCATGTGCTAATCTTGTGGGCCTTTTGTGATCCTTTGACCTTTTAACTATGCATCACTCTATCTAATTGGGTTTTCACGATGAAGTGATAATCATTAGATGTAAAATAAGGGATCAACTTTATTAGGGCCCTCATTCCATTGCATCATAATGTACAATCAGGCATGAACTATAGGATCTCATGAGATGTATGCTTTTTAATTTAAACCTTGGGTCTTCCTCACTCTATTGGATTAAGCCCCATGATGAAACATAGGCTGTTAGATCTAATAAAAGTAAGGATATTAAGTTAGGACCCATGGTGACATAAAAGACTTAGGATAAGGTGTTAAGGCTAAGGTCTCTTTTGTATTAATAATATGATGGAGCTTTAGGATTAAAACTTTAGGCTAAGCTATGAATCAAAGGGACCAAGTTAGGAAATATTAAAAGGGACCATGTAAAATGAATATTAGATCTAGTTAGAAATATAAGGAATTAAAGGGGGAAATAATAAAAAGGACGAAGAGTTTTTAGGCTAAGTTTTAGTCATGTTGAAAAACATGATTAAGATTTAAACATTAAATTTATGCTTGAGTCCAAAATGGATTTAAAAGGTTCCCACTAATTATTTCTTGCTAATTTCAAGTTTGAACTAAAGGTTTGTGCTAGGGTTTTGGGACATGAATTTATTAGCAAGAACACCATGGAACCTAGAACTAGAAGACATGAAGATTATTTATTAGTAGTGTTAGACAAAATTAAAGCAAAAAATAATTAGTAAGATTATCTTTAATAAAGTGGATGATCTAAACATGTCACATTTTTAGGTTAAACCTCAAGGTATCTCAAGGGTCCCCAATTTTCATAAATTGGGGGGGGGGGGGGTTATGTTGGCCTCAACATAATACATAATGGTTTTTGTTTCAGACTCTCTCAACAAAAAAAGTGCCACACTATGGAATGACATTGATTATCTAACTTGTATGACTTTTATTGTTTCCTAAGCACATATATAATTCCATTCATTCCCATTGTATCCCAATTCATTTTTGAAAAAGAGGAAGTTGTATCTTATTCCATATTGTTGTTGAGTGGTCCTCCCTAATTTGTTGGTGTTCAAAAAATATTCTTCCTATTCCCTATTCACTATCTAGTTCATGCACCCACAAACCTCCTTACCTTTAATAGGCATTTCTAGATTTGTTTGTTTCCATTCCTATACATTCTATAGTCAAATTACTCTTGTCTATATCCTATTCCAAAAATCCTTAAAATTTTTAAATATTCTGAAAATCCCTAAACATTTCAAATATCCCCAAATCCCTAAAAATATAAATTTTCCCTCATGTCAAAAAACCCTAAAAAGTTACATGAATCAATATATTAAAGTTTTCCCAATTTATACCCATCTCTAATGTTGTATAATTGATTAGTTGTTATCCTATTGCTCAACTTGGGATTCAGTGAATTATATTTAGGTGGCACATACTAAAGTACCTCATTGGTGAATTTTAACTCCTTGTGAGCATGACATTTCAAAAAATGGGACCAACTTCCCATGCTCTCACCATTTTGTGATTTAATCCATGCTCTCATAATTTTGTGAGTTAATTCACACTCTCACCATTTACAAGTTAATTTCATGCTCTCACTATTTTACAAGTTTTCATATTTCATGCTTTCACCATTTTATGAGCTTAACCATTCTATCTCAAAATTATTTACATTTTTATCCCTAATCATACTTATCATTTTATGTGTTAAATTTCTTGTTGAACTATAATGGCTTGAGGTCTAATTGGACTATGTAGGTAGTGCTCAGTTTTTTGAGGTCAACTAGGGCATCCCTTATCCCATGCTCTTAACATTTTATAAGCATGTATCTTATCATTTTGGAAATCCTATTCCTTATATTCTCTCACCATTTTGTGAGTTCCTATTATTATTATTATTATTATTATTATTATTATTATTATTATTATTATTATTATTATTATTATTATTATTATTATTATTATTATTATTATTATTATTATTATTATTATATTAAAATATCTTCTTAACTTATCATCAATTTAATTTAATTCAATCCCAAATCCTTGAGAGAACTACATTTGGCTTGAAATCCATGTTGGATTCGGTGTCCATGGGACTATGTAGATAGTACCCATTTGTATACAACATTTGAAGTCAGATTGGCCACCCCTTCCCTTTTATTATACTCCCTCCTTGGTCATGATCATGTTGTAATACCCTTAGTCTCAAAGAGTAACACCTTATTGTCACACACATTGATTTTTGAATTGAATATTATTTTTTATTGTGTGTTTGTATGTTGATTGTTTATTTGCTTATCAGTATTTTGTTTGTTACTTAGGTATCTTAATTTAGTACTTTATGTTTTATACTTAACTCTTGATTATTCATATCATGATTTTGAGTTGTGAATAATTGTATCTAAATTAGATTTGATATAAGTGCATTATGTTGTACATTTAAATCTTGATTATCCATATTTTAAGTTGTATACATTTGCATTTTGAATTCAAATTATTATTCATTTAGATAAATGAATGTTATCATATTCCTTCCTATATTATGATGAATATTTTTGTTGTTTAACTACCTCTATTCCTAGAATGGGGACCCTCCTTTCTTAATTTTCTAAAATGCCAATCTTACTAAGTCATTTTGTTGCATAATAGAATTGATTTAATAATTATTATAGATTGATGATTAATCATTCATATTGAAATAACTATTGACACCTATAAATTTTTGGATTATTGCAAGTCTTTATCAAGTTTCATTTGATAAAAAACTATTAACCATGAATGCTTAAAAAATGTGTAGACAGACCTTCACCAAAGATGTTCTACCTAGTTTTCAAATCAACATGAACACAATAATCTTCTCCTAAGTCTCATTGGACTAACCTTGTACCTTTTTAAAAGAATTTACTTATTAAATTACTTATGATGGGCATTTGATGTTTTCAGAAGTCTAACTTAAATTCTTCCTTGGACTTGTAGGATTTCGAAGTTAAAATAACAATTTTTGACATCTCACGAGACATCAAATTAAAGACTATAACCTAAAAAGGATAGGTGTTCACCTTGCTATCTTTTGTGATGCCTTAAATATTATTTGTGCCTCATGTAAGACACTTGGAATGAATCTGTGAAGCCCACAAACCACATGAAAACATCCAAAAAAATTGAAAAGAAGTTATCCATTAGAGTTCAAACCCATGGGCTATGTGTCAAGATCTTGGTTCTTACAAGCAAGCCCATTCAATTAGAGCCACCACATATGTCACTATAATCTAGAAGCCCACAAGATACCACTGCATGTCTCAAGTACAACCATATAAACTCAAACAATCTTCCATAGTGATTTATGTTCCCTTTAGATTCATCTAAGATTGATACCTATCAATGTCATATTGCATCTTATCTAAATATTATGAGAGATTGTAAGTATAACACATGGATGCACTTGAGATGTACAATCAAGACTCGATGGCATACAACTGTCCAAAATTCCCTCCAAGAATAACAAGTGGTAGAAGAAAGAAGAGAAGCCCACGAGAATGATGCATGTCTCCTTTAGATCTACATAATGATGACACATGCCATGACTGCATTGATTCTATCAGAATATCCACTAGAACACATTTGAAGACTTGGTAAAGTAATAAATGTCCACTAAGGACCTATGTGATGATGGCACTTGTCATTATCATGAATCTATGATCCAAGATCAATAAGATTGCATACAAGAATGACATATGGATGCACCCAAGCCACATGATTAGCATCAAATTTCCAATAGCTTTCTAGAAGCCTCCCAAAGGCAACACATGGAAAAAGGAAGATTGAGAAACCTCTGAGAAAGTTGTCTATCAAAACAAAGCCATGATTGCCCATGAGAGAACCACTTGGAAAAGAAGAAACTCAAATTTTTTGAAAAATAAACACGTGGCACTCTTTCAACCAACCAAAATTTGAGGGCCCCACCTAAGAGCATGATATGAATAGAGAGATGCCATATGATATAATATAAATAAGTCATTACATTAAGCTGCATTTTGAGAGCTTGTGAGCAATCAAAAGGTGTCACATGTCTAGAATTCAAGCTGACTAAGCAACTTAGTCATCTTCAAGTCCCACGAGTGCCTATATGGATCCAAGGTGGTAGGACACATGTCAAAATGTGGTGTATGTACTAAATTATGCCTGACCTACTAATTATACTAATTTTCTAGTAATTTAGTCTAATTCCTATATTTCTTAGCTAAAATAACTATTAACCTAATAATCCACATCCCATTCCTATATCCAACATAACTTTACCCCATCCTAAAAATAATTAATATCCCTATTAAACCCCTAATAAAGCCTATTACCTACTAACCTACCCCCTAAACCAACTATCTAATTTAAAATTCTAAAATAATCTACCTACCCACCCACCACCCTATCCTAGCCTCTCCTAAAACCCTAAAGTCTATGGGGAGATTTATAGAATTGGAGTATTTGATAAATCTCCCCATTTATACACCTTTTTTAGAATTCTCTGATTTTAGAGATTTTTATGGAATTAAAAATTCCATGGAAATTTCCTAGCCCTTGATATCAATGGCCCAAATTTGAATTTGGACCATTGATCTTTACCTCCTTGCCCATAAAACCAAGCTCTCCCTACACTTTCAAGATAAAATTAAAAATCATATATCAAGCCATCAAGCTCTTATATTACCACTCTCATTGCATCCATAACAATGTTCTAGCTCTCATCCAAGTCCTTATCCACTTCACACAAGCATTAGAAGCCATTGTCAAGAGTTATCAAGCAATCTAAAAATTTAAGTTTTGGCATCAAATCATTGAAGTGAAAATTATAGAATAGAGTTCTAAGGAGGTAAAAATGATGGTAATCATGTTCTATTCATTTTGATTTGCCTTATATAGCCATTCCTATTGGTGCTATTAAGTAGGTTTTATTTCTAATATTGGTAATATTGGTTAAACCTAAAATTTGGTGCACATTTTGGTAACCATGGTGGGACCTAACCTCCATTATTTAGTCTAATACCATTGATGGAAGTGATTTGAGTGATTAGAGGACCAAATGGATGTAGATCTAAGCTCAAATTTTCAAATTTTGACATATATAGGTGAATCACGATATTACCTTGATATTCATGATATTATAGTCATGATTTTATAAAATCCAATTGTGATATTTCCAATTAATTTCTAGTGGTTAGGGATTTTTGTAGGGTTTTATCCATCGAAAAAAATATGACTTTGATAGTTGTGGCTTTATCTTGTGAGTCACATTATTGTAAGTTTTGGTAACGATATTACCAAAAGTAGTATTTGGGGTTAGTTCATAACCTATTTCTACTAACCCTCTATTCTACAAGTATCTTGTCTATTGGTGTTATTTCTATGTGCAGGATAGGAAAGAAATCCCCTAGAATCTAACTATTGACATATTTTTGACAAACCTATGACTCTCAAACTTGTAGAATTGAAATGGTAATCATGGTATTATTTATCTCAATCATGATATTGTCAATTATAGTATTCAAGATTAATTCTATCACCTATACTTTATTGTTACTTAATATAGGATATTTTTTCCCCTATTCCTACTTTCTTTGCTTGGAAGGGTATTTTGAATCTATGAGTGTAGAAAGGAATACATTAAACTAGGACTTTGACTCTTTGGCTATCCCTGACAAAGTTGTGACTCCTTTAGTGGCAAAATTGATCTGGTAATTATGGGGTTATGGTCCTTAGTCATGATATTGTCTTCTTTCCTAAAACTAGTAAAACTTTGATCCCTTTTACTCTCTGTGTCATCAAAAAAGGCATCTCTAAGTCAGGAACAAAAGATTTTATGAGTCAAACTATTTTTTTTCAAAACCCTAATCATTCCTCCATCTAAATATTTTGGTCTAAAAATTCCTTCACCTATAGGAAGACCTTGACAAGTGTTGGTTTCTATTTTGTAGGGATCACAGGGGAAAAAAAAAAGGATATAACAATATCTCAAATCCCACCCATAGACTATTTTTATCCCTTTTTTCAATATCATAACTTATAACTTGCAATTTTGTCCTACAAGTTGTAACTTTGTCATCTGTAGTCACAACTTTGTAGTATAGGTTTATTTTGGATAACATTAGGTTTTAATAGCATTCGGCCACAAAATTTGTATTATCTTCCCTATAATTTATTTTAGAATTTAGGGTATATTATATTTTCTTCTACTTATTACAATATTGTAGATTGCAATCCGTCTTTAGTTATGATTTTGTCAATTTGAGTATAGATATTATTGTACAGTCATTGTATTGTTATGTAACCATGATGGTTTATCTTAAAAAGTCATGACTTGTGATTAGTGGTTTTGCTTGTCTAGTTGTGATATGTTCATTTTGGTCATGGTTTTACTCTGTGTACTCATGATTTCTTAGCGACTCATGGGATTGTGAAAATTTAAACTACTAACACTTTTGATGTAGGGTCCTTCAAAATTAAGGCACCCCAATCAGATTTATAACCCTGGTGCTTGCAAGGTGTGGTGCCATTTTGCATTTTATCTTAGTTTTCATTATATTTTTTTGTTATATAATTATATTTTGTATATATCTTTTGTTGTGAAAATTGTTTTTGTATATACCTAGTTGGATTATCTCATAACTAATTTTTTGTATTCTAATCATCACACATAGGTAATTAAAATGGTTAATTAATCATATCATGTGTTTGTTTGTTTTTTAATCTTCCCTCTATGATAGACCATGATGTGAAATTGACACCCATGCATGGGATTAGTATATAGGGGTTAGTGTCATGGATTTCACCACCATGCTCTAACCAAAATCTATGTTATGGTGGAGTCTAAATATTAGGAGAGTTGTCACTATGACATAAGAAAAATTCCCCATAAAGGGTTAAATAGAGTAAGGGGTGATTAAGCTCTAAGACCTAGGGTAATCAAATAGCCTCTTAAATAGACTTAGGCCCTAATGTACCATCATAAATATCAAGGATTCACTTATATCCTTTTGTATACCTTAGATTAAGGGACATTGACCGTAATAGGTGTACCATTGTAGGAGTCAGTATTAGCTTTAAAGTAGCCATTAGGTATGACCAAGGTTGAGAGGGTTTGGTAGACTTTTTAATAGATCAATAGCTTATAGCCTCACTTGTGAAGCCATTGGATAGTACATGCATCAAGTTACACACCCATTACTATTAACTAATTTAGGTTTGTACCTGTGTATGATTATTTGAGTGTTATGACAAGACCTGTATTATTTATGAACTGAGTCAACCATACCTACATTTTTGTGTGATACCTTATACATCCTCTAGGTAAACCCTCTTCATCTTATCATTATATCTTCATCATATCCCATCCTAGTCCTCATACCATTATACTTGTTATCCACCTCCTACTCATTATTTCCCCATCACACTCCCACATCTATATATCATCCATTTAGATACCCCTTTTTTTGTTTGATTCTATATTTCCCCCCATCCATCATACTTGATCATTAATCCCCACTCAACATTCCTTTTACATTTAGTATCCACCATTTTGATTCATTATCCATTTCATACCACCTTTTTACTAATATATTTTACCTGTAGTCATCTTATCATCTCATATTCACACTATATAATCTATATTTTCCACCTATATACCCACTAGTCCATCCCATTTATCCTATCACATTATATAGTATTGTATCCCCTTTTACAAACTAGTTTGTATATACCATTCTATCTCTTATCCATTTGTGTATTTGACCAATTCTTGTATATCACCCCATATCCTTTGACTAATATCTTTTGAACCTATATTTACCCCATCATCTTATATTCATCCTAGAGTATTCATATTCTATATACTATCCATCCTATTTACTAATCCATCCCATATATATCCATCCCATTACACCTTCAATTACCCCTTTCGCATCTTATTTTCACAAACTAACTTGTATATATAATCTTATCTCATATTCATTTGTATATTCATCCTTTTGAATAATTTTTTCATATCTCACCATTTTATATATAAATCACCTATCGCTGCTATCCACCCAATCATACTAACCATATTATCCAACCCTTTCATATCTTTCATGATCATCTAGCTACTATCTACTTCATACCACAACACATTCTCATAATCATCCTCCCTCCTACATCTTTCTTTGGTAACTAGTTTGTCCATATTCATCACCTCAACCTCCATTTGTGTAACTTATCTTGGGTAGTTATCATTCTTATCCAATCCTACATCCATATTACATACCTTATCCACTTGACATATGTCTTCATCTCATGCCATCCTAATCCTCATATCATTCACTTATATATTGGTCAATCATCCCCATTTGGCATTCCTCCTCCACACCCAACATCTATATATTACCCATTTTAAATATCCATTTTTTTTTAAATTATATATCTCACCCATCACCTTTGACCACTATATTTTGTATCCATACTCATTCCATATCATCTCTCTTCTACACTTACTATCTATTACCCATCCCATTTATATCTATCCTATAACACCTTCATATAGTAATTACCCCTTTCACATCTTCCTTTAGTGGATAGCTTGTATATCCTATCCTTTTGACCAATTTTACATTCTCTATCATACCATCTCATACCTACCACATCATCTACCCTTATTTTATCCATCACACATCATATCATTATTAAATCTTGTAAATAACTTATCTTTTAGACACTATCCACTTGACATAGTCCATATCCCCATTACATCTTCCATTAGTATCTAAACTAATATCCACTTCACCATAGTTATACCATACTAAATTTTTCCACATCACCTTCATTTTTCCTTGGTAACTAGTTTATCCATAGTCTCCATTTGTGCATAATTCATCTTGCATGGCTGATATTCTTGTCTAATCCTACATTCATCACATATTCTATCCACATAATACATATCCTATTTTTCATAAATATCATACATCCCTCATCTTACACCTTTAAATACTAAATTTTGTCTTAAAATTAAAACTCTATTGGTCACCCATCTCCTTTATATTATCATTTGTCATTAAGACCTTGGATTATCACTATACATAGTCTTATAAGATTCCAATATAATACCCATAATTTGTATCTATCCTTATCAAGTACCTTTTTTGTCTAGCACTCATCACATTATAATCTTTCTAGTAAACAAATATATTTTATCCCATCCCTCTTTCTTCATCACTGCTAGATTGGTCTCTTAAGAAACTTTGTCTCTTTGTAATTCCTGGTCACTCCATCATTTTGCATCATCATCTATTGGCCACAAGTAAATTTTGTCTTTAGATGGAGATAGTATTTGAATACTTACATATCATCCATCACATTTCATCACATCTCCCTTTCACAATGGTTATCCACACCCAAACCCAGCTTAAGATTGGTCAGGCACCCAACCAAGACAATCAACCATTAGGCCATATGGTTAACCCAATTCAATAATATGATGAAAATAATAGTGATATACACACATCTATGGATGATAATTAAATATTTAACCCCTTCCATAATGATGAAGTAAGAAACCTCATTGATCGATACCTATATGATAACTATGACTATGTCCTAACCTGTGCTTTAGAAATAGGGGGCACCTTACCTTCCACTTTTGATTGTACCCTCTTGGATAACCTAGTTTAACCTCCACCATGTTTAATCACACCATGAAAACATGTTAATCATATACCCTAAGAATAAGAAGGTGTGGACCATGGATTCACTTAAGAAGAAGAGCACCTAAAACCCTTTTGTAATAACTATAAGGAGGCTAATCAGATATAGACCATCATTAATGATCGCTTAGACTAATTGACATAATAAATTAAACTTTTAATTTAAAATAAAATACCACCATCCCCTAGAAAAAATAATTCAAATAATAACCATAATAATACCATTAATAATGCCAATAATACCAACACTGTTAATAACACTCATAACACCCATTCCACCCATGTCCCTCAAGGCACTCAAAATCAAACTACCAATCCTCTTGGGGATCCCTATTTTGCCCAAGAATGGAGAGTGATGAAAGATACCCTTCAATAGATAGTTCCATGATCTTAAGATCTCAAATATAAATACAAAGACTTTTGTTCATCACCATTGGACATGATTATTTTGTAAATCCCTTTTCTTCCACACTTTAAAGTACCCAAATTTGAGAAATATAGGGTAAAAGGGGATCCTATAGACCATGTCCAAGAATTTTATGTAGATTTTCATGAAGTGGCCTATGAAGATGACTATTTTTTGAGACTCTTCCCAAAAAGTCTCACAAGACCTACTTTGGAATGGTTCATGCACTTGTCTAAAGGGTCAATATCAAGTTTTGGAGAGATAACAAAATAATTTGTTAGACACTTATCTTTCAACATAGAGCATGATATCTCCATATTTACCTCTACAATATTAAATAATGAATCAAGGAAAGTCTAGTATATTTCTTACAAAGATGGTAGAGCCTGGCAAGCCAATTAAAGTGCACTATGCCTGAAAAAAATTAGCCAAGATATTTATAGATAATATTAATATAAAGATTAAGTATTGATTAAAATTACAGTGTTCTAAGACCTTTGATGAAATCATAGAAAAAGGAATGTAAATAGAGAAAACTCTCATAAGAAAAGGAACTATCAAGTTATATTCTTAGAATGAGCACACTTCAAATCATGATAATTTTTTTTAGGAAAACCTAGAGTCTGAATTAAAATGTCATGAGTGATGGGGTAATGGATTCTAAAAAATAACATGTACAAATAGTTTTAAAAAGGCCCCACATAACATCTCACTGTCTCTTCCATCTGATCACCACAAGGTAAACAAAAGCCTTGCATAATCAAGAAACCACTCATGAGCTTTGGAATTCCAATATATATAGTCTTGGATCAATTGATTCTAGAAAATATGATCATCTTGCCATAAATCAAACCTATGGATAACCTTAAACTAAAACCATAATGGTATCATGAGGATGAGTTTTATAAATACCATAGGGTAAAAGGGCATGCTATAGAATGGTGCATGTAACTAAAACATTAAATCTAAAATTTAATTAAGAAAGGTGATATTGAGATTTAAGGAGACACTCATCCAAATATGTAAGCAAATAAACACCTCAAAATATACAAATATCCACTCCCAAAGCATGATCAGAGGAATCAGAGGCCCTAAAGAGACTAGGGTTAGGCATCTTCATCTAACCACACTGACTATCATAACACCATCAAAATCCATAAAATCCAAGAATCTACTCTACAAAATCCAAGAACCCACTCCACCTTCATCCCCCATCCTAAAAATCAATAGGGCCACTAATGATTATGTAGTAACCACCCAATAAAATAAGATAATAATACCTATGGCACCTCCTCAAAATCCTTCTACCTCATCTACTACCCAAAAGGAGAATGTTTCTAAGAAAGTTTCAAGATCTTTAGATAAATCCTATGATATCATTTAACAATTGGAAAAAAATCCAACCCAAATTTCCTTGATGGAACTTCTTAAGACATGTGCTCTACATCAAGAAATATTAAACCAAGTGCTAAATGATCTAAAGGTACCTTTTGACTTGGATACTAGTTAGTTTTAGGTGCTAGTAGCACACCTATCCCCCTCATAGTAGATTAACTTTAGTGTCCAGGATATGCCTCCTATTGGCCCACATCACAATTACCCTTTATACATTGAAGTCACCATCTCCCACGATCAAGTTTCTTGTGTTATCATAGATAGACGATCAACACTCAACTTATGTATTTAAGACTTTTTAAAGAAACTGGGATATTCTGAAACATTGCTAAAGGCCCACTTTGATAATGATTAAAGATTACAATGATAATGAGAGGTTGTTAGCTAGGAAAATTTACCTTCCCATCACTGTGGGACCCATAGTTCATTAGACTCTAGTCCATATTATGGATGTAGATTTTCCATATAACATGTTATTTAGAAGGCCATAGATTCATGAGATGCAAGCTATTCCATCTACCCTCCATTAGTGCCTAAAATTCTCTCACTTTGGAATGGAGGTCACCATTTCAGGAGTTATAGACCATCTCCATATGTTTAAAATAGAGCAATCATCATCCCCATCACCTTATCTAGGAAAAAATAATTCAATACTCAGTCCAATAGCTATAAAATACATCTCTCTTGATCAACTTAAATCCACATCTAATCTAGCACCAGATGTCACTTGTCTAAAGATCGCATCCATAGGGTGTGGAGAATATGAATACAAAACATTCTTCATTGGAAATTTACCCCTATCTCCATGTAGCTATGGGTCCCCTTCCATAAGGAAGGCCATTCCCATTAGATACTAGTTTGGACCATCCACATTTTCAAGCACTAGATTTTTTATGATGAATACATTGTAGATGGAGATGATTCATGGTTTATTCTAGATGATGAGGCCCTCATCTCCCCTAAATGACACTATCCCAAAGTCTAGAGAATGATGGAAAACATGAAGTACAAAGGAAAGGGATTGGGTAGGCAAGAGTAAGGCTGACTTAAAAATGTCATGGTTTAAGAATACACTCAATATTTTTGTCTAGGGTATAAACTATATGATGATGACCCAACTAGTATTATTATGGATTCTCTTTTGACTATCAGGTTGTCTCTCCCTAATGAGAATATTAAAATAGGTTCCATTTCTAGCCACTTTGAGGAGTTAGATACCACTAACCTTTTCTTTGATACCTCCATCTCCACCATTAACATTTCCCTTTGTTATCTATCCCTTATAGACTGGGATTTGAGATAGGAGCCCTCCTTTGACATGTTTCAACATGATGAGGCTATCTTGGAATATATGGGAGCCATAGATTTCATACCATCTAGTGATCATAAAAAGGGATTTTATATCAATCTTTGTCAATTTGTATATTTTGGGGAACAACAAAAATCCCATGATCAAAGTGATGAAGAACACTTAGAATAAGAACACTCCAAAGGTTCAGATGAACTCCCATATAGCTCATTCACATCAGAATATTATTTTTACATTGATACCAAACTTATAAATTACTTTGCTTTTGATATTCCAAAAAATATCATTACCCCCTTACTTGTAAGATCAATCACCCTCACTTATTGAAGATGTAGTATAAGTTAATATTAGGACCAGTAAACATCCCAAAATCATGAACTTGGGGGCATCTCTCATGATAGAAGAACACCAAGTAATTATCAAGAAGCTAAAATAATTCATTTACATATTCACATGGAGTTATGTAGTCATGCTTGACTTAGATCCCTCATTAGTAGTGAACCACTTGGTAGTACATTAGAATGCCAAATGCATCAAATAGAAGTTAAGAAAAATGTACGCCAAGGTGGCATTATTAGTTAAATAAGAATTATAGACATTCTTGGAAGTTAGATTTATCCACCCAATAGACTATTCAGATTAGATTTATAATATTTTTTTGGTGTCCAAACCATAAGGTATAATCAAAATTTGTATATAATTCTAAGATATCAACAAAGCATGTTCAAAAGATGACTTCCCACTTTAAAACATTAACATGATTTTAAACTTGACAATAGGATATGAAATGCTCTCCCTTATAGATGGCTTCTTAGGTTATAATAAAATTAAAATTGCACTTGAGGACTAGCATAAAATGACTTTTATTACTCCATGGTGAACATTTTGTTATCAAGTTATGCCATTTGGTCTAAAACATAGGGGCAACCTATCAATAGGTTATGACCATCATATTTCATGGCATGATGCATGACATTGTTAAGGATTATGTAGATGATATTTTGGGGAAGTCCCATTTAAGATTAGAATATCATGTGGATTTGAGAAGGATTTGTGAAAGATTGTGAGAGTATAGAGTCAAGTTGAATCCTAAGAAATGTGTATTTGGAGTCACCTCAAGAAATTTATTGGGATTTATAGTTTCAAGAAGAGGGATAGAATTAGATCAAACAAAGGTCAAAGAAATCATAGAAATGCCTCCACCTCATAATCTTAATTAGATCCAAAGTCTTCAAGGTAAACTCCAAGCCATACAACATTTCATTTCTCAACTTGTAGATAAGTGTCACCCCTTTACTCATCTACTGAAGAAGGGGAATACCTTTCATTGGAATTTATAATGTCAACAAGCCTTTGAAAGTCTTAAATAATAAATGGCTAATCTACTTGTATTGTCACCACCCATCTAAGGAAAAGCCTTACTCCTATATATTTCAACCACCCCATGTGTAATTAGTACTCCCCTAACACAACACAATGATCAATGAAAGGAGTAGGCTATATATTATCTCAATCGCACATTAATATCCTATGAGATGAATTACATCCAATAGAGAAGGCATGTTTAGATATGGTTTTTTCATCACAAAAACTTTGGCACTACATGTTGAATAATTAAGTATAACTCATTGTAAAAGTTGATCCCTTGAAATATTTATTGTCCAAATCAGATCTTATAGGCTAAATGGAAAAATGGATGATGCTACTCAATTAATTTGACATTGAGTATATTAATCAAAAGGCTATAAAAGTTTAGGTTATCATGGATAAACTAGTTGAAACATTGTTAGAAGTAGCTATGCCCCTTCTTCTGAACTTCTCAAACAAGTCTATCATGAAAACTTCACAATTAAATAGCTATAAATTATACTTTGATGTATCATTTACCACACATAAATTAGGCACATGAATCCTCCTAGTCACTCTACTAGGTGACCTTATCCTAAAATCTTTCTAATTTACCTTCCCATGCACCACCAACATATCAGAATATGAAGCCTTGATAGCTGGCTTTCACCTAGCTATTCAGTGGAATGTCTAACAATTATAAGTATTCAGTGACTCACAACTAATTATCAAATATGTCAATGATGAATTCCAAATAAAGGATGAAAATTTTCTTCCTTAAAACTAGTTGTTGGATCACTTAAAAGCCAATTTTCAATCTATAACATTTGAACATGTTCTTTGAGGTAATAATAAAGTAACTGATTCCAAGGCTGGCTTCATTTCAAATTTGCATAATTAACAATCCTAGTCTCCCATGGTACCATGCCATTTATAGGTACCTCCATGATAACATCCTCCCCCTAACCTCAACCATCACCAACATAAAGCCTTTATCCACCACACCTCCTAATACACCATCCTTGATAGCATGTTTTATCGATGACTCTATGATGTAAACTTGTTGAGGTTTGACATCAGATGAGGCTTCTCAGGAAATCAAATAAGTTCATGATATTATCCATAGAGGGTACATTAGTGGAATGACCATAGCCAAAAATCTCCTCTAAACTAGCTATTACTAGCCAACAATAGAACAAGATTCTTGCTAATATGTGTAAAAAAGTGTGGCTTGTCAAAAACATAGAAACCTCATTCATGCTATAGCACAAGAGTTGTAACCTATTATGATTCCATGGAAATTTTACATATGGGGAATTGATTTAATTGGCAAGATAAATCCTAATTCATCATATGATCATAAATTCATTATCATGACAATAGAGTATTTTACCAAATGGGTAGAGGCAATGGCACTTAATTATGCAACAGGCCTCCAAATCTCCAAGTTTATTCTTAATTAGATCAATTATAATTTTGGTATACCTACCAACATCATTTTAGATAATGTAAAATCATTTAATAAATAGGAAGTTGAGGCCTTATGTCAAAAATATTAGATGACACGACATTTTTGCTCTCCTTATTATCCCCAGGGCAATGGATAAGAAAAAACAACTAATAAAACCCTCATCAAAATCTTGAAGAAGATAATTAATCAAGCAAGTATAAATTGGCATACTCAACTATATCCAACATTATGGTCTTATCATACAAGTGTCCACACACCTCCTAGGGCAACTCCATATGCCTTGATTTATGGGACTTAAGCAATTTTACCTATGGAAGTAGAACTGTCCTCTCTTTGACCCTCATTGAGAGGAATTATTACTGATCATAATCTTAGGTAAGAACATCTATAGAAACTAGAACTCCTTGACAAAAATCATCAAAAGGACTTGGATCACCTTTGAGTGTATCAAAATAAACTCAAGGGAAAATACCATAAGAAGATTTAGGATAGGGAGTTTGAAGTTGGTGACTTAGTCCTAAAAGAAAATAAAAAAACACCAATGCAAAAAGAGATAAAAATAGGAAGTCTAAAGCCAATTGGATAGGTCCCTATGTCATTATTACTAAGTTTAGATCAAGAGCTTATAAACTAGCCATGGTATATGGAGAAGAGCTAGATGATCCCATTAATATCATGCACCTAAAGTGTTTCTACACCTGAATCAAGTTTCATCATCATCTATCAATGGGACACCCCATATCTAGCCCATCCACCCATCACATCTCCTAATCAGTCTAAAAAAAAAATCCAATGGTGAAAACTAGTTTGCTGGTGCCTTGAGAAATTACCATGATGAAAACTAGTCCTTAGAGTTATGATAGAATAACCTTGACCTTGGTGTCAATAGTGGGCATCCATTACATGGCTCTTGAACAACAATGCAGGACAATTATTTCAACAAGAGGAAAATACATGGCTGGTCAAAGATCTTTGTTAGAGGGATCTCTAAAGTCATTTATCCATACTTAGTATACATAACCCTAAGTCCATCTATATATGCATCATTCCTATCATGCTTTTGAAAATCTTCTTTGACACAGTTGTCTCCCTTTCAGCCTCACAACAACATTTCATCACCATTCACACATTCCTATCACTAAACCTTGAGTCCACACCTTCCCACATATAATTATCATTATGGAGGGTCACAATGTATAGAGTTGTTCTTTCCTAGGTTTTTAAGCATACATTATGCCACCGATTCCTGAAGGGTCATCATGACCCCCATTTTTCAACTTGGTTGGAGCACCATCCTGACATGGAATAAATTCTTAGGCATTACATATCCTATATGTAGCCTCTATGCCATCACTATACCCATTTTATATGTTCATCTCTTATAATTTCATCACTCATGTAAATAAACCTATCAAACATTGTCATTATTGCTCTGTGTTTTCTTTGCTTATCTTGTATGATTATGTGTTTGTTTTAAACATGTATGTTTACTAAATATTTATGTACATATTAATATGTTTTTTTTATTAAATTAGTTTGAATATATCTTTTATCTTGTCAATTTTTCATGAAAATGAGGATAGAATGAGTGACTTTTGAATCTATGTTCAGGAAGGGTTATCTCTTAAACAAAGTTCCCCCATGCATCTACACTAATGTGTCTTGGACTTATCATGTCCTTCACATATAGCTACATGACACAATACTAAAAAGGGATTACATATATTTACATCTTGATAGCTTCCAAAACTAATCCCATCCTAACCAATCCCTATCATATCTATCTTCACCCAAAGTCTGAACCTAAACCCATTCCATTACCACCCTACCTCCATGGTGCAGGAGGATTTCTCCCATAAACACTAAGGATGAAATAAACAAAATAGGGGATTAATTTCTTTATGCCATATCTAACCTATGAAGGCAAGCTTATCACATCACCATTATAAACATGTATCCATCATATCATATAATAACATCTATAAAATCAAATCAATAACTGATATGCAACATCATCCATGATAGTCAAAACATATATATAACATATATATCTATCATCACATCACTAATAAAATGTGAAGATACATCCATAATATACATCAATACCTATATCATGACATTGATATGAATAAAATCTATAACATCTAACTCTAATCATAACATGCATATATAATTAATGTTATCATCACATAAATAGTAAATGCATTTCATATCCATAAACATTACAATAATAAACAACATTCATACATCTATCAACATAACTCATCATATATATTAAATGTCCAAAATATAATATCCACATGGAGTCCATGTCAAAATATATCATAAAAACACATGAATCCCATGGGGAATAATGAGCCAGTGATATAAAATCCCCTATATATGTATATATACACAATTATTTCTATGTCCCTAGAGGCTCTAGTAGTCCTCAACCTCTTTTAAAAGGCTATCAAATAAATGACTGACTAGCATGAAAGGATATAACATGCTGACCCTCTAGAACTATAGCCTCATATAACATTTGGTAATACTATGCCTCACATGTAAGTAACACAATACACTCCATCACCCCCATCATGCCCAACCCTCTCAAGGCTTCATCAGCCTCATCTTTAGCTCTCTCTACCACTACTACCTATCCAATCAAAATCTAAATATGATCCTATCGCTATACCACCTACGATTGAAAACTTATAACCTAACCCTATAAGGTGGTGACCTATCCTTGAGCTTGGGTGAGCTACACATCCTACTGAATCACCTGTGACTATAAGGAAGTAACCTATGTCTATATTTTAGCCACCCATTTTTTCCCTCTATGTAATACATGCCTATAATGCAATGATCTACCCCTATTCCTGTAATAACTAACCATTCTTGTAAGTAATCATACTCTAAAGATGGGCCTACATCTAGTCTCACTCATGTGTAATACTTAAAACCTCTACCAAATGTGCCTAAATCTCACCTTAAAGATGGGTAATCAAGGACTCATCTTCTTAAGTCCTTAGTGGCTAAGATGGACCTACACCACCACTCCCACTAGCCTATGTCCTAGCCTATACCTATGGCTCGACTAGTCTTTGCACCAGTAAAGGGGCCTAAGGCCCCACTTATTAAACTATTTTTTGGCTACCATCATCCACATCCATAGTATCATGACTATCATATCCATCCTACCCATCCTATACTAGCATATATCTCTTCCTCCTCTAAAGCCTCTCCTATGCTTGTAGCACTCTCCTCACTACACCTCTCTTCGCCAAAACTCAAGGCTATGTCAATTGGATTAGTATCTGAGGCTACCACTATACTACATATGACACTATAACACTAAGATCTAGAATGGGTGTGTAAAAGTCCCACTGAATAGGTGCAATACTCTCATACTCTATGCGAGTGTTCACCTTGTCAACATTGTGGCCTCTCTCACTCATTGCATGCAAACAAATGCTCTGGACCAGGTGTATCCTAAATAAAATGAAAATAATGTTTTACATGATCTATATGGTATATTTTGATAGTAAAATATCATTGTCTTGTCACATAACATGCTATAAGTATATGTTACATCATTTCCTCATCAACCTAGTTGAATCTAATCCCTCTACAAGGCATTTGTGTAATGTGCTTAGGGTGAAAACTATCAAAAGTCTCTCTATATTATTACATCTCTCCAACATGCCTTAGATGTATTCCTAATAACATGCACCATTAAAAGACCATAGGCTATCTAGGCTCAAGCCTTGTAAGTCTACCTAACAATTATTGAATAACAATGTTCTCTTAGCTTTAAATTTATAACAAAAATGAAAATCTAAAACTCTGGGCTCTCTTATATGCACCTAGGTGTAGCTCCCTATACAAGTGTGCTAAGACAACTGATCCCCAAGAAAATAATTGATTATCATGGATCATATCTATAACTACATACCCTAAGCTAAGATGAAACCATTGTCCACTCTTGTCTAGTAATAGAATGTCAAAAACAAGAGAAATGATTACTAGTGTCAATCTATCCAATTTACCCTCACATTTGCACCATTTAATATCAATGCATCAATCCCACATCCCTACTTATAACCTCCTACCTAGTCATTATAGTGTTCAAGCCAATGTATGTGACCACTAATGGATCTTGTCTCCATATATGGGTAGATGAAATATATTATATACATCTTCAAGTGTCACTATCATCTCCCTAATATATGAGGCATCATCACCACATCATATAATCCCATCAGCTCCAGTACCCCAAACTCCTCTAGTGTCACCCACCACATCTCATGCAATACCTCTAGATGTCACAATCATGATGCCATCACACTTAAATCCTCCTACACCAACCATTATCCACCTATCACTATCCCCATCATCAAAACTCTATCATCACTCATATAGCTCACCCTAAAAATCCCTACATCTAATCTATTCAAAACACTCCTATCTAAAATCTCATTAATCTTATCACCCTAACCTAACCCCTATTTCATCAATCCTACCCAAATTACCCTAGATCCCTATAACCCTAAATATGAAAATTGACCTAAACTGACCCATTTAACCAACTAATTTCATCATATTCATCTAAATTATCCAACTCACCTATTCACCGCACCCATAAAGCTAATTCACTAGCCTAAAACCCTAAGTCCATCAAACCTAATTCATTTAATTCATCATTTACCCATTTTTCCTACTCCTAGTAATATCACTACTTATGAAGCAACCATTCATAATTTTGATAAACCTATGAATTGATAATAGTGGGATTACAAACCATGACTCTAAAGTCATGAGATTTCAATACCACAATTCACTACCTATGGTATTACAATACCATAAGATGCCCCTATAATCTCATAACTCATGATGGCAATATTGTGACTGAGGGTAAAACCTTTGGCTATAGTATTTCCAAACCAAGTTGGATGACATATTTTCTTACAAAATCTAGCTAAAAAATTCATACAAACTAACAAAAATCACAAAAATATTGAGCTAGGGTGCTCATTACTCATCACAGGTCTAATAAATACCTCCCTCTAGTACTCTTAGACTCTCTCATTATGATGGGAAGCTCAGGGTATTCGGTCCATGGTTTCTCCTCAAAAGCTCAATTCATAAGAAGATAAAGGTGTAAATGATCTAAATCTAGATCTTTTGTCTTATGTGATCCCCTATCCCCTAGCATCTGCTTACTAACATCCCCTATCCCTAATACCTCCTAATTATCCACACATCTTAATTTAGTCAATTTTAACCATCTTCTAACATTGTCTAGGGTAGGACATGTCCAACCCCTTATCATCCATCTTATCCTACATCTAGAACTACATTGGTTTGAGGTGTTTTAAAGTTATGTAGGAAGCACTTGGTCTTATAATCTATTCCCAGGGATAACTTAGCCACCACTCATCCCTCATCCTTATCCCATCTCTAAACTAGTCACTTAATGATCACATATCATTTTTAAGCCCTGAATCATAGAAAAATTTGCTCTTTTTCACCCATCAACAATATTTATGCCTCTTATTCATTTTTTGAGCTTCCCTTAGCATTTATCCTTGTTATGGGACTCATCATTATCTCAAACTCATCACATTTAAATCAATCTCATCCTATCAATTCAAAAACCTTCTAGACATTGGTCATTTATCTAGAACCCATCACTTGAGCTACTTTATCATCATCACTCTTGGGGAAACATTTGGTCAACTGGGGCATCCCAACCCAATTTAGATATGAGTCTTATCCCATCCCATGATTTCATTTTGAGTGACCATTTGGTTTGTTTTCTCCTTGTATGCTCTCTCGAGGGGGCATCATATCCCACTAATAATTGACACCATCTAACATCAAGGTTTTTCTTTAAAAGATCGTTACTCTTTCCACTCATAACACCCTTTCAAATAGGAGTAAAAATATATGCACTAAAATATGTTCACCCCACAAATTATATTGTTGCTAATTTAGTCTAATTCCTTTATTTCCTAGCTAAAATAACTATTGGCCTAATAATACTCATCCCATTCCTATATCCCACATACCTTTACCCCATCCTAAAACTAATTAATATCCCAATTAAACCCCTAATAGAGCCTATTACCTACTAACCTACCCCCAAAACCAATTATTTAATTTAAAATTCAAAAATAATCTACCTACCCACCCACCACCCTATCCTAGCCTCTCCTAAAACCCTAAAATCTATGTGGAGATTTATAGAATTAGAGGATTATATAAATCTTCCCCAATGTATCATCCTTCTCTAGAATTATCTAATTTTAGATATTTCCATGGAATAAAAAAATTTACGGAAATTTCTATCCCTTGATATCAATGGCCTAAATTTGAATTTGAACTATTGATCTTTCCATCCTTGCCTATAAAACCAAGTTCTCCCTCCACTTTTAAGCTAAAATTGGAAATAATATATCAAGCCATCAAGTTCTCATATTTTCACTCTTATTGCATCCATATTATCCTTCTAGTTCTCCTCCAAGCCCTTATCCACTTCATAAAAGAATTAGAAGCCATTGTCAAGAGTTATCAACCAATCCAATAATTCAAATTTTGGCATGAAATAATTTCAGTGTGAATCCTAGAATGGAGTTCTAAGGAGGTAAAAATGATGGTAAGCATGTGCTATTCATTTTGGTTTGCCTTCTTTATCCATTATTATTAGTGCTATTAAGTTTTAGGTTTTTTTGCTAATCTTGGTAATATTGCTTGAACTTTAAATTTGGTGCATAGGTGGCAATATATAGATTTAAGGATAAAATCAATAGAAAATCAATGCTAAATTTGAATTCTATAGAAATTAAATTCCAAAATCAATATTTTAAATTGTTCTAAATGCAAATTTGATGAGCTCACCATTAATACGACATGAACTATAATCACCAACCTTACACTAATAAAATCAATCTTCAAAAGGCTAGCTAATTTAACTATTGATACCTAAATTTGAGCTTAAAGCTATACACATTTACTGTTCCTACTACTTACACCCTTAATATGATAAAGCTTAAGCTAATTTATAGACTACACCCTGATCACCATTATTAGAGCTTGACACTTCTAGAAAAGTACAAGAGAATGTTAGATACTACCCAAGATATTGAAAAGATGGCACAAACAGGACCCTCTACTCTGGGTAAGAGTGTTTAATTTAGAAATGATGATTTTTTATTTCAATATGGTAATTCAGTTGTGTTTAAAGATGTAAATTTCATCCTTGAAGCCATAAACTCGGGGGACATACATTATAGAAATCTTTATTACAATGGTGAAGGAGATAGGGATTATGATGAGTCTAAAACCATTCTCCACATTATTCAACTCACTTTAGACATCCTTATAATTCAACATTCCAGTCTCCATAAGGCCATGATGAAGTTAGAGGGCATGTCATGTGCTGACCTAGTATATGGCATTTTTAGGATGTCTAAATGTGTGAATGGGTTGATAAAATCCATAAACCAAGGTCTCCCAATTTATTTCATCATAGAACCCAATTTTGAAAGATACTATGACTTAGCTTTGCCATAGGTAGAATACAACCAAAGCACTGTTGATAACTACTATGAGTTGTACTCTCTAGACAAAGTCCTGACATCATGGGTAACTAACCCAAATGGAGTCATCTTCATGAACAACCAAGGGAACCTAACTATCTAGTAATTAAATAAGGGTGTAAGGATTGGCCTAGACTTACTAAATAGAGTATTTAGTAATGCAAATATTGGTTATGCAGACATAAATACTATCCCACTACTGTAGATAATCCTAAAATATTAGTATATTCCCCCATTTGGGGATATTATTAGCAATAATCTAGTCACTGCTATGAATGACACTTGCAAGAATGGTGCCCCATTCTTTATGATGAGTTATCTACTAGATGCAATCTATGTAACTACATAGTTAGGTAAAAATACATGGTCCCCTAAGTGACAATAAGTTATTTCCTAGTCATTATTTGTAATGTACATTCACCACTTTAGGTGTAATATCAAGGTAATTATAGAAAACTTCTACCCCCTATCTAAAAATCCATCATCAAATGTGAAATGAAAAGAGTTTCTATATAAGTTAGATAGACATTAAAATAAATGGGTAGTTATTGGAAATATCTAGATTACATGATTATTAGGATAGATGGAGTGATGATGGCTCCCCTCAGACTACCAAGATATATGGCAATGAAGTTGGTAGAGGAGAAGATGGCCTACCAACTACTCCATGGATTTGATGGAATCTTCAAGATAAAAAATAAGATAGTGCCCCATAAGACTCCTTACAATTTTGGGAGGACTAAGATAATGAAATGGTATGATTTTATAGTGGCTATAAGGTATAGAGACTCATACCTAATGCCTAAAGATAGTTTCAGGGCATGGGACCTAAACAATGTCATTGTTAGACACTTGCTCAAGTTTAAAAAGAATGTGACATTAGAATATAATAATTAAGAGGAGATCCATGAATGGATATAAAAATATTCCATGAATGATGAAGTAGTCCTTAAGAATGCTGTGAGGAAAACATAGAGCTAGAAATGAGGCTTGATAAGGAGAAAAAGGAGGACATAGTAAAGCCTTAACTTCCACCAACTCATGTAAGTATGTTTGATACAAAATATGAGGCTAGAAAAGAGGAATAACAAGATGATAGTGTTCCTCTTATTAGGAATAGACCATACAGGCCTCCACTACATGCCACTTTAAGTGAATAGGGCATGCCTATAAGCTCTGAATAAGGAGAATCAAGTAGCTAGCCTGGCCCTTCACAAGGGCCTACATTTATCCATGCATCTACTATGGAGGTTAACACACAAATCTTAGATCAACCTAATCTAGATATCATTCACCTTGAGGAGTCTCAAAAGGCATTGAGTTCTCAATGGAAGAACTATAGACATTAGTTGGGAGGAATATAGAGTTTTCAAGGAGTCTTAATAAGGCATTGAGTTTTCAATGAAATATATGCATACATTAGCTAGGAGGAATATAGATAAAGTTTACAAGAAGAATAAGTCTCCCAAGACTACTATGAGAGGGGAAATTCCTCCACCATTAGCTCCTTAATCTCCCACTATAAGTATTACACCATTACCTTCCTTCCTAGTTATTAGTACTTTTACAACTGGTCATACTTATGTTGCTGGTCTCACTCCCATATTTGTATCCCATATCATTGTTTCCTTTGGGGGCACCATTACCCACTTCATCTCACATGCCACTACCAACATTCCACCTCTACTAAGCTCCCAAAGCACTAGTGATAGCTAGGCTATGGGTTCTACTCCTTCTTAGGTAGCCACTACTATTACATCACTCACCATTGGTTCCCCTACATCTACTAAGCCATTAAAACCCATTCCAAATCCATTCACCTAATAAAGGCCCCTCAACATTACTTTAACTACCAAAGTGAGTGTGCCATATAAATTCCCTTCATTCATTATTAACATGGGCCCTAATAAGTCTTTATTTGATGCACTTGGGAAATTGGACCTAACAAACCCACACATCCCCACTAAAACCTTGGCTTCTTTATCCTCTACCTAGGCATTCTCATTATACCCAATTCCCACACATACAACATCTATAGCTACCCAAAATTAGGTTAGGGATATCATATAAACAAAAAGGAAAGAGAGGCCTTAGATGGTCTTCTTAGCACCTCAAATTAGAATGAGGTTTGACCCTATTACTGGCACCATGAAAATGGTGGTTTGAAGACAAGTGGAATAGCCATAGTCAAGCTTGACTGTGATTCATGAGAGTGAAGATCCCCTCTTCACATTGACCAAAAAGAGAAAATCCAACCCTAAAAATGTGCAAGAGTATGTAGAGGACCTTATATCCTTGGTTCAAGCCCAATCAAAATCTACTATTTCCTTGATAAATGGGATGCAACAAGAATTTCAGAGGTTGAAGGAGAAAGCACTACCAATAGCACCAAAAAACACTCTCATTTCCATAATAAATGTTGTTATTATTTTTTTCAACATTTATAAGGTGATGAAGAAGAATCAAGAAGATGGGATCCATCAAGCCAAGGTGGTCATGAAACTTGACCATAAACTTTCACTTTATGATGCCAAGTTGACAAAATTAGCTAGAGTTTTAAGATGTAATAAATTCCTAGACCTTAAGGTTCTACTACTTGAGGACATCATTCCTACACAGGCCATCATAATGAATAAAAGTAGGATCCTAAAAGGATGGCTAGATTAACTCAAGGATGCACATACATACTTAGAGAAAATTGAGTTCAAAATAACTTTATTATTGAAGGATGCCATGGTTACCAGGGTAACCAAACCTGATGGCTTCTTCATAGATGATCAAGAGTTTAGAATCTAGATGAAGGTGTTTGTGGCCAAATTCTAGTAGGATGTAGCTAGTGAAAAGACTACTATATAAGTAATGGGCATCATAGCATTTGTTAATCAAAGGCTAGAAAAGGTAGATGTAATTAAAGAAGCACTCAAGCCAATACTTATAGAACATGGGAAGCTCATTCAAGGAATACCTAACTTGTTTAGGTCCATGATCTTTGACTTTGATCAAATAGATCAAGGCTAACAGGCATGTAATAAATTATGGACCAAGGAAGAAGCTATGAATAAATAAAGACAACAAAAATAATAACAAACTAGCTAACAACCACCTTCAAGCCCTTAGAATATTATGTTTCATCTTATAAATTCAAATGTATAATATTCCATTATAATGTGGCATTTTATGCCACTTGGATATTTATGGGACCACTTAAACTTGTCTTAGGATTTTTGAATCCTATAAATAGGTGTTTCCCCTCATTTGTAATTAGAAAATAGTTTTTACCAAAAATAATGCAAAGAGCCAAAGAATTTGAGGGTTTGCATGTAGTGTTCTATTGTGTGTGTTCTATGGTTTCTAAATTCTCACGCTGCTAGATGAATAATAGTTCCTTTTTTGCAAGCTAATTTGGCAATTATATTTTATAGATGCATGTGTTAGTTTTGAGTTTAACATTAGGCTGACAAATTTGATAGTATACATGCTCTATTTTCATCTCATTCACAACTGAATGTGCTATGCAATTTAATATGAGTGAGCCATTTTATGTAAAGTATATTGTAATACATATGCATTATCCTTCCTCTGAAGCTTCAACTACATTTATTTATATTTTATCATTAAGCTAGAGTTGATAGATGCTAGTTTTATGTGTTTTTCCTTAAATGTTAGTAGAATTGGTACCTTTAACCATCTTAAGCACATTCTCTTTTCTGGTTTACCCTACTCACTCTTGGATCTACCCATGAGTAACTATAGCTTAGTTCATGCTATAAATATCCATTATTTGTTTTCATTTTGGGAAATAATTGGTAAATATTGAAATAATTCGCAAAGATTAGCATGAAACTATGTCACTACATAAACATCTCCTAGCCTTATAGTAGGGTCTGTTTGCAGAATTTCAAAGTGGTGACCAAATCTTTGCTATTTTCTCTATTCCCAATAGTATTTGTATAAACAACTTAGGTTCCAAGTCTTTTAGGACTTGAAATTGAGTTTCTTACTTTCCCTTGGTTCCCTAGTGATACAGGGAGCATAATAAGTGCATCAATAGGAAGGGTAAAAGCTAGTGCTAGAAGGAGGGCCACTATGTAACTATTTTCATAAATATTTATAGAATTTTAGTGTAATTCATCACATACATGCTTAATTATTTAAAATTACACAAATATTGTTAAGAACATTAAGGATCTACATTATTTACATGAATCTATGCATCCTTTTCATGAATATTTGCATTCTTTGAAAGATTTCATCAAAATTAGTGTTTATTTGGTGAAATAATCTAGATAATTGATTAAATTCATGTAAAGATAGGTGAAATACCTGGTTATTTACACATATTAAAGGTTATTCTGATCATCTTTGCAAATTTTGGCATAAATTTGTTAAATAATTTGGATATTTATACAAAGATCAATCTCTGAGATGTTGCTTGTACTGAATCAAAGAGTTTAAGATCTTAATTGCTCTTTTTCATTTGGATTTGAGTGAACATTTACATGAATTTATGTCTAAGTTTGTTTTATAATTCTCAAATTCTATCAAATTGTTAAATAAGGCACAAAAACACTTTGGATTATTGGTTTAACACTAACCTTTGCAAGTTAACATGTAGAGTGAACAATATATGTGCAAGTTTAAGGAATTTTGAGGTTCATAGGTTTGGATCCCCAAAGATAAAGGTAACACTACTTGATCTTAAGCTTTTCTATAAAGATTTAATGATCTTTGTGATATTTAACATCTTTTGGGGCTTTATTTGAATTTCCTTTTCTCTTAGTGCCCTTTCTGCATCCTAGAGTTGCCTAGGATTAAAACCAAATATTGATCTAATCCTAGATTTCCTTTATCATCTCTAAAAACCCATAAGAAAGTGAGATCAGACAAAGGTAGACATAAAAAATCTAGGACTCAGCCAAATTATCCATCTAAATGGAATTTTCAACACCTTGTGTTAGTCATGGCATGGTTAGCTGGTTTATCCATCAAAGTCCCTAGACCTATGCACGATTTTCCAAGAAATCTAGAGAAGTATTTGCCTCTCTTTTCTCCCATTGATAGGGTGATGGCTAAGGAATACGCCAAGTCCTTTAAGGCATATTTGAGACTCTTTAAAATTATCCATGAGGACATGGCATACCATCTCTTTCTTTTCACATTTTTAGATACCACATATGCTTGGTTCTTTATTTGCCCAAATTTTACATCACTTGGTGGAATCAGTTCAATGAAACCTTTATTGTCTAATTTGGTAGGGTATTTATCCCATGATTCATGTACCAACAATTTATCACCCTAAAAAGAGACCCAAAGGAACCAATCAAAACATTCAATTCTAGGTTATAAAAGATGTATACCTTAATTTCCCCACCATATAAACCTATAGATGAGTTAGCCTTGCATATATATAAGAATGCTTTCTACCCAATGACAATTGTCTTGCTTAGAAGAGCCTTAAATATTGACATGTTACCTTTAGATTACATTGAGGCCATACACATCAATGAATAAATACTCTTGTAGGGACATCTTTCCTTTACTATTCCTAACCTTGATCCAAATTTGCCTGCTCTGATTGTCATACCCAATATGAATCAAAATCACCTTTCATTGAACCAACTGCTAGTGATCAACCAATTACCTTTGAGTCATGCTACACCCAACCAACAACTAAGTTTCTTTAACCAAGAAAATACTAGAGCACATCCCCAAAACAATGTCAGCCAAATGATGGTTCCTGTAAATAACACCAATTTCCAAGCTACAACTTAGAATAAGAGCCTAGAACCTCCAAAGGGAGAACTAAACTTGATACAAATAACCATCCAAAAAATTGTTAATGATTTCTTGGATCTCAATAAATAGATGGTAAATACTGGTGAGAGTTCCAGTAGAAGTTATAATGTCTAGAGATATAATATACCTTTCAATAGATCTAAAAATAATAATGAGCCCCCTTTGATCAAATTACTTGAGATTAACATTTGTGAGATGGCCTTGCCTAATTGGTGCTGAGTGAAAAATATTGCTAGACATGGAGAACTAGAGTATTGAGTTTTGCCATGCATTTGAAGCTATCTAGAGCCAAATGAAGAGATTAGACATGAATCCCACTAATAAAAATAGTGATAATAACTTTGATATCACCCATGATTCTTTTAGATCACCTAAATCAATCCTCATGGTTGACACTTATGACTTTCCTAGTTAAGATGAGAATGAACCTAAAGATAATGTTGAAGAGGTTCATGTTTTCCAATAGTACAAAAGGAGAAACTACACCTTAAGAAGTAAAGGTTAGAATCCACCTTTGAAAACCTTCACCCCACCTAATAAACTAGATACACCTTCTGATGAAAGGATAGACAATAACCTTCCACACCCTAAAGGTAAGGAGATTCAGCTAATAACAGAAGCTCCATGTACAACATCAAAAGGTGGATATAATATAGTGGAAGACATGAATAAGATTAAAGTGAACATAACATTACATGAGCTCATACAAATCACTAAATAATTTGATTTTCTATTGAAATATTTAAATGAGAAGCCTATTTGTAGCAAGGCTAAACAAGTTCATGCCAATGTGGTAATGCACAAGTGTAAGCATGGTGTTACACCATTATTGTTAACTATTAGAATCTTTGATAAAAACTTCCATAATTGCTTGCTTGATTCTGGTGCTTCAACTAACATTATGCATTTAAGAATTTGTGAAAAACTAGGATTAAACTTGATCAAATTTTAAAAGGTAGTAGTTCAGTTAGACAAGTCAAAAGTGAAGGTGATAGGAGAGTTACTGAATATCCATATGTAGCTTTCTCATGAGCCCTAAATTCAGTAGTTCATCGATATTTAATTCATTTACATACCTGATGCATATTTATTATTATTGAGTTATGACTAGACCAAGTCCTTTAATGGATAAATGTCCACCATTTGTTCTCACATGTGGTTGCCTTGGCATGGGATCCCCAACCAGATCAAGATTGATTAGGAACCCAAGATGAAATACATGATTATTGAATACAATGCCAAGAATGAAAAGGTAAACTACCAATCCTCTAACTTGAATGTCTATAATTTAGATACTATTGATATTTTTATAGGTGATAAGATAGAAGAAGAACAAAGCAAAAGCCCTTAGACATTCACTTTTAGGGTACATGAGTTAAACAAGGCTTAGGAATTGGGATTGTTCTGACAAATCTTAAAGGCAAATAGTACCTAGCCTCCTATAGATTACAGTTCTCTTACACTAACAATTTATTAGAATATGAAGCTCTTATTTTAGGACTTTAGTTTGTTATTAAACATAAGGTTAAAGAAATTTTAGTCTACGGTGATTTTGAGTTAGTGGTTAATCAAATCAGAAGCATATATCAATGCAAGATTTCTTGTTTAAGAAAGTACAAATTTAGAGCTTGGTATTTAATTAAGTAATTTAACTCATTTAACATTGTCTCCTTACTCAGGCAACATAACCATTTTACAAATGCTCTAGCCTCAGCAACAACAAACTTGGTGCCTCCAAAAGCTTTGAACTTGCAGGAATTCACTGTGGAGATAATTCCATCCCCCTCCATGCCAGACAACATCAATCACTTCTAAGTTTTTGATGATGATAGACAAATAATTAATTTCTTATATAGTATTGGTGTATTTGAGTCTCACATGTTTGATGAACAAGATGAAATTGTTAAACCAAGTTTAAAAGACAGAATATGGAATGATCCAACTCAAAGAAAATTAGATACCTAAAGGCATGATCTCATTAGAAAGGATGTTTGATCTGGACAAATGAGGAAATGAAGATAACAAAACTATAGTAAGTGGGAAGGATTAAAATTAAGTAAACTTGGGAGATCTTGGGGATGAGCAAAAAGTTAACATTGGCTTAGTTTACACCAATGAATAATTGAAGAAAGTTGTTGCCCTTCTAAAAAAATTCAAAGACATCATTACTTGGTCATATGATGACTTCAAGATATTTGACACTAGTGTGATCACTCACACTATTCCATTGAAAGAGGCCTAAAAACCTTTTAAGAAGATACAAAGGCCAGTAAATCTAGTATTAGAATCTCTTATTTACAAAAAGTGAAAAAAATACTTGACATAAGGATAATCTTCCCCATAAGGCATTCGACATGGGTTGCTAACCTTATGCCAGTCTGAAAGAAGAATGGAGAAATCAAAGTTTATATTGATTTTTAGAACTTAAACATATCCTTAGAGAAGGATAATTATCCCTTTTCATCTTTGGATGAAATCATATAGTTGGTGAGTGGCTTTGAAATGATGTCATTCCTTGATGGATTTTTAGGTTATAACCAAGTCCTAGTGAACAAAAGTGACAAAATGAATACTACCTTCACCATAAAATGGGGAACATTTAGATAAAAATGAATGCCATTCATACCGATCAATGTAGGAATAAATTTCTAGTGAGCAATGGGCCACACATTCTATGAATTGATTGGTAAGTGCATCATCATTTACATGGATGATCTAACAGTTTTATCTAAAAGTAGGGAAGATCACATGATGCATTTAGAATAAGTGATACAAAAGTGTAGAAGGTATGGAATTTCCTTAAATCCCAATAAGAGCATATTCTATGTGATGGAAGGTAAAATTTTAGGACATGTAATCACTAAATAAGGTATGACTATTGATTCTGATAGGATCAATGCAATTTCAAAATTAGAAGTTCCAAATAGAAAAAAAGAGATAAAATATTTCTTTCACAAAATTAATTTTGTAAGAAATTTTATTTCTAGTTTTACAGAGATAGTGAGACCACTCAATGACATGATAAAGAAAGAAGAAAATATGGAATGGATTATTGAAGAAAAGAAGGCCTTTCAAGACATCAATGATGCTATTGTTTAAGCTCCTATCCTAATAAGTCCTAATTTTAGTAAAGATTTCTATCTATACTCTTTTTCTTTTGATCATACTATTTTTTCTATCTTAACACAAAAATACGATGAAAAAGAGAACCCCATAACATTTATGAACACCAACCTAAAGAATGTAGAGCTAAACTATCCTATTCTAGATAAACAAGCCTATGCACTAGTGAAGGCTATGAAGAAGTTCAGACACTACATCCTGAGGAACAAAACATATGCCATAGTGTTTGATCTAACTATCAAATTAATGTTGGGATAAAATGAACTCAAGGACAAAAGAAGGAAGTGGATGACCAAGCTTCAAAAATATGACTTAGAGATAAAATATGCTAAGTTAGTAAGAGGTCAAGGTCTAATCTAGCTCATTACAAACATTGATCCTCACATTGGTGTTTTATAGATAAAATTGAGTCAAGTACTCAAAGGTAATTGGTAAAATGATATTGTTTATTATCTACTACACAAATCATGCCCCCCACACCTCAAGAGAGGGAAAAAATATCCCTTAGGTTGAAATCATCTCATTTTATGATCAAAAGAGGAGTCCTCTACAAAAAGAACTACAAAGGAATTTATCTAAAGTGTGTTTCCAAATCTAAAGCCACATAATTCATGGATAATTTCCATGATATATTAGGAAGTGGTCACCCTTTAAGATGCACCATAGCACATAAGATATTAAGGGTTTACTATTATTGGCCAACCATTTTCAAAGACATACATGCTTATATGCACACATATCACCAATGTTAAGTGTTCAATTGAAGAGAAGTAAAGGAAACCATGCCTTTACAATTGGTAATTGAAGTGAATCTATTTTCCCAATGGGGCCTTAATTTTGTAGGAGTAATCAATCCAAATTCCTTGATGGGACATAAATTTTTACTTACCACCGCAGACTATTACACAAGGTGGACCGATGCAGTGGCCACCAAGAACAATAGAATAATTTACATCATCAAGTTTCTAAAAGAGAAAATTATCACTCAGTTCAAGACACCCATATCTCTAGTATGTGACAATAACCTAGCCTTTACCTTAGTTGAATTCACTAAATGGGAGTATGACAATTAGATAGTCATCAAATCTATCTCAAACTACTACCTTTAGGGTAATGGAGTTTTAGAATCCACTAATAAAAACTTGATGAATTCCATTAAGAAGTCTAAAAAAAATAAACTAAGAGAATGGTAGTCCCTACTAAAATTTTATCTATAGGTAGACAAAACCAGATACAAATAGACACTCAAGGCATCCCATTCTTTACTAGTTTATGTGAAATAACCTATATTTTCCATCACATTGAAACTACCCACTTATGAGTTCATGGTTGAGTACATGGAAGATGATGAAAGAGTGAAATCCCAGATACTAAACATCATAGAAATGGAAGATGCATGAGATGAAGCATTGAAAATTTTTAGTAAGCATCAGGATGTTGTGAAGAGATGGTTTGATAAGAGAGCCAAAGTTAAAGTGTTCTGAATCTCATACTTAGTCCTACTGTGGGACAAGGCCCATGAAAAAAAGGACAACATGATAGGTTCACTCCTCTTTGGATTGGACCCTATCAAGTAGCAAAGATAGTGAAAATACATTCAGTTTCAAGGACCTGCAAGGGAGCAACTTAGCCTTGCCAATAAATTAGAAATACATGAAACATTACTTCTTTACTACTTTGTCTCAAACTCTAGAAGGAAAATAATCTTGTTTAGAGTTAGAGTAGGTAGGAGTAGTGTAGTTTCCTTTCTTGATTTTTTTTTCTTATTATTTTCATTCCTAATTTATTTTCCTATTTTGTTCTTTCCCATTTTTGGTTTGCCTTTTGTTCTCTATTGTGTGTTGTAGCTTAGTAATAAGTCCTGTGAACAAGAATTCATTGGTTTGATTTGTATTAACTTGGTCCTCAAAGTTGGAAGAAGGGATTAATGTTCTCAAGCATTGGTAGTCCAAAGTGTGGAAACCTCTAGCATTATTCCAATTTAGAAAATCTAGGCATGGTCAATTAGAAGTTAGTTTTCTCATGAAAATCCTATGTTATTTTAGGGCTATAATATGGTTCAGATGACTGAACATTTGTTTGAACAATAGTTTGAATCTATGTGGACCATCATAATGTCACTTAATTTCACCAAATATTTTTCTTGGGTATAACCTACTATCTAAGAGTGAATAACATTCAGATTATGTCTTGACATAATCCTTACATGTGGATAATTCTGGTTCCCAACAATTTGGTTTTATGAATACATGTATATATAAAAAATAAATACAAAAACAAAAATATGATACACTAATGAAATGAAATCATAAACTACTTCATATTCCATGAATGGTGAATTAGGCAATCTCTATCAGGGCTATGGACATATGGCTGGAAATAGAGCAAGGCCTGAAGTGGAGCCAAAGGTATCTCTATCAAGCCTATGGATCCCTGAATGGCAACAAATCAATACCCAAACCATCCCTAAATAAGTAAAGCATAATTATGAAAAATATAAAGAATGCTTAAGTCATCTCATGTTGGATGTCTTGAAGCTCGAAAGGTATCATCTCTAAACCCAATGGCAATGTTTAATGAAATTAAAATCACACACATTGTAATATTGCCTACAAGATTTAAACTCTATTTCCATCTTGTGAGCTCATTATTTTTAAAAACTAGTTTTGATGTTGATTGAAAATCATAATGAGATGACTAGTTTTTTATTCATGTTTGAACAGAATATCTAGATTCTAACATTTTTCAATGTTTCCCCATAAAGGTCACCATTTGTTGATGCTCAACTACCCTTATTCCTAGAATGGGGACACTCCTTTCTTAATTTTTCAAAATGCCTAAAATGCAAAGCTTGCTAAGTCATTTTACTGCATAAGAGAATTGATTTAAAACTTCCTAGTAATTTTTTATTAATCATTCATATTGAAATAACTATTGACACCTAAAAAAGTTTAGATTATTGCAAGTATTTATCAAGTTTTATTCAATGATGAATTATTAACCATGAATGCTTAAAAAATGTGCATATGGGCCTTCACTAAAGATATTCTACTTATTTTTCAAATCAACATGAACACAATAAGTTCCACCTAAATCTCATTGGACTAAACTTATACCTTGTTTAAATCATTTACTTATGAAGTTTTGCTTTAGACTTGTTTAAATTTCTTGTGATGGGCATTTGAAATTTTCAACAGTCTAACTTAACTTTCCACTTGGCCTTGTAGGATGTACAAGTTAAAATAGTAGTTTGTGGCATCTTGTGAGACATCAAATTAAAGACTGTAACCTAAAAAGGATAGGTGTCTACCTTGCTAGCCTTCACGATGCTTTGGTGATTCTTTGTGCCATGTGCAAGATACTTGGAACAAATATGCAAAGCCCACAAACCACATGGAAACATCTATAAAACTCATGAATAATTTATATATTGGAGTTCAAACCCATGGGCTACATGTCAAGATCTTGGTTCTTACAAGTAAGCCCATTCAATTTGAGCTACCATGTATCACACTGTAATCTATAAACCACTACCACATGTCTCAATAACTAACATAAAAATGTGAGAAGTCTTCTAAAGTGCTACATGTTCCCTTTATATTCATATGAGATCGATGTATGTCAATGTAACATTACATCTAATCCAAAACTCATGAGAGCTCACAAGGAGAACACATAGATACACCTAAGTTGTCCAATCAAGAATCAATATAATATATCTATCCAAAATTCCCTCCAAGAATGATAAGTGATAGAAGAACAAAGAGAATAATATGATAATGATGTGTGTCCCCTTTAGATGCGTATGATTGTGACACATTTCATGCCCGTGTTGCTTCTATCTAAAGATCCACCAGAACACCTATGAAGGCCCGCAAAAGCAATGCATATCTTTTGAAGACTCGTGTAATGATTCCACTTATCATTTTCATCAAAATACAACCCAATATTAACAAGATTACCTCTAGGAGTGACACATGGATGCACCCAAGCCACACAATTAATACTAGGTTACCGATAGCCATCTAAAAGCCTCTCGAAGGTGACACCTAGCAAAAGGAAGATCTAGAAACCTCTAAGAGAGCCATAAATCAAATCAAATCCATGATTTCAAATGAGAGAGCCACTTGGAAAAGAAGAAACTTTGATTTCTTGTGAAAGTGACACATGGCACTCCCATAACTAACCAAAATTATAGGGCCTTGCTCAAGAGCAGGACACATGTCAAAAGGTGGTAATCTTTATCTTTAAAGATAAAATCAATAATAAATAAATAAAAAATCAGTGTTAAATTTGAATTTTAAAGTAATTAAATTCCAAAATCAATAGTTTGAAGTGTTCTAAATGCAAATTTGATGAGCTTGCCATTAATATGACATGAACTAGAATCGCCATCAAACCTTGCATTAATAAAAGCAATCTTCAAAAGGCTACCCAAATCAACTATTGATACCTACATTTATGCTTGAAGCTATACACATTTACTCCCCCTACTAATTGGACCTTCAATATGATAAATCTCAAGCTAATTTATAGACTACACCTCGACTACCATTATTAGAGCTTGATAATTGTAGAGAAGTACATGAGGATGTTAGCTACTACCAAGGATATTATAAAGATGGTGCAGGTAGGACCCTCCACTCTGGGTAAGAGAATTATATTTGGAAATGATGTTTTTATATTTCAATATGGTAATTCAGTAGTGTTCAAAGATACAAAGTTCATCTCTGAAGCCATAAACTCAGGGGGCATGCATTATAGCAGTGTCTATTACAATTTTGAAGGAACTAGGGATCTCGATGAGTCTAAAACCATACCCCACATTATTAAAATTTATTTATAAATCATGGAAATTCAAGCTCCCATCCTATACAAGGACATGATAAAGCCAAAGGTCATGCCATGCTTTGACCTAGTATATGGAATTTTTGGGATGTCAAAATGTGAGGATGGGTTGATCAAATCCATAAACTAAGGCTCCTGATTGATTTCATTATAGGACCCAATTTTGAAAGATAATATGACTCACCTTTGCCATAGGTAAAATACAACTAGAGCACCATTAATAACTGGTATGAGGTGCACTCTCTAGATAAATTCCTAGTATCATAGGTAACTAACCCAAATGGAGTCATCTTCATGAATGACCAAGGGGACCTACCTATCCAATTATTCATGAAAGGAATAAGGATTGGCTTGGCCTTACTAAATAGAATATTTTTAAATACACATATTGATTATGAAAACATAAGGACTATCTTAGTACTGTAGATAATCTTGAAAGATCAGTAGATTCCCCCACTTGGGGATATTATTGTCAATAATCTAGTCATTGCTATGAATGACACTTGTAAGAATGGTACCCCATTATTTATGATGAGTTATCTACTAGATGAAATATATGAAAATATGCAATTAGGTAAAAATATATGGTCCCTTGAGTGACAATAATAAGTGCCCCAATCATTCTTTATAATGCACATTCACCACTTCAAGCATAATATGAAGGTAATCGCAAAAAACTTCTACCCCTATCTATAAATCCATTATCGAATGTGAAATGGAAAGAGTTCCTCTAGAATTAAAACAAACATTTAAATAAATGGGTAGATATTAGCTATACCTAGATTTCACATTTATTAGTATAGAGGGAGTGATGGTGGCTCCCCTCAGACTACCAAGATATGTGCCAATGAAGTTGGCAAAGGAGGAGATGGCCAACGAACTGTTCCATGGAGTTTATGACATATTCAAGAGTAAAAAGAAGATAGTCCCCCATAATACTCCTTAAAAAATAGGGAGGAATAAGATAATGGAATGGTAGGATGTTATAGTGGATTCAAGGCATAGGGGCTCATACTTATTACCTACGGATAGTTTTAGGGCATGAGACCCAAACAATGTCATTAGCATATACTTGATCAAGTTTAAAAAGGATGTGGCATTGGAATATAAGCATCAAGATGAGGTCCATGAATGGGTCTACAAATATTCCATGAACAATGAAGTAGTCCTCAAAAATTCTATGAGGAAAAACATAGATCTGGAAATGAGGCTTGATAAGGAAAAGAAGGAGGACATAGTAAAGCCTCAGCTTTCACCAACTCATGAAAGTATGTTTGATGTAGATAATGAGGCTAGACAAGAGGAATAAAAATATGACATTGTTCCTCTTATTAGTAATATACCATGCAAGCCTCCACTACAGGCCACTTTAAGTGAACAAGGCATACCTCTAATCTCTGAGCAAGGAGAATCAAGTATCTAGCCTAGCCCTTCACAAGGGCCTACTTTTTTCCTTGCATATATTGAGGAGGTTACCGCACAAAGCTTAGATAAACCTGATCTTGATATAATTTAACTCAAGGAGTCTCAATAAGGCATTGAGTTATCAATGGAAGAATTGAAGGCATTAGCTAAGACGATTATAGAGAAAATTTACATGAGGAAGAAGCCTCCCAAGACTACTATTGAATAAATTTGACTTCTAGTCAAATTTGGTCAAAATATACTATTTTAAACTTTTTAATAAGGTTTTATGTATCATATGGGGTCTTTTATTTTCCTATACGTCTCACTTGTCCTTCCCCTAGTCCTTGTTGAAGCCCATTCCCCTTGTACTAGGCTAGTCAACTAAAGTCAACCTTGGTCAAACCTATTAAAACTTAATAAAAGTGACAAATTGTGTTTATTTTTTCCTAATATGGTCTTTTATATGTTTTAATGTGTCTTCAAGTCATAGATTGGTCAATTTAAATAATCATTTGGCCACATTTTTAGGCTATTAAATGACTTGTACGAATAGTGGAGTTATATAATTTGTCATAAATGTGATTATCAACGTGTAATGGGTTAGGATCAGTCAAAAAGTGGTTAGTGTTAGTTAAATATTTAGTTATTTGCAGAAAGGGGGAGTTTCTCCTTAATTTTAGGCCCTTTTGGGCACTTATACGGACTTCTTGAGTTCACCATCAGATAAAAATGTGGGTAATGTATCTATTAACCTCCCTAGATTAATTTACACGCTTTGAGTTCTGAGATAAGTTCAAAAAGTTCATATAAAACCTCTTTTCTTTCACTTTCTCTTTGCAAGCCAAGAAAGGCCATTTTCAAGTGCTTGGTGTGGGCCATACAGTTGGAGTTGGGAAGAATGGTCTTGGTGGGTGAAAGGTCTCTAGGTATATTTAAATTTCATGCCAATATATATTATATTAATATCTCCTCCTTTATGAACCATATATAACACTCCAGATAGCTTTTTATGCACTTGCATCCATGAGGGGGTCACTATTTACACTTGTTTCAAATTTCTTTGCTTTGGTTTGATGGTTTTGTTTGTTTTAGGTTTTCCTCAAGGTTATATAATGCCTCTCCATATTTTTTCATGATTTTATTGGATTTGGAAGTTATCAAATGCCTAGGAAATCCTTTTCTAGGCTTGTTCTTGCTCTCGACCATGTTTGCTGCCTTTGCTCATAAATATGCACCTACAAGTGCCCTAAATGAAATATTTACACATTAATGTGAATTAATTGAATGTGTCTCAAGTATTTTGAAGTATTAAAGTGAATTTTATGATCAAGGAAGAGACTATGAGGCCTAAATCTTACACCTAGTCCACTCTTCCCCTTCATTGTCTGCATATTCCAAGGGAGTGATCAGTCAGGGGTCTCCATGATGGCATCATGCCTGGATAATAACCTTGATAATGGTTTCAATCCATTAGAGATATTTATAATGTACTTTTGAGATATTGAGTTAATTCACACTTGATGGAGAAGAATCAAAAGGGGCTATGAAGATTTCAAGACAATGTGATTGTGATTTTAGACTCACTGTCCCAAAATGACCAAAATAAAGGTCCATAAGCTTTTTTGGAATAGCATATAACATGAAAAAAGCAATATCCAATGATCTTGGTTGTTTTTTTTGGTAGTCCCTACCACATACAACACCTATGCCAAATTTGAGGCCAAAATATTAAGAGGGAGATGGTCATTAGGATACCCAAAAGTGCCCTCTAACACACTAAAAAGCTTCAATTACATCTACAGGACTAAGATTATAATAAGCCCTTAACTCATACCACATCCTAAGGAATTTATCCATGCTCAAATGACTTTGATGATGAAAAATAAATGTGTATAATCTCAAGAGATCATAAGGAGAGGGGATGGATGTTTTAAGACCTTCCCAAACTTACTCTTTATCTATACACAGGCCTGGGAAGTGACACTTACAACATGATTATTAGACAGTGAGACAAAAGGTGATTTTTTGACATTTTTCTAAGAATTCAAAGTTAATAAAGGACATATAAATTTTTTTGTGACTTTGGGACTTCAAGGAGAATCAAAGCATCACAAACAAGGGCTTAAATAGAAATACATGTACCTACAGTCAACACACTAAACAGTGACCCCAGTCTTGATGCTTAGTTGATGTTTTGGGTTCTCAAGGGTGATTTCTAGTTTAGGCATGTAAGTTTTAGCTTCAATAAATCTAATTTATATTCACACACACATCATAAGTAAAACTCAATTAAGATAACAAGTCATTGTGTGGAGCTAAAACTACAGGCAGGGGTATATGGTTGACTATGTAAATAGTGAATATGCTTAGAGTTCCAAATGATAAAGAAGAACCTAGTTAGGTGAAAAATGGGTTAAAAGAGACTTAAAATGTCTCAATATGACCGAGGGGAGGTTTACAAACACCTTTCCCCAAAAAAAATCCAAAACCTAAAGATATACCTACAATAAGGCTTGAATAAGAAAGTGTCTCAGTCAATTCAAGTAGTGAGAGAAGGACCTTAAGTGAGTTTAGTAGTCATTAAATTTGAATTTTTGAATATATAAAATTATTTCAATGTTATGGGAGTCATTAATGATCCTTATAAATTTTTCTAGGATCAAAATAAGCCTAAGACACCTACATGTGTATGGAAGGGCTTAGGAAGGTCTACAACTACAATGAGAACCATGATTGGTGATGATTAAGGGATTTTTAAAATCAAAGAAGGTTTATAAGGCATAAATAAACCTATATAAACTTTCATATATACTTTATTAAGTGTGAATCAAGTGTTAAAAAATATATATTATCCTACCTAGGACAAAAAGCTTAATTACACTCCTACGTTGCTGACAATCATCTCCTCAAAAGTCTACCTCCAGTTCTTTGAGATTTGGAAGGGAAAATGGAAGAGTTATGGTATAAAAATTGGTATATTGGATCCTCATGACCTAATAAATCCTTTTTTACCTTCAAAAATATTGAATGAATAGGAATAATACTCTATGTTTTGTCTTAGAGGTAAGGTACTTTTCCCATTCACCAGACTGGTAGTTTTGAGGAAAAGTGGTGAAGTAGGTGACAAGAAGCCAAGGAGAGATAAAATTATGGTTTAATAAGTTGTATCACATCCATATAAACATAATAAACCATAATATAATATTGGAAGTCAAATAGGGTAGTTTGGACAAGGAGGTTTACAGGCAGGGTAACTAAGAAAGATATGAGCCTAAGCCCTCATGAGGGGTCATTTTCACTTTTAGCCTTTGAAAAGAATTTAAATGTGTTGGATCATCTTAATTGATATTTTCATGATGTGTAAGATCCATCTCAAATTTTTATAATGCTAACAAAGAGTTTTCAATCATCAAATTTCAAGTAGACCTATTGGCAAGGTCTAGGCCTATTACCAAACAAGGGCCAAGTTTCATTATAGGATCTTGGTAAGATATTATAGTGATTTAAACATGTTTTTTTAAGTATATCAGAGGTTTATAATCCTTAATATTACAATGAAACCCATTAGGAAACCATTTTTGGCTTAGAATGTGCTTAGACCCTATCAGAATGCAAAAAAGAGGCTCGAAGGGTAACTTCAAATGCTTGGAACTTCCACCAATTTTTTCATGGGACCTTGAGGTGATTGGATAATTTATGTAGGATCCTTAATAATCCTTTAATTTAATTTTGAAAATATTTAAATGTTTTTTCTTTATGAACAAATGTTAATACCAAAACCACCTCAAAACCCTTGTAAACCCTCAATACAGACCCAATTGGGAAAATATTGAAAATTAAGCATGAAGATGAAATTAAAATTCCATGAAACTTTGGAAACTTGCATTATAATCTCTCATAAACCCTAAAATTCCAATTTTTTGTATGGACATGTACCTAATAGGTCAGAACATGTGTCTTTTTGACATTTTAATGTGTTTTTATAGGCATGGAGAACTTTCAAGAGGCCAAATCAATTTTGGGGGATAATTTAAGACTTTTTATAATTCCTCATGTCCATTTTATCATCCATATAAACTCCTAATTCTATCTTCTATCTCTCTCATTTCGGCCAGTCTAGTGGGTAAATAGTGAAAACTTAGGGGAAAAGTGGTGAAACTCAATTTAGAAATCCTTTTAAGGCTAATTTATTGAAAACAATGATATGAACACCCTTAACACATTTAATCCCTTATTTTACATGGATTATATTGATAATTGGAAGGTTTTAGGTGCCAAGTGTGAGAGGTGCATGGAGAGAGCTCATTTTAGGACTATCATGGATGATGGTGCATGGCCAAAAGAATACAAGTGATCAAAGTCCAATCCAATGAATGTGAGGACCTTTTATTAACCCCTCCTACTTGGACCCATCATTAGACCTAATTATTTGTCGTGATAAGGTAGTTTTGGAAGGCAAATCATGAGGGGTAGATTTTTATGCAAGGAAAGGATTTTCTTGACCACTTTGCAAGGTTTGAATGGTTTGAGATGACACTTGTATCTATTTTAATTACATATATCACCCCATATCTCTCTTACATGCACAAATAAATTATCATTTTAGTTGTGACAAGTGTCTCTATGGCTCTTGGACTCCCTTCTATCTCTCTTCTCACATCTTCTATAAATTGAGCCTTTTTGGCATTGTATGGATCTGACCACAGCTGATATGGTGAAGCCATGATAGAATGACATTACACTTTGTCTTTTAAAATTTTATAAAAGTCTAATTCTGATTTGTGAACATTTTTTCTAAGTGTGTGAGTGATGAATAGTGGTGCCAAGTGATAGTATCATCCTTACTCCCTTTATCCTTCATGTTTAAGCAAGAGTTCTAATTTTAACAGGTCATGTGAAGTGTATTGATTATACTAGGTTCTTCTTCAAGTAATTAATTATATATATGGTGTGAAATCTACCCCTAGATCAGTTATCTTGTTGATTGTCCCATGTATGATACCTTCACATTGAATCAATTATGTTAGAATCCTTTAATGCCTAGAATTGGTCTTGGAAGGCTTTGTTGCTTAGTAAGAGTTTGATATTCTATGGGATATATCTTGGTGGATCACCTCTTTAGTGTAGTTTTCCATTTTATGCAAAAATTCTAACTCTTTTCATGAACAAACATTAGATTAGGTGATAGGCATTTTAAAAAGAATCTAGGGAGCTAGCCCTTATAAACTAGAGATTCATCTCTCTTACAAGTTCCCCACAACTTGAGAGATGATTAAATGTTACATCAAATTGTAGGATTTAAATAGAGTGTCCTAGAGTGCATAATTTGATGCCAATAACTAATATGATAGGGGTAATTCCTCCTCCATCAGCTCCTCAAACTCCCACTATAAGTACTGCATCAATGCCTTCATTCTTAGTTGTTAGTACTTTTACAATTGCTTACTTCTACTATTTCTCCCACTCCCATGTTTGCATCCTCTACCATTACTTACTTTGTGGTAACCACTCCCCACTTCATATCCCATTCCACTACCAACATACCACCTCCAATGAACTCCTAAAGCACTAGTGCTAGTAAGGCTATGGGTTATACTCCTTCTCAGGTAGCCAATTCTAGTACATCACTCACCCTTAGCTTCCCTACATCCACTAAGCCATTGAAACCCATTCTAAATCCATTCACCTAACAAAGGCTCCTAAACATTACTTCAACTTCTAAATTGAGTGTGCCCTCTCAATTGCCTTCATTCATTCTTAACATGGGCCCCGCTAAGTTTTAATTGATACACTTGGGAAATTGGACCCGAAAAAACTATACATCCCTGCTACAACATTGAATTCTTCATCCTCTACCTAGGCATTCCAATTCCAACCACCTCCCACATTACCAACATCTAAAAATGCCCCAAATTAGGTGAGGGATATCATACAAAAAATAAGGTAGGAGAGGCCTTAGATGGTGTTTTCAACACCTCAAATTAGAATGAGGTTTGACCATACTACTGACACCATGAAAAGGGTGGTTTGAATAAAAGTGGATCATCCATAGTTAAGCTCAACTATGATTCATGATAGTGAATAAATCCTCTTCACATTGACCAAAAATATAAAATATAGACCTAAAAAGATGCAAGGGTATGCAGAGGACCTTATATCCTTAGTTCAAGCCCAAGAAAAATCTACTATTGCCTTAATAAAGGGGATGCAAAAAGAATTGTAGAGGTTGAAGAAGCAAGCACTACCAACAGTGCCAAATAATACTCTAGTTTACATTAAAAATGATATTATTAATGTTTTCAACCTTTATAAGGTGATGAAGAAGAGGTAAGAAGATGGGATCCAACAAGCCAAGGTGGTCATGAAGTTTAACCAAAAACTTGTACTTTATAATGCCAAGCTGACAAACTTAGCTAGAGTTACAAGAAGCAATAAATTCTTAGACCTTAAGGTTCTACCACTTAAGGACATCATTCCTTCACAAGCCATCATAATGAATAAAAGGAGGATCCTGAAAGGATGGCTAGATCAACTCAAGGATGTGCATACATCCTTGGAGAAAATTCTAAATAAGTTTGCTATTGAAGGATGCCATGGTTACCAGGGTAACCAAACCTAATGACTCCTTCATGGATGATCAAGAGTTTAGAATATAAATGAAGTTGTTTATGGCCAAATTCTAGTAGGATGTAGCTACTGAAATATTGCTATAGAAGTTATGGGCATTGTATCAATTTTTAATCAAAGGCTAGAAAAGGTGGATACAATTAGAGAATCACTCGGGCTAATACTTACAAAACATGGGAAGCTCATTCAGGGAATACCTACCTTGTTTAGGCCCATGATCGTAGACTTTTATCAAATAGATCAAGACTACCAGGCATGTGTTGAAGTATGGACCAAGGAGGAAGCTAAGAAGAAGAAGAAGAAGAAATAACAACAATAGTAGCAAGCCACCAACAACCACCTCTAGGCCCTTAGAATATTATATTTCATCTTTTAAATTTAATTATAGAATATTTTGTTATAATGTGGAATTTTAAGCCACTTGGCTATTTGGGCACCTTTTATGGGCCCACTTAAACTTGTCTTAGGCATTTTGAAGCCTATAAATAAGGGTTTTTGACTCATTTGTAATTATAAAATAGTTATTACCAAAATTAATGTAAAGAGCCAAAAAATTTGAGAGTTTATTTGTAGTGCTCTGTTGTGTATATTCTATGATTTTTTAATTCTCATGATGCTAGATGAATAATAGTTCATTTTTGTAAGATACTTTGGTAATTACATTTTATATATGCATCTATTAGTTTTAGTTTAACACTAAAATGATAAATTTGATAGTATATGTGCTCTATTTTCTTCTCATTCACAACTAAATCTGCTATGCAATTTACTATGAGAAAGACATTTTATACAAAGTGTATTATTAGACATATGCATTTTCCTTCCTTAAACGCTTCAACTACATTTATTTAGCTTTGAGCATTATTCTAGAGTTGATAGATGCTAGTTTCTTGTGTTTTCCCTTAGAAGTTATTAGAATTGGTATCTTTAACCATCTTAAGCATATTATTATTTTTATTTACCCTAATCACTCTTGGATCTACCCATGACTCACTATAGATTAGCTCATGCTATAAATATACATTGTTTTTTTTACATTTTGGGTAATAATTGGAAAATATTAAAATAATTCACAAAGATTAACAAGAAACTACTTCACTGCATAAACATCTATTGTCCCTATAGTACGGTTTGCTTGTATACTTTCAAAGTGGTGACCTTTATGTTATTCCCAGTAGTATTTGTATAAAAAACTCAAGCCCCAAGTCTTCTAGGACTTAAAATTGAGTTTCTTACTTTCTCCTAGTTCCCTAGTGACATAGGGAGCATAATAAGTGCATCAACACATACTATCATGTGCAATATAAAAAATCAAGTTTCAAAATGGTTACCATGTCAATGCCATAAATCACATATATCTCCATCTATCTAATCAATTTTTTTTTAATGATCTGTTCAAATCTATTCATTATGTTCAATCTATTCCTAGTCATTATCATCAACTTGTTCCTAATCTTAGATGTATTTTCATACATCTCCCTAATCTTAGATGTATGTTCATACTAGTTCTTAATCTTAGATGCATTTTCTTACCTATTCCTAATCTTAGATGCATTTTTAATACATTTTCATAATCTTATATGCAACCCATTATTCTTTCATCATTTTGAGGGTTCACTTGGCAAAATATTTTTATGACTCTCACCTCGAGGGGGAATTCAGTGCTTACCAAGTGTCAGTTTTGGGAATATTTGAACCTGTTTGTTAGTATTTTTAGCAATTATTTTTCAAAATTATAATCCATCAATTTTATTCTACCATCATTTTTATGAATTTTTATTCTTTGAAAATCTACTGCTTCGTATATATCTCACAACACCTTCTCAAACAGGGGCAAATGTAAACACCCCAATTTTATCACCTCCATGTCAAAATACAAAATGGAATGACTTCTCATAATTTCACATAATCTGGTATAAAATCATTCATTCACCTAATATACATGATCAAATTCATCTTAGGTCATCTCTAGGTGAGTTGATTCATAGTATTATATCTATTCAATTTCCCTGTTCAATCATCATTCTTTGGTCAATTTATCTATTAAATTATAATTATATCTATTCAATCATAATTATATAATCAATTTATCTATTTGATTATCAACTCTAATCAATTTCTCTATTCAATTATCCACTCTGATCAATTTATCTATTCAATTATCCACTCTGGTTAAATTCTCTATTCAATTACCCTATTCTGGTCAATTTAATAATTCCCCCTTCTCTAATCAATCAATGTTATTAATTCCCCTTATTTGAATCTTAATATAATTATATTTATATTAAAAATATAATTATAATTATCTTACAATTAAATAATTCCTCTTTTTCCCTCCAAGTGGGCATCTTCATACAAAGAAAGGATCTTGAAATCTCATGGAATATTATTTTGGGAGCTAATTAAATTGATAAAGTGAATTAATATACAAGATTTTTCTCCACCATCTTGGAGACAAGATGAAGGGCCCATAATTAATCTTATGAGATATTTTATATATTATTCCCAACCTTCATCTTATAAAAAATATGAATGGGCCACATTGGTTATCCATGTACTTTCCTGGGAATAATTATCCACTCTTCATCTTGGAATCAAGATGAAGGGCCCACAATGACTCTCATAAATATATTATGAGGAGAATCCTCCATGCTTCATCTTGGAAACAAGATGAAGGTATTATATTAATTCTCATTTGATATTTTCAAATATCATCTTCCACCCTTCATCTTCATTAGGATGAAGGCCTTACATTAGTGATCCATGTGCACATTTGAGGACTCATTTGCAATGATTCATCTTGATTTCAAGATTAAGGGTCCTCACTAATACAATTTTTTTATAAATAGACCCCTTTGCATTATAATTCATCTTTCTCAAGATTTATAGTGAATCCCTAGCATTTTATTGAGCTAACTTACTCATCAACCTTATACTTGCGATCAATTCAACATGGTCCATATCTTCAATAGAGATGTCTCAACATAATTGGCATTGATAAATACCATTTAAAGATACATCTGATCCAAATCCCAATAAAGATGAGTTCCAATGAAGGTTTTCATTATGTTTTTTTGAATCTTTATCATTATTTCCATATTCTTTGTTTGCTCATAAGGTCCTAGGTGTAGATTTTCATATTTATGATTTCTTTGATTATGTTTTACAACTTAGTATAAATATTGAGAATTTTTCATTATACCAACGTATATATTGTAAAGGTAAATGGTTATTTGTGGTTTTCTCTTTGAGTTAATGGTTACTTGAATTTAACCCACCTTGATGAATGCTTGCACCATTGAGTGCTTATGCTTTTGAGTGACTATTGTGTTTATTTTATTTTCCCATCATAAAACCCTAGTTTAAACTCAAGATCTCATTTATAGTTTATCATGGGTATAAAATTTTAAACTATGGGCTCAAAATATAATGATTTACTCCACTCTCTAATCAATGGTTGGGGTGGGTAGGGGCTCACTATATGGTTGGACTCATTCTGATGCAGAGAAGAGTTTTGAGACATTGTTGATATTGCCTTCATATATTTTATTACTGAAAGCCTAGACAATATCTCCTTCGTGTTAGAAAGGCATTTTATAAATACATTGAAATTATAATTCTAATAGCTTACTTTGTATATACTTATGCATTTCATTAGAGGCACTAGTTAATCCAAGGATGATGTTTGCATATTCATTCTTAAATAGACTTACCAATTATTTATAAGTTGTTTAAATTATTAGGTTATTATTGATTTAATTGAATGTTATTAATACATGTGAAAAATTATTCCAATTTATTTACATTATAGGTTAACTTACTTCTTATGAATAGTAATTTGAATCATTTTGAGTTGAATATTTTCAAATGAAATGAATTAATTACATTTTAAGATGATTTCTTTTCATGCTTAGCATAAAAAGGAACACCCACAATTATTCATTCACACTCTTATGTTTATTTCATTATTATATATGGATAAGATTTAGATTACGTATTAGATTATTTCTTTGTATGGCTTCACATTCATGAAAGGTTTAAACTTTATATATTATTCTTTGTGATTTGAAAGCATAGTATTAGGTAAGTCTTATGGATAAGAAATAATTTGATATTGATAAGTAAAAACTTCTTTTACTTATTATATACACTAAATATTACTCTCCTTAATTATTCTAATTGATCTCACTAATTTATCCCCTTTATCCTAACCCTATTCATTTATCTAATATCCCCTCTCATCATTTATTTATTCACTAACCTTATTTCTACCCCACCAATCAATTAATCCACCTAAATCATGTCTTATTATATCCTAATATCTCTTATCTTTTATTTAGGAATTTTAAATTCCCATGACCCACCTACCTACCTACCTTAACCTATTCCTAGGCTCTCCTACACCCCTAGTCCCTAATTACATACCTAATCCCTATCCTAATCCCTCACTAATCTTAATTAATCCCAAAGGATATTTTAGAATTCTCCAATTCTATAACCTCCTCCAACTTGATCCCTCATCTCTAGAAGACTCTATTCTAGAGGCTTCCAATAAATTTTTAATTCTTTGTAAATTCCTCCACCCTTGATATTCATGGATCAAATTTGAATATGAACCATAGATCTTCCCTTAGCTTATTGATACAAGCCACTTCTCCATGGAAAGGAATCACAAACAACTATTCAACCCATAATAACTTTATGAATCCATGTCAATAAACCAATCCATAATAAAAAATAAATGTATCAAGTCATCATTATGTCAAAATTCTAAGTCCATAGCAATCTACAATCAATTATCTATTTGAAGATCTTGGAGGGAGGCCAGTTGAATAAAGGAATTGGTGAGATCTTCTTCATCTATTTTAATTTTCTTCCATAATCTCTCCTATTAAGTGTATTGTGCATTTTGGGTTTAAATTATCATATTTAGGTAGTTTAAACTAAGTGCTTAAAATTCATAATCACACTTACCAATAATAAATTCTCGATAGTATATACTACATTCTAGCTTCAAATTCATTATCTTAGAGCTATTTGGATCTACACTTGTGATTAGACATTATGAGATGGATTATTAGAGCTGTAATATTATTTTTTGGGTTTGTTTGGAGATATAAAATTCTTATTCAAGTATGATCAGACTTATTTTACTTTGTAAAGTTGTAGATTATTTTTATCTGCATCTTGGGTTAAGTGGAAATCATTATTATGTTTTAAGTCATTATTAGAATCATTTACTTTTTCCTATGGTTGTAGCAATGTATTTATATGATTAAGATGGTTATTTTGAAAATTAGTAACTGGTATAGTTGTATCATACCACTATAATTTTTTATTAAGGAACATATCTCTTTCAGGGACTGAAGCACTTAGCTAGGTTGTATATTGAAATCAAGTTATTTTCTTGTTTCTATCATAAGGTAGTTGTTGTCACTCAATCTTGCACCCTATATATGGTTGTTTAAGCCTGATATAGATTTATTGAAACATTGGAATACCTCTAGGCTTGTGGGTTGCCTATAATAGAGGTAAATCTCAAGGTTTAAGGGTTATCTCCCTAGATTTTTCTTTGCTTTCTTATCACCTACACTACTTAATTATTTAGATGAAAATGGGTAGAATGATCCAAAACTCAAAAATCTTTGGTTGAAAGATAATTCAAGAAACAATAACAAGATAATTAAAATAATGCTATCTTTGAGAAGAGATGTTTTATTGCTCAAATTTGCAGACCCAAACATATGCTTATCTCTGAGAAGAGATGTCTAATTTCCATTTTGGGTTACATCTTCACTTATACATGTTTTTAAGGTTTGGGGAGGATGTGTAAGGTCACCAATATCGAGGTAGATGAATTGGTTTGACTTGCATGATTTAAAACAATATAGAATTTGAGTAATTACTATTTTTAGAAACTTACTATTTTTAGACTACACTACTAAAATTGAAATTTGGGGCACTTATTTTAAGTTTTTTGGGGTAAAAATTCATCAATCAGATCTCCATTCCATCTCACTACGTTCTCCTCATTCTTATCTTTCCAATGGTTTAAACGGTGAGTTAATTGGAGCTACAGTGCAAAAGTTATAGCTCCCAAAAGTTTCGTCATCAATTAGAATGGACCTGTCACCTGAATTGTCGCCTAAATTGTTACCCAGATCATAGTATGAAATAGGAAATTAAACTAATATAATGAGATGATACACCAAAATTATCTCCACTAGACTACCATATACTTGTACTAAGAAACATGACACACAACATTAGTCTTAACATCTTAAATTGCTCTAACATCAATATTTCAAACATGGAGGTGATATGCATTGTACTACTCAAGGTGAGTGACATGAGGTTAGATTGTATACACTAATGTTACTCCTTACACTTGAATATAGATAAATACACTATCTACACTTCATGTGACATGTTAGAGAGAGTTACTTGCATCAAACATGGAATAGTAAAGAGAAGACAAGGATATATACTTATCACTAGACACTTCATCACGCACCATTTCACACACTTAGACAAAAAACTTATGAGATAAAAACTAGATTATAAATATTTATTTCAAAGGTAAATATATTATTCAAACTAGTAGGGCTTTGCCATACCATGTGTTTATTTTTGTACAAAAACCAAAATGGCTTGCATTTATAGAACATGTGAGAAGAGAGATAAAAAGGGAAGTAAAAAGGTCACAAGGATGAGTTTATAGATATGATAACCACTTAAATTTAAAGATAATAGACTAGAGAATATAACATGAAGGTCTTCTTGGATAAGTGTCCATTTGAATAATGACAAGGTCTTTAAATTGGTGTAGAGACCTTTAACTACCTTCAAATGAAGCATATTTTGACCACTTGAAACTAAACTAGGAAGACTTGAAAAATATGCACTATCTTAAGGAGGTTGAAAAAAATATTTAAAAATCATCAAATAATCCCCTAATTAATAGCCTTCCTCATGACATTTATATGCATTGTCGACAGTCACTTACTAGCCCTCTTAGCCTCAATCATCACATTTGTCACCTAAATGACTTGAATTTGCTCAACCAAATCCATGGAAGAGGTTTTAAGACACCTTTTTAGAACACCTTTATCTTCTAATCCAATAGATAGGCCTCAAAAGGATCCATAATTAGACTTCTCATCTTCTCACTAGGTAATCACTTGTCATCTTCACTATCTATCCAATACTACCTATAGTAAACTATGTAGTAGAGGTACTTTTGAGATTAAATAAGGTGGTAAGTGAGCATATGGAGTTATAATAAGTACATATAAACCTCTTTCAATAGCTTTCATCCATAAAATCTCCTTTGTACCTATAAAACACCCAAAAACATGCAAAAAATATTGAATTAGGTCTATTTGTATAAGAGATAGTTGGACCAAAAGGATGTCCAAGAGCCTGAGACAGTCTTCAACAAGTCCAAAATAATTTCTAGGCCATTTAACCATTTTTGAATGCATCTCCATCTATTTTTTCTCTATCAGGTTCTTGATAGGGTTTTACAAGGGTTTACTTCTTAGGGATGATTCATAAAAACTAGACATCCAACCCCTAAACCAATTCCATAATTTTGGAATTCATGACCCTCATTAACTACCCCTATCTGTTTGAGTCACCATGCAATGTGTATCTAGCTTTAGAATGCATTTTGGGTACCCCTAAGAGAGGATTAGGTAAAAAATAACCACTCTCTATAATCCCCTACAAACCAATGTTTCTAACTCATAATAAACTCTCCCTTGAAGGTCTTCATATGGTTTCTAATGATATTTTGGTCATAGAAATGGAACTAGATAAATGTAGGTCTTGTGCGTAGTTCTAGGCCTTATAGGCCTAGCTGTGTCTAATTTCCCATGACCATATATGAGTATTTGTGTTAATTGTAGAGTCTTCTCCACATTTTTTAATGTTTAAATTATCATTCTACATCATTCCACAATGTTACAAAACTCTTAATTTTATCCCTTTTTTCATTCATGTACCAATCCTGCAGTTTGCTCTTGACTGGGAGTGCCCTTTGTTTGTTATAAAACAAAGGGCATCTCCCCTATTGTTTTGGACTAATTAAGGTTATGAATGGATTTTTTAGGTCTTTATTGATATATATATATATATATATATATATATATATATATATATATATATATATATATATATTTACAAATCTAGATCACCTTTATAACTCTCTCAACACTCCAAAACCTAATACTAGTCATTCAATCTATGTAATGTTTATAGGGTCTATATGTAGAGTTGGGCTTATTCTATCTCCATCTGAGTTAGAGTGTTTAGCTATAAGGATAACATGGAAACATGTTTTTGTTAGGATTGTGGAGCTAAAAGCTTCACTGATGCAGACATGGAGGAGGTTGCAGAATGAGTTGCTGAGTGTCAGAAGTGTTTGGCGTTGGTCTGGCCAACCGGCGTCGGCAGGGTAAGACAGGAAGGCAACTGACGTCAGTCATATATCGGCCGGCGTCGGTGACCCCAGGCAGACAGGGACCGACGTCGGTCGCCTGTGTAGTTCGACTGTGAGCTATCTACGGGCAGTTAGCTAACGAACGAAGAGTTTGCATGATGAGCGCTAATTTTAGACTCATAGCTGCGGATCTAATTATGGTAATTAGATGTCTAATCACTGTTTGGATGAGATCTATATAATAGACTCATGGTTGTATTGGAAAAGTGTGCTAGGGAGTAAGAGAGCATAATTATAAGCTCCTTCTGTGTGTGAGGTAGAGCTATGGTGCGTTCCTCCTAGTGCCACAGTACCAGGTGTGTTGGTGCTGGATTGGAGAGCCAGCTGGGTTCTTCAAGAGTGTAGGATCTTGGTCACAGTTGCATGGCCTATATAGGAGATCTACATGGTAAGTAAGATTGTTGATCTGCAGGTGTATGTGTGTGCAAGGTCGAGGTTCACAGGTGATTAGAACCATTGCTTGATTTGCAGGTGTGCAAGGTCATACAGAAAGCAACACTACAGGGAGCAGTATCAGGCAGGATCTACTTGGAGTACAGGTGTGTACTCGGATAGAGCAAGAGGAAGGCAAGGGAGTTCCTTCCATAAGTATGGTCTGTTGAATTGCAGGTTGTTGCAGATTCATGGGAGATCTACTTGAAGTACCTTGAGTACTTGTGGAGCACGTGGAGTGCTTGTGGAGTGCGTGGAGCACTTGTGGTGTGCGTGGAGCACGGGAGGTGAACACCAACTCTGTATTTGAGTTGGGTGTTGGGACCTGTGAGAGGGAGAGCTTTGGGGAGAAGAATTACTGTTCACTTGAGGCGTGGGAAACCTCTGTAAGGTGGTGGAGAAGAAGTGGCATCTTCTTTATTATATTCTTTTCTGTATAAAGTGTTAATACAATTTGGTATTGTCTCTCATATCATGTGTTATTCTGAATTCTAGTTACTTGGTGAATCTGGTTAATTTCTGCATTTTAAGTTGCTTGGTATTAGTAATCAAATTGTGTGCTTCCGGTGTACAACCCTCCCAACAAGTGGTATCAGAGCATGTTTGTTGTTCTAGATCCCCAACAGTTTTCATATTTATGAGAGTGTAATATATATGTTCATCCCATTCTACATCTCTACTAACCTTTCACACCTATATCCTCTATTTGCATTGGCTAGTCCATGGATTGTGTTGACTCTAGACACTCATCTCAAGAAAATGTGATTCATGTAGGTGTTCATTAGGGCCTAAGTATTTTATTTCTCTCTCCTAGTTATATATTGAATATCATTGAGTCATTTCCAACTTAGATGAATTACTAGACCTGTAGACCATGCTCTCAGCTTCTTATCTCTAACCATCAACACTATGTGGATCTGCAGTCAAATTATGAGTGTTATTTGGGGGTATATGAGACATGTAGATGATGATGTGTTCCTTGACACTAGATTTCATATTCTTTGATCATTATTGAGGTCAATAAAACATTCCATGCCTATATAAGTTCATCTCATACCTTGAGACCATATTTTTACTCACTACTATAGGTAATTACACATTAGGTTACTATTAGTCATTTCAACACAATTTTTACTAAGTGTTTTAGGTCAAGACCTATCTGAGATAGAAACCACTCAAAAACATTCCCTCTTGATCAAGAAACCATTTTTACATATCAAAACATTTCCCTTGGGTTTAGGCTACAAGATAGAAACAATTAGGCTTGTCTAGACTTCAAAGCACTTCACCATGAGATGACATATTGTATGAGAAAAATATGATTTAGAGAAGTTAAGATAAAGTGTCTCAATTAAAACCTTCCAAACCTATGAATAAGGACCTAGGTATGTCTGCCATCTTATGAATTCACTATTATCATAATAGCCTAGTTTTATGCTCTTAGACCTCAATGAAGGTTTCAAATGAGTTCAAATACCTTCATCTCAACACTACTTTGTTTCATTGTATTGACTCTTATACCACTATTGAGGCTACCTATAGGGTTGCAAGATATATGATTATGTATGGTGAATTAGTTCTCACAACCAATTTACTACCTTTTAAAATAATCAATATTATTATTTCCACCTTGAGAGTCTCTTCACAACCTTGAAACATTCATGTGTGATCAACATGATTGACCAGGGCTCATCTCCACTTGACTGTAGGTGACATTCACATGGTTTCTTGACTATGTGTACATGTTTTATAACTTTCACCAATCAATGCTAGTTTTGAGACTAAACCTTCAAAGAAGAACTATTAACCATGTTATGTGAGATTGGAAACAACATGTATCCTTTGTTTTGAAGACCAATATAGGAAGATAAGCTTTTGCAACTAATATAATAATGTCTGCAGACCTTAGTGGTGTTTCCTGCTAGAAGATAAGAGTAATCCTACCAACTTTTTCACCTTCACACATGAAAAAAAGACTAGAATCCTTGTAATAAGGATGTTCATATCTTTCTATATCATGTTCACCACTTAGTTTGCTCAAAATAATCCAAATAGAATTGAAAAATGAAGTATTTGGGGATGTGTAGACAACTTAGAGGCATTAACACTCTTAGTAATGGTTGATGAAGCACAAATAACCAAACATGTGACTATTGCCATGAATTGGAATTATAAAGGGAGTAATTACATCCACCAAGTATACTTTATTTGACTCATCTCCTCTTGTTTGTACCAAGCTAAAATCAGTTGACCCTTTTGACCTTGTCTAGGAGAGCGATGGGAAAGAGAGGTCAATTTTTATCATTTTTAGACCTATCAAAGCTACCTTAGCATGAAAGTGAGCTATCAAGATCCCAAGAGACACTTTTTAAAGTTTACCACATGCCATAAATATTTTACAGGTCATACAACTACTTGGAACTCCCTTGAAATTTCTTGATCTTCTCTTTTCCATGTTGAACCTATAATCATCAGTCTAAAACTACCATATTTGACATGCACCTGACATATGGGATGTTAAATTACACTTTGACACACTTTTTTTCCTATATAAACTATACTAATTCATTAAATGACCCAAAAAGTGATTTTAGAATGACTTAGGACAAACTAACAAATGTGATAAGGGTGAAAACATAATATTTGACCTTATTAAGACCATGGTACAAAATTTCAAGCTAAGAAACCCTATAACTAATTTCAACTATATCTGGGGTTTAATTAATTTAAATTATGGTCAAATTAGTCAATAGTAACATTACCAATTTGTAAGTATGTATCTTCAGTGGTAAAATAGGTGAAAGTCACATTGATTTATGTTATTTAAAATTTGATATGTGGGAAATTTTGAGTAAGCCTTCTTGCTTAAAATAGAAGTTCTTGATAATATAATATATTGGAAAAAGTAGGATTGATGATTCAACTATTATAATTGATATGTGACACATTACATTGTTACTATGTGAATTCATTAACTATAAAGGTTTATTAGCAACTATAACATTTGAAATTTTTTGAATTGAGTTTCGATTCCTTGGTATACATATGGATTAAGTGTTAAAATATATACACTATTATATAAGAGATCCTTTGTTCTGGAATATAAATAGTTCTTACTCATCAAATTTTTTAATTTGTTTCCTCTCAACAAATCATACATTTAAGTTAAATGTTGTCTTAATTCACTCAAATCAGTCAGTTTATTTATTTAGCAACTAATGTTGTTAGAATAATAAATTTTTATTATGAGAAATCACTCTGCTTTGATATGATCTACTTACAAGATGAGAAACATAAATATGAATTATCTTTTGTTTATTATATTTTTTAAACATTAAAGTGATAACCTTTATTTCATTCTTTATTATAAATAACAAATTACATTTCATCAATTATGATCTATGGAAATGCATGAGAGTGTGAAAATATATTCATTGTTTAAAATAAATCACCATGGATCAATTATTAACAAATCTCTTTAAGAGCAATATAAGCCACATGCAAATATAATTATGATTACTTTCATTAAATACATAAAACTAGATGTATAATGGTTAGTACCTACTTTAAATTGATTTTAATTATAGTTGTATATAATTAAGAATGATGGTTGTAATAAAGTGAAGATGGAAACTACCTAGGGTTTTACACATGGTAAAGACTCAAGGTAGACCTACTTAGGGACCTTCATAAAAGAGTAAGTGTCTTCCATGTAGAATGCACTAACATGGAGTTCAAAATTTAGTTGAGTTTGTATTATTAAGATAAAATGATGGCATTTCTTGTGTGTGTCTAGAATATTATATCGGTGATTGGCTCTTTCAATTTTTATTAATAGTTCATAGGAAAATTTTAAAATAACAACAAAAGGTTTAAAACTCAACCCTTTATGAAAAAGAGTAATGGGAAAAACATTCAACAACAAAATAACTTTTATGGCCCTACCACATGAGATAATATTATTCCTCTACCTCTTGAAACTATTCTGACATGCTGGGAATGCACTAACAACCATTATAAAAATTATTTCCCTCAATTGTGAGGAAATCAAGCCTCTAATCATGAGTTTATGTTGCTATAGAAAACAAAAAAGCAGACCTTTGATTCACTCTAATTAAAACTAGAGGTACAATTTTTTATTTTTATTTCATAATTTTGATTTATTCAGGAGTCACAAATAGTTTTATATCTCCTAAAAGTGCTTATAACTATCTAAATAAACCCTCAAGACTTATAAAAGGATGGGAAGTAAAATTTGGCACTAAGAAAAGGGTGGTTATTTTTAAATGTTTGGAATAGGCTAAACTTGATCTAGGAGTTTTTAAGACTCATGTAAACTTGTTATTTGCACTTTTAGGATCTTATGACCTAATACTAGTCATAAATTGGTTACATAAATACCAAATGAAGCTTGATATCTTTAATTAAATAATCCAATGTATTGATGAAGATTGTAAACTCATGGTGGTCCAAGGTATCATCAGCCATTCAATCAAAAAGATTCTTTCAACCTTACAACTAAAAAGAGTAGTAAAAAAAGAGTGCAAAATCTATTATATAAAAATAAGTGAGGTACTTACATAAAATGGATCCTCTCTTCAAGATGATCATGTACAATACATATGTATTTCCTGAATAATTATTAGGATTACCTCTTAAAAGAGAATTTGATTTTTTAATTGACATCATACCTAAATCTACACCTGCATCTAAATCCCCATATTAAATGAATGTAATATATCTAAGATATCCTAAGGTTTAACTATGAGATTATATGGATAAAAGGTTGATTTAGCCTATTTTATCACCCTAGGGAACTTTGATGGTCTTCATTAAGAAGGACAATTCTCTCAATATTTGCATTGATTACCATATGTTAAATAAGGTCAACATTAAGAACAAGTATCTATTAAACCCTAAAATCTAGATGTGTGGGGAATTTAGGGTTAAAGGGGTAAGATATAGCTTAGGGCATAGGGATGGTAGTATATCTCTAAAGTAGGCCAATTATTTTTGAAACTCACATAAACATATACTAAAAATATTATATTGAGATGCTAAAGATAGAAAGTATAACTATGATAGATATTTCAATAATAATGAAAATAAGATACTTAGATGATTTTGATGCTAACATAGATCTAGATATAGAACATGCAGAAAGTGGACTAGATATGGACTCTAAAATAATAACCTGAATGTGGAGATTGTGTTTTTATAGTAATAGACACTTGCATTGACTTAATTTAGTTGCATCAATGATATTTTTTGACTTGGACATAGGTGTCTAGTACAGAATACCTATTGAAACTAGATGTGTCAACCATGATGCTTCTAGGTTCTATGTTTCCCTCCCTCTATTACATTTAAATCTGGGTCGTGAACTATCTCTCTTTGTCAAATAAAAAAAACCTAATTCTTCATATTTATCTTGGTTATGGGAAAATTAGTTATTGGGCACATGGTACTGAGATAACCCAAATAACCTTTCAACAATGAGTGTTGCCTACATATCCAATACTCCAAAGAGGGCCTTAGACTTATGTAATTATTACCTATGTTGGATTAAATGTGAATAAGGTAATGTGTGATAATCAAGTACAATAATGACCTAGCTTGTAACTTAAAAAATATAGCTCTTGGGATACTCCTTTAGTACTTCAAACCTATAGATGTGTTGTCCCTATGATTGATATGGAAATAAAAGAAAATAGAGAAACTTTGCTGACTTGAGTGCTTGATAGAATGATTTTGGTAAGTTTCCTTAGTCTCTTTAAATATTTTCTAGGTTAGGTATGAATGAGGATTTATCTTATATTTGTATAAATCCCTTTGGAAAAAATCCCATAGTAAAGCATTTAGGTTAACCATAGGAATAAATTTCATTTTAAAATTGGATGACTTTAAGGCATTGGACACTTATATTAGAGTAGGGCACTTACATTGACATAAGTGTTTGATCAGGATACAAGTGTCTAGGTAGTTGGAAAATAGGTGTAGGTCCAAAACTTGCATAAAGAGATAGTGTATGTGAACCTTTTGGTAGTTAAAAAGGTCTAGAAGTTAAAGGTACATCTATGATATGTATTCACTAAGTTTACAATACTGAAGTGCTATATAGTCTAAAAATAGTGTCTACATTCCCACCCCCTTTAATATAGTAATGAAATTACTAGTTTAAAGGAAAAAGAATGTGTACCTAGGTGTGTATAACATACATTATCTTTGCTTGATTCCAACTTGAGTGTTTTAATGGTAGTTGACCTATAACCAAGATACATTACAATATATAATAAGTGCATAAAATCTAAAAATGAAAGCATTGAAATAATTGAAACTAAAAGAAAACAAGGTTTAGGATCACTGTTTTGTATCGATACAATCATCTTGTTTTTTAAAAATTTAATCAAAAATATATATCATTATGAATCACTAAAAATAAGATTAAGAAAAATATAAATTTGTAAAGTACATATATCTAAAGAGATAGAGAGAGATATTGAAGGTCATATGCCACCAACCTTAGATAAAATGTGAGTTTCCATCCAATAATTGAGATTAGCTTAACCATGCAAACTAATCATACTTATAATCTCATGAGTGTGAGTGAACCAAGTCAACTCACACTATAAAATTTGTGAGGTTAGATGATGAAATCAATTCCAACCTATAAAATTAGAAATATTGAGCGATTTAATCACCTCAACCATACCAAAAAGTGAACCAACTACTACAGTAGATTGACTCAATATATTTTGTAATAATCCAACCTGATGGGTGGTGACAGTCCCTAAAAGTATTTATAATCTAAAACTAATTTTATTTTATAATATAAGGCACACATTACATAACATATGCACCTTATAGATGTCTCATGCTAAAATTATGTATAACAATAGTACAAATATATAGAATTTTACCACAAATGTGTACTTGAATCATATAATTATGCAATTTGGCCAATTTGAAACTATGTAAGTGTGGAGAACATGTTTCCAAAACATGACCCCACTAAATATGGAGAAATATTAAAACCTATATAAGTACCAATGTGGAGAACATGTTCCCATAACATGCCCCCAATGTAATCTAAATTTAAGAACTGGTGTAAGTGCTAATGTGAATGACATATTTCCAAATCATGCCTCCATTGTAATCTATATATGTGGTATATTGAATAAGTGTGGATAAAATGTTTACAAAACATTCCCCCCATTGAATATGAAACTATGACAAATGTGGAAGTCATGCCTCCATGGCATGCCCCCAATGATATGTCCCCCCTTTAAGGTGAGGGAAGTAGCAATCGGTAGTTACCTTACCTCAAAAGGATAAAATAACCATGTAACCCATGAATGTACCATGTATCACATAGAGGTAACATGTTTAGGTAGATATATCATTGAAACATGAAGAATATGATCACATCAAGTCCTAATAAGTATGATGTAGATCATATCAATGTCTACATATTGACAATACAAGCTCAATAAGAAATCAAGCACACATATAAGATCACTCAAAAATATAATCAAGAGACAAAGGTCCAAGGATATTAAAAATAAAGGGCACGTTCAAATACTACATAATCGAAGTGACATGACTTAGTCAAATGTCCACAAAGCAAGAAATGACATATTCAAATGTCAACATATAAAAAATAATGACATATTCAAATGTCAAAGAGGAAAACAAAGGAATAGGGATCACAAGCAATGGAGCATATTTAAATTCTCAAATAAATAAGATAAAAATAAGGCAAAACACTCAAGGTAGAGCATACATGAAATCAGAAGCAATCAACATAAACATAACATACTAGTCCTTAGATATATGTATTAGTAAATTAATGTCAAGTGCATAGTATATCAAGAATACTACAAAAGATATAAGCATGGATGAAGTCATATGTAAGTATATATATGAGATCAAACATGACAATGTATAATGATATAACCTGGACCTATCATGATCAAAGAGGTATATGCCCCCAATGTCCTATTAACATGAGTAGAGGGAAATACCAACATCTAAAATTGCATAGATCATATATCTATGTATCCCTGAATCACACTCAAAATATGTGTGAAACATATGTATATAGAAAATACTAATATACCATCTATCAACATGGAACCAAAAAACATATATGCCAAGGAGATAATATTCTATGTAAATGCTAAACATATTTTAAATTTTTATTTTTTTTGTATTTTTGGAATATGTGAGTGGAAAATACTATCCTATGATTGCATCCAAATTATGCTCATATATATCTCCCCACTATGAACCTTGTGTAATAAACTGGTGACACTATTGAGGAGCATGTATAGGTATGGTATTTATCACTATAATATTTATGATGTTGTACATATGTAAAATAGGACTTTGTGGTCATGAAATAGAAATAGTAGGAGTAAGGGTTTATAGAACCCACTATTGAGTGTTTTGTGGTTTATTTGGAACCACATTAATAAGAACATGTGTAGGTGTTATGGATATCTAAATATGGTGTGTAGTATATGAGGATTTCATGGAATGTATTATAGATATTTGATGCAATGGTATCTCAAGTACTGGCCACCTGGTAAAGGAAATTGCCTATTACTTACACTATTGTAGAGGATCAACCTTAAGAGGTTTGATAATTAATTGCTTGAGTATGAATTTATCTTATATAAGAGGATGTTTGTATAGAATTTTAGAAATTATAATTACCTAATTGGCATGAATGTATTTAACACACCTATGCACTATAGAAGGTACTATTCAAAGTTTATGTATCCAAGGTTATCCCAATAACATATCAAAAGCACTCATATAAGTTATAAATGATAAGGTAGTAACCACATGGGTAGTACCCACCTATAAAGGTAATTAAATCTCACCAAGAACCTATTTTGATGTCCCACTAAATGAATAACTAATATGGTCAAAGGATGTTAGTCATGATTTGTACAACCCAAATGCATGAGTAATGTCATGGTATAAAAATTTTCACTTGCACCATTATTAATCATAACTCTATTCAGAGGTTGATGATCAAGGTATGCTCAAATGAATAAGGAATGAATATATGTGTCATCATCCCCAATCTCACTATCATCAAAAGTAATAGAGGGTATGTAAACCATATGAGGTGTATATAGCATATAAGTACCAATAATCCCATCAAATGGGTGCTCATAATGAGATGGAGGAGGATGCACATTATATGCCATTTGCACTTTTGGATCCTTCTTTAAATGATCTTACAAAGGATTGTTTAATATTTTTTGTTTATGGTGGTCACCAAGTTGTGAATCTAATTCCCTTTTAGGATCATCAAATTTAATATTTTGGTCATCGATGAGGTCTTGGATCTTATGCTTTAAGATGAAACATCTATTCATAGAATGCCCAGGGCCTCGGTGATAGTCATAATAAACATTCACATCATACCCTTTGGGTAGAGGTCTAATCATATCAAATTCTATAGGATGAGGGAGAGATATAAGATGACACCCTATAAGCTATGGGAGTAATGAAATGGGAGACTCATGTAAGTGTGTAAATTATCTCTGTGGTGCATTGGATAAGTCAAATCAATTAGGTTGTTGTGATACCACATTAACTATTATGGTTGTTTATTTTTTAAGCTCAAGAGATTTTACCTTATAACTTTATTTTATAGTAAATTTGGTATTGGATGTAGATGTAGTTGGTATGTTTACTACATACTTAAGTTTGTTCAATAAGATAAGTTTCATTTCATGATCGTTAATAATGTGGCATAAGTCATCAAAATATTTGAAATTTTTAAACACAATGGACTCATGTAAAGGAGAAAATAAACTTTGATTGAAAATATCTTGAAGTTATTTGTTTTCCATTGGATTGGTCATTTTATCTAACATTTTCTTGTACCTCTAGACATATTCATTAATAGGTTTATTCGTTCCTTGTTTGATCTTTGTAATTTGGGCATAGGAAACCTTTTTGATAATGTTAATAGAGAAATGTTCCAAAAAATAATCTAAAAGGGGTTTGAAGGTGTTTACTAATTGAGTTTTTAAATCATAGAACCACCTTAAATAATATTCTTTTAAGCTTCATGGGAATAATTTGGTTTAACATTTATCATTGGAGGCATAATCAAGGCATGTTTCATAAAAATATCAAAGATGTTTAGTATCACCCTTACCATCATAAAATGTGAACTTACTGTTGGTAAGGGATGCAAAGATATTGATGGTGAAAAAGGATTATGTGACACATCTTGTGAATCAATATCATAAGGATATTTCATAGAATGTTCAATATTTGTAACCCTAAAATCTAGATGTGTGGGGAATCTATGATTAAAGGGGTAAGTGATAAGCTAGGGCACAAGGATGGTATACTATCTCTAAATCATGTCAACTATTTATGAAACATAGATAAATATATACTGAATCTATAATACTGAGATGCTAAAGATTGATAATACACCTATGATAGATATTGTAATAATAATGATAATAAGATATTTAATTGATTCTAATGATAACACATATCTAGATCTAGAACAAGAATAAAGTGGACTAGATATGGATTCTAGAATAGTCACTTGATTCTATATATTATGCCTCTTTAACAATAAACACTTGTGTTTACTTGGGATAGATGCATCGATGCTACTGTCTGACTTGGACATAGGTATCTAGTATAAAATGCCTAATGAAACTAGATGTAATCACTTGGATAATTCTAGGTTTTGTGTCACCTTAACTTTGGTGTATTTAGATATTGGTCATGGACTATCTCTCCTTTTCAAATAATAAAACACTAATTATTCATGTTTATATTAGTTGTGAGAAAAATGGGTTAGTGGGCATACAGTGTTAAGCTGCCCTACATACCCCTTTGTCAATGAATGCTACCTACATAGCCAATACTTTGAAGAGGGCCTCAGACTTATGTAGTTATCCCCTAAATGTTAGATTATGTGTGAATAATTCAATGTGTGATAATCAAGTAAAATAATGACCTAGCTTGTAAATTGGAAAATATAGCTCTTGAGATACTCCTTCAGTAATTCAGACCTATAGATGTGTTATCCCTATCACTGATATAAAAATAGGATAAAATAGGGAAGATTTTCTCACTTAAGTGTTTGATATAATGATTTTGGTAAGTTGACTTGGTATCTTTAGGTAGTTTTTAATGTTAGGTATGAATGAGGGTTGATCTTATATTTATACCAATTCTTTTAGAGAATATCTCACATTAAAGAACTTAGTCCAACCATAGGAATATGTTTCATTTAAAAATTGGATGACTTTAGGGAACTAAAATTTAGGGTAAGAAACTTACATCAACATAAGAATCTAACTGGGACACAAGTGTCTGGGCAATTGAAAAATAGGTGCAAGTGTAGAACTTGCAAATATAGAAGATACACATGTTTATAACATTTTGGGCAAGGTAGAAGGTCTAAGTCATCAAAATAACATTGGTCAGACTAAGAGATAAATAATTAAGAATAAATACATAGTATATGCAATAATTTTGGTAGCAAGAAATGTCTAGAAGCTCAAGGTACATTCATGATATGTATTAGCCAAGTGTACAAGACTGAGGTGTTATATAATCCATAAATAGTGTATATAGTATCCTATACTAACATTGATGATTTTTTTGATCAAATGAGAGGAGTAGATATATTTACAAAGATAGATGCTTGTTTGAGGTATCACCAAATCCATATCAAATAATAAGATGTTCATAAAACTGCATTCAAAATAAGGTATGGATAATATGAGTTTATAGTTATGCCCTTTGGCATAACCAATGCACCTGTTACTTTCATGAACATGATGAACAATGTTTTTAGATATTTTCTTGACCAATTTATGTTAGTATTTTTGCATGAAAATCTAACATACTCTAAGAAGGAGTAAGAAAATGAATAACACTTAAGGATGGTATTGTAAAGGTTAAGATAACATAATTTGTTTAACAAACTAACTAAATGCTCTTTTTATTAAACTAAAATTCACTATTTAGATCATGTAATTTCCAAATATGGCCTTTTATTTGATCCTACAAAGATTACAACTATTAATGAATAACTAAATCCTAAAAATGTGCATGAAGTACATACTTCATAGGATTAGCTGGTTATTATGTAAGGCTTGTAGAATATTTTTGAAGTGTTTTTAATCCCATCACATCCTTACAAAAATAAGTTTGATTGGTCTCAAAAATGTGAATCTACTTTCCAAAAATTAAAAGAAATATTAATTTAAGACCCTATTTTGGTCATTCCAAACCCAAAAATAAATTTTAAAGTATGAGTGGATGCTTGTAATGTGGGTGTTAGTGTTGTTTTAACTCAAGATGGCAAGGAAGTTGCCTATGAGTCTCAAAAACTGAAAGTGCATGAAAATAATTATCTAAATCATGACCTTTAATTAGCTATTGTAATCTATGTACTCAATCAATAGAAATATTTCATGCTAGGTAAGAACTATAAAATAAAATATGACAATCAAAGTCTTGTGCATTTATTTGCTTAGAATGAGCTAAATACAAGATAGAGAAGATGGTTGACATTTATCAACAACTTTGATATTGATATTGATTATTTAAAAGGAAAGATGAAATGAGTCATCGATGTTCTAAGTATGAGGACTTATATTACTATTATCTTAATTCTACAGTCAAATTTTAGAAATTCTTTGTAGTTTAAGTAGAAATCAAACCCTGAATATTTGAAAGTATGCTTTGATTTATCAAATGAAAGTTCAAAAAATATTTTTTTGATTTCTCATTGGAGACAAATGGTTTTTTGAGACATAAAATCATAATGTATGTTCCTAATTATAGGAATTTGAAGGAACAAATTTTGAATAAAGTGCATGTGGCACCTCATTTTACTCATCCAGGTGTCACAAAGATGACACAAGAGATGAAAAAGTTTTACTTTTAGCTTGGCCTAAAGAAATATGTGTCTATTTTTGTGGCCAAATGTTTGGAATTTCGGGATGTTAAGGGTTAAAATTTCCATTCCAGGGGACTATTATACCCTCATGTAATTTTAAAAAAGAAATATAATGTAATTTCAATGGATTTTATCTTAAGACTGCCTAAATTCTGGGGAAGACATGATATAATCATTGTTGTGACTAAATAATATACTAAAGTTTCTCATTATATAATATGTAATGTAACGGATGATGTTAACATCCTAGATAAAATATTTTTGAAGGAGATTGTTTGCCTTCATGGTGTATCAAAAGTGATTATTTTTTATAGAGATAAGCTATCCACTTCCATATTTTGGTAGACTATGATGGTTGTATTTTGCACCAAACTAAATTTTAGTTCAACATATCATCATGAAATAGATGGTCAAACTAAAATTTTTAACCTTATTGTTGAAGACATGTTGAGGATGTATGTGATGTATTAATAGTATAAGTGGGAATATTACCTCCACTTGGTGGAATTTTCCTATAACAATACATATCATTATGTCATTAAGATGGGACCTTTCTAATCCTTGTATGATTGAAATTACAAGACTCCTTTGTTGTGGGAAATTTTAAAAAACCAAGTGTTTTAGGCCCAAAAACCTTACAAGAGTTTGATGAACAAATGACTGTTATTCACAAAAATAGAAGGTTTCCTCTGATCAATGAAAGAGTTATGTTGATCTAAAAAGGTTTCCTAAATAATTTTAAGTTTTAGACAAAGTTTTTTTTAGGGTAAGACCTCACAAAATATCCATTAAGTTTGGAAAAGCATCCAAACTAGCTCTACACTTTGTCAGTCTTTTTGACATAGTGGAAAAGATCAAACCGATGGATTATCATCTAGCTCTTCATCCTTCTATATCTATAATACATGATTTTTTTCATGTGGCATTGATAAGAAATCATATTTATAACCCATCTCATATTTCAGACTAGAATAATCTCGAGGTGGTGAATGAAGAAATTATTTAGCTAGAACCCATCAGGATTCTGCCCTGAAGCAACATTAGTCTATGAAGAATAAATTTATATAAAGTAATAATTTAGTGGGATCAAATCGGTGAAAATTATGATTTTAGTATTGGTAAAACATGGTTTTCATGAGGAACCTTACCCTTTACAAAAAGAAAGCATTTATGGTTTTGAGACCAGATATTACAATAAGCATGCCAAGAGGGACAAAACAAAATAGTCAGCTAAAAGACAGTAGAAAATAAGTAGAAAATTAACAATTAAGTTATAGGTCCCATCCATTCTTCATATGCCTTAGTCCAATTGTGAGTGATATTTTCCAATAGGATATTTTTGTTCTTGTTGGTTTGAAGATCAACTTTCTCCTTAACAATGCCCTTCATCTTTTTGTCCGTTGTAAGATTCTCAACATTTTCATTTTATCTTTTACTGATTGAGTTAAGGGCCTCCATACTTTGAAAAAAATTCAATGATAATGAGTCTGTTATAATCAATAAGCATGCTAAGATTTTCATTTGTTTTTTACAAAGTGAACAAGCTTTCCTTGATATTTTGGAATTCCAAGCTAATTTCTAGGAGGTCAAATTTTATACAGTATATAATATCATTTAGATTAAGTTTGTTGTTTTCCTCCTTGAACCTCTTCTAGTATTTTAAGAACCAATGGAGGATAGATTTATGTATTTTCACCTCGTCTTTGATTTTACTAAGTTTGGTTTGGTATTTATGCTCCTCCATGAGTTCCTTGAATTCCATGGGGGATTAGTTTACAAAGGGTTATGGGTGGGATGAGCCTTCTCAAAATTTTGCTCTTAAGCAATAATAGAGGTAAGGATACTTTCTTTTAACATTTTTAGGCTTTTGGTAATTTCTCTAGTTTTCTACCTTCATCGAGATTGAGGGAGGTGGACTGAGGAGTGGGATTAGGGGAGGGAGGTGGGGATAGAGAGAGGAGTGGGAGTGGGGGAGGTGGGGGTAGGGGAAAGGTGAAAATTATGTTACTTAGGAAGATGAAAATATTTTTCAATGACACTTTCATCACTTATTTTAGGCCCCAAGGAGTGTGCCATTACTTGGGGGGTTGATGTTATGACCACTTAGACCTGATACTTTCATTATGATTATTTTTTTAGAATTATTCTGATGTATTGATAAATTTAGGATAAATACATGAGTTTTTATTTACATTATGATTGTTTCAAACATATTATTTTATTCAGTTACTACATTAGATTATTTTGAGTTATATCATACATATACTGTTGAAGTCACTTTACATGACTATAGGTATTGCCTTAGTATGAGCTAAGTTACAAAGTGGAAAATTTTATTCAACATCAAGCATAAGGTATACAATTATATACAAATGGTAAAATAAAAATGAGACCCTTACTTTATACCCTATTGCCTACTTGATTATCCTTTGTGTTTAGACCCATCTTCTAGTGTTTTCTTCATTTTATAAAATTATTTGGTTGTTTGAGTAATTGATTATTATTTGTTGTCATTTTTTTGTTATTTAAACCTTGTATGTGTGATTTATTTTCTTTTACTAAAGTAAATATGCATTGGTATAATAATGGAACAAATGACACTCTGACTCAAACTGGGCCTAAAGTATGAGCAACCAGTTTACAAGGATTATATTACCAACATAAAATAGATGTTGAAGGTTGTTTTGACTTGTAGACTATATTATGAGGTTCTTGGAGAATTCACATTTATTTCCAAGGTTTTGACTAAATTTTCATGTTAGATGCCATCAAAACAAGGTTATGATATTTTATGTATACGGCTATAAGACTTGATTGTGGCATTAAATAGTAATTCAATTCAGACTTAGGTCGTGATCATGGTGATCAAAGTCACTTTGGACTTTGGCTAGAAAATCACTCAAATATTATTATTTTGTTGAGCTTCAATACCTAATCATTGATTAAGGTTTCTAGAAGTTTATGTATACTCTTGATGTGTGTTTTTAACATTGAAATAGGTTTTTGCATAGAAGGAAGAAATGAGGGTTAGAAACTTGTTTAGTTTTCATTCATTATTGTTAGCATGATAACACTTGAGTTATGGGGAGGCATGAATAAATTCAAAAATAGGAGGGCCTAGACTACTCTCTTGATTGGAACTTCAATACGTGGAGAGGAAATTACTTAGATGGGACTGTGTGTGTAAGGAAATGACACAACAAAGTTTTCAAGGGAAGAAAGAAATAAAGAAAAAAGGAAAGGATTTATTGGGATGGCTAACAGTCAACTGTGGTATCTTCTAAAGAACAAGTAAATTTCTTCTTGTCTTTTCATGCAAAGTTATAATTAATATTTCTACTTTTAATAAAAATAAGTGTTAGTTTGGAAGTAGTTAACATTCTTCCTAAAATAACATCTTTTGGTTTCATAATTTCATAGGATAATGGTCAAGAATAGGCCACTTGGTGGAGGCAAAAAGTGTTCCATACTTCCCTTGGATGGCATAAAAACTATCTAAAATATTTTGTTTTATTTTTAAAATTGACCTGAAAAATTTATGGTGGTTGTTCATACCATTTTATTTTGCCTTTTAGGTATATACTATCATTTTCAAAATGGTTTATTCATTTGGTGGTCACTAAGGTAAATGGGTGTTTGTGATTTTATCTTTTATTTGATGGTTACCTGAATCAAACCCACCTTGATGAATGCTTACACCATTGAGTGCATGTGATTTTGAGTTACTATTTTATTTATTTTGTTTTCCAGTTATGAAACCCTAGCCTAAACCCAAGATGTCATTCATAGTTTATCACAAGTATAAAATTTCAAATTATGGGCTCAAAGTGTAATGATCTACTCCACTTTCCAACTAATGATTGGGGTGGGTAGGGAGTCATTGTATGGTTGGGTGCATTCTAATTTGGAAAGAATTTATGGGCTATTATTGATATTACCTTCATCTCTTTGACTGTTGAAAACTTAGACTGTGTCTCCTTCATGTTGGAAAGGCATTCTATAAATACATTAAATTATGATTTTATTAGCTTGCTTTGTATATAATTATGAATTTAATTAGAGTCACTTGTTAAGTCAAGGATGGTGTTTGCATATGTGTTCTCAAACATATTTATCAACTATTGATAACTTGATCAAATTCTTGAGTTATTATTCATTTGATTGAATGTTATTATCACCTATGAAAAATGATTCTAAGTTATTTAAATTATAGGTCAACTTAATTATTATGAATGAGAATTCAAATTATTTTGATTTTGTTATTTTAAAATGAAACAAATTCATTACATTTTAAGATGATTTCTTATCATGTTTAGCCTAAAAAGGAACACCTACAGTTGTTCAAGCACACTTTTACGTTTATTTCACTATTGCATATGGATAAAATATAGATTATGTTTTAAATTATTTCCTTGAATGTATTTGCTTTCATGAAAGGCTTAAACTTTGTTTGTTATTCTTTGTGATTTGAAAACATAGTATTATAGAAGTCTTATGGATAAGCAAAAATTCGATATTGATAAGTAAAAACTATTTTACTTACCAATAATAATTTATTGGAAGTATACATTGCATTCTTGCTTTAAATTCATTAACTTAGTACTATTTAGATCTACACTTGTGATATGGCATTATGAAATGGATTACTAGAGCTATAGTATTCTTGTTTGGGCTCATTGGGAGCTATAATATTCTTGTTTGAGTACGACCAGAATTATTTTATTTTGTAAAGTTTTATATTATTATTATTTGCATCTTGGGTTAAGTGGAAATCATGATTATGGTTGAAGTCATTATTAGAGTCATTAAATATATTTTTCCTATCGTTGTAACAACTTATTTATATGATTAAGATGGTTGTTTTGAAGATTACTAATTGGTATAGCTTTATCATACCACTATAACATTTTATTAAGGAATGTCTCTCTTTTAAGGACTAAAGTACTTAGCTAGGTTGTATATTGGAATCAAGTTTTTTTGTTATTTTTTTTATAAGGTAACATTACTACTTTATAAGTATGTATCGTTGAGTGGTAAATAGGTGAAAGTCACATTGATTTATGTTATTTCAAAATTGATATGTGGGAAATTGTGAGTAAGTCTTCTTGCTTAAAATATAATTTATTGATAATATAATATAATAGAAGAAGTTGGATTGATGTTTCAACTATTATAGTTGTTATATGGTACATTACCTTACTACCATGTCAATTCATTAATTTTAGAAGTTTATTAATAACTGTAACATTTGAGAATTTTAGAATTGCATTTTGATTCCTTGCCATAAATATCACGTAAATGTTATAAGATACAAATTATTAAAGATTATTTCATTTATTATTTAATATAAATGGTTCTTATTCAAATTTTTGAAGTTGTTTCCTCTCAAAAATTCATACATTTAAGTGTGGTCTTAATTCACTTGAATCAGTTAGTTTATTTATTTCAAAACTAATGTTGTTAGAATAATAAATTTTTATTATGAGATCTCATTATGCTTTGATATGATCTACTTACAAGATGAGAAACACAAAGAGGGATTATCTTTTGTTTATTCTAGTTTTAAAACATTAAAGTGATAATCTTCCTTTCATTATTTATTAGACATAGCAAATTAGAATTGATCAGTTGTGATATATGCAGATGCATGGGAGTAAGAATGTATATTCATGGCTTAAAATAGATCACCATTGATAAAGTATTTACATGTCTATTTAAGATCAAGATAAGTCACATGTAAATAGATTGTGATTACTTTAGTTAAATACATCAAACTAGATGTATAATAATTAATAACTCCTTTAAATTGGTTTTTATTATAGCTATGTATAATTGATAATGATCATTGTAATAAAGTGAATATGGAAACTACCTAGGGATTTAGACCTTGGTAAAGACTCAAGGTAGACCCATGTAGGTAACTTTGTAAAAAAGTGTATTCCATGTATAATGCATTAACACGGAGTTCAAAATTTAATTGAGTTTATATTACAAAATTGAAATAATTACATAGCATCTCTATTCAGGACTCTATCATAGATTTTAATGAAGTAAAGTTATCTTGCTAAGAAATAAATAGTACTTAGAATACTTCATGATTAAAGTAATCTCTTTCTTAAAATTCTAAATGTATAGAGCAATAATTATGTATACTATTTTCATTATCTTATGAGACATTGTGACATATTAGTGGCATAGTATCATTAAAAACTATTATGTAGGGATATAGATAAGCATCCAACTAGTGAACATCATGGGTTCACCTTTTAACCTAAATTTGATCCATGGTATCATTAAATGGTTTCCACCAATATTTTAAGGTTGTCTTGTCATAAATTAAAGTTCATAATAGTATGGTGTACACTTTAGAACCTTCTGTTGGAATGTGCATACATAAACTCATACTCATAATATATTTCATTCACTAAGATCTATCAACAAATTATCTCTAATTAATGTTCCTAATTGACTAGCTTATCATTAGAATTTGGACTTCATAACTAGGAACACCAAGTTTTTTATTGGCTTGATTATTGGGGGCTATGACGAGACAATGAGAAACTTGACATGTAAATTGATAAAATAAGTTCCAAGTACCTCTAGAATTTTTTGATACTCGTGTGCTTCTGTGCTGAAGAAATAATTATGTAGGCTCTCAAATTCTCTAATGATGTTCCATGTCAAACAACAGATGCCATAACACTATGTAAATCAATTTTGTTTCTTTAAATGATCTAATGCTTAGCTTATACCATTCAAACACTATAACCTCACAAAATATATCCTAACAATTTGTTATTGTGTTGAAGAACCATCTTACCAAATGTATGTGACTCAAGACTCAAAGAAAACTATTAGAAGTGTATGAAATATATTTAAACCATTATACAAAAAAGGAATGCTTTTAATTCATCATATTTAGATGTTCACAAGATTACTAAGACAAAGGAATGGAGACAACACACAACAAAACCTAAACTAACATATATTTTGGCTGTTGTAAGATTTACCTTCACCTTGGATGCTCTTTAATTACATGTAGTTCTCCCACTTAGAGTGCTTTATGCAATTTTTAATCCTTTTGTTGGATTATTTTAATGATACAATGTCTTTTGTTTATTTTTAGCTAAATTGTTTTAAAGTTTATAATAAAATTGGTTCACAAGATTCGGTTGAGGCCTGTAACTACCATTGAAAGCCTATAAAGATTTTTACCCTTATTGTAAATAAAAATATAACATAATATTATGTTTATGTTGTGTGAAATGTTGAGTTTATAATATAATTTTATAATTTCCTCCTGTTTCTATGGGTTAACAGTGGTACCAGAGCTTGTATATCTAAAGAGGAGGATTGAAGATTTTTTTTAACCATTTGACAGAAGTTAAAAAAAATTCTATTGTATGAAGTTTCAAATTTTTTTTATCTACTCTCAAATTTGTGTTAAATAATAGTAAAAAATTTATAACCTCACACAGATCATGTGTATCTTCTAATTTAAATAACCTGAATACTCAGTTATTTTTAAAATTATCTATGCAATTTGAATGCTTTTTGGATCCCATGCAAGTGTACGACACCCAAAATAGACAAAAAAAAATAAAATAATAATAAATTTTAATTGTTTTTGTGCATGATGCCAAGCAGGTTGCTATTTTGGTCTTAGGAATGGCATTAACATTCCTTAACTCATGTGTTACAAAGGAGGAGTGATTTAATCTAGAGTAAATTAATGATCTATGAATGCTCCTAAATTGATGGATAAAAATGTTAATGAAATCGCTTTAAAGAGACCTAAAAAATCTATTTAAATCTATTATGTGGGATTTTCTAGAATCTAAATAGGAGAAATTATATAAATAACACAACATTATTTCCTTTGATTTCCTTTATGTGGGCATAGCACATTATTTCCTTTAATTATTTTGTGTAGGTCCCTCCATACAAGAACTAATTAGATCCTTGGCATTTAAATAAATAATTCATGCCACATATTTTTTTTTCATGCACAATTTTTTTTATTTTTGGAAAAAATCTAAAAAAACTACAATTCAAATCAATTATCTTAGAAATCAATATTGAGATTTATTGTAGTGGAGTTGGAAAATAAAGTTTTGTCAAGAGGAGAGATTACATGTTTAAAAACATCCACCTATTTATTTTTGGTTAAACAGAATATTTTTTTTAAAATATCTTATCTTGCATTCAATGATACAAAGGCGTAAGTTGCATAATACTTGTGGCATTGGTTGTAACCTTTGTGGTCAGTCACTATTTGTTCTAAAGGTGGTCATGTGACTAGTTAAACTACAAGTATTTGGATTAATCAGACACAATAAAATGATTTAATTTGTGCTTTAAAGCTTTAATATATGGTTTTTGTGACAAATCTATTCAATTATCTATAAATGTCTATTATCGATGGAAACAAACACCTTCAAAATGATAATTTTCATGCCACCTCATGTTTATGTCTTTGAAGACAATAACATCTATTACATGTCCCAGGATCCTTTTGGTTGACACCATCTCAGTGATAATTGGAGGTTTGAGGATTCATTGGAGGATGGAGGACTATTACCCTTCTCCAGTTAGCTATTCACTCAGAGTTTGCATTTAATGCTTGAATGATAATTTTAGCTTGTGTTCTTACTTTTAGTTTCTTTTTTGGCTTTCTATTTCTAGATATTTGATGACATGAAGTGGACAGAGTTAGTTGTTTTTATTTCTCTCAATGCATAGCTTCTCACCTTTTACCTAATAAGGGAGAAGATTTAGGGATTAATTGGGATTTGATTAGCCATTGATGATAGTATGAGTTGATAGGGGTTGCTATCACATTCAATGTTAGCAAATGTCATCAGCATTTATTGGACATCAACGAGATGTGCCATATAGAGTAAGAGTTATCACTTGGATAGGTTCTTATGTGGGGCCTTGTGTGTGTCAATGTAGTTGGGTATGCCTCTATCATTGTATACTATAGTATGGTACAATGATCATAGGGGATGAGTAGGCCTTGATCATGTTCATCATTTTTGCTATACCCTTAACCGTTGGCATGTTTAAGGATATGTGTAGTTGACTTATGACTTGTATAACCCTTTTGATCATTATTTACATTTATATATGAATTTAAATGCTTATTATGTTGGTATATGGGTTTACCATAGCCTTGGTATACTATATATAGCAGATGGGGTTAGTTATTCATCATCATATTTGAGTATTAATTATTATTCCAAGCATTTAAGAGGTTTCCCCCTCAAAGTGGTTTATCTATTATTCATATTTTATGTTATATTTACATATCATTGTGATATATTTTTGTATTTTTGATTATTTGGTGAATTAATATCACTCTAAGTTATATCAGAGTGTCGATTTGGGCCATAATCAGGTCAAAAAATCCTAGATCTTGAAATTTAGATATATATCAAAAAAAGTTATGATTTTTTCTACATTTTTTTTACTGGAGTTGAGAAATCATTCATTTAAGATTTCATTAAAATTTAAGATTATGTGGATCTATTAGTCAAATGTTATATCCATTTTAAGTTTTTTTTATAAATTCACTCCATAGCTCACAATTTATAGAATTTGTTAAAGTTATTTACACTTTTGGAAACCTTGAAAAAAATAGTTTGGGTCTATTCTTTGATATTTTTTATTTGAGGCTGAAATATTTTTTAAAAAATGGTCAAAGTTGGGTCAATAGGGAAAAATAAAGTTCACCATCAATCCTTCATATGGCTGGTCCTAACACTCATGGATAGGGGAAAGGGAAAGACACCCCTAAAACTCCTTTAGGGGATGACATGGAGTCTAAATCATCTGATATGATTTCTCAAATTTAGTCAAACCTACATGGACAAATGTAGAAGGATGTGTAAGTTCAAACTCAAATATCAATAATGTAAGGGGAGCTTAATGGCATGAACAATCAATTGTAGTAGATCATGACATAATTGGCTACCATTTCATCTCATTTACCACTCAATAAACCTCCAATTTTTCCTTCAAGTCCTCTTAATAATAACACCACCAATACGGGGTTAAAATCGATGTGCCAAAAGTGGACTTATGCAATTTTAATGGTAAGGATCTACTCACTCAGATCATTTAAATTGAAAATCTATTTGACCTAGAACAAATTCTTAGGTCTCAAATGGTGGCCATGGCATCTCTGTATCTAGAACTTGAGCCATTCATTTGGTATCATTATTTTTGTGCTTAAAAGAAAAAGATAGGTGCTATTGTTACATGGTTAGTATTCTCTAATAAATTTATGTCTCACTATCGAGATAATGTTTTTGAAAACTACTTTAACCAATTAACCAAACTATGATAAATAAGAATAGTGAAGGATTATATTCATCAATTTTAGAATCTATCCTTACATGTGGAGGATATCACTGAGGTAATTCTGATTGACCTTTTTATGGGTGGACTAAAATATAGTATTCAATTAGAGGTTTGTATGTTTAACCCCACAACTATATCTAAAGATATACCAAGGGCATGCATAGTAGAAGAAAAAGAGATGATCAAATTTCATCCTTTCACTACTAGCTAAAAATTCACCTTCTTAACTCCATCACTACCTAAAACTACCAGATTGACATCAGAACAAATTAAGGAGAATAATGCCAAAGGGTTGTGTTATGGTTGTGATATAAAATGAAGTAAAGGTCATCGATGTGTTGAAAAGAAGTTATTTCACATTGAAGGGGCCAACAAGGATGAAGAAGATGAAGAGGTATCTAGTGAGGGTTTTGAAGGACCCAAGGATGAAGCTATAGATTCTTAACCTACTATCTCCTATCATGCCCTTGTAGGTATTTATACTCTTCAAACTCTTAAGGTGGTGGGTTTCATTAAGAAACAGAAGGTCATGATGTTAATTGACTTAGGTAGTACACACAATTTCATCAACAGTAAGTTGGATGTTTATTTGAATTGTTTCATCTACCTAGCCCCAAAATTTCAATTCATTATTAAAAATGGTGGTACAATTAATTATTTTAGAAAATCCCATAATATTAAGTTATCAATGGGGGACTATTTTCTAGATTCTCCTATGTTTGTTATTCCTATGGGTGGGTCTGAAATTATTTTGGGAGTTCAATGGCTCACCACATTAGGTATTATTGAGATGAATTTCCAACATTTGTTCATGCATGTTTATTCTAAAGACAATCTATTAAAACTACGTGGATTAAGATTTAAATCTCCACAAGTGGTTAGTTCACATCATATGACCAAGATGCTGAAAAAAGGTGTTGAAGGATTTGTGGCATGCTTGTTTTCCATTGGTGTTCAACAAACTAAGGAGCATACCCATCCTAATTTACAACAAATATTATATGAACATTCAATTGTTTTTGGCCCCATGCCAAAAGGTCTTCCTCCAATCCATACCCATGATCATGCCATCAAAATCATTCCTAGAATTACACCACCCAACATCAAACCATATAGATATACTTATGCCCAAAAGAGTGAAATTGAAAAAATGGTACAATATTTGTTGGAGGCAGGGACCATTCACCATATCCAAAGTGATATTCTTCTCTAGTATTCATGGTGTGAAATAAGGATGAAACATGGAGGAGTGACCAAATTATAGAGAGCTCAACAAGTTCACTATCAAAGATAAGTTTTCTATTCCTATCATTGATGATTTGTTAGATGAATTACATGGTGCTATTTATTTTACCAAATTAGATATTGGCTCTGGGTATTATCAAATCTAGATCCGTGAGGAGGATATTCCTAAAACATCCTTTCATACTCATGAAGGCCATTATGAATTTTGGTCACACCTTTTGGTCTCACCAATGCACCATCCATATTTCAGAGTTTGATGAATATAGTTTTTAGGCCATTTTTGAGAAATTTTGTACTTGTATTTTTTTATGACATCCTTATGTATAACAAAAATTGGGAAGAACATTTGGAGCATGTGAAAAAGGTATGCTCAGTTCTTGAGCAACATCAGTTATCTGCCAAAACATCAAAATTTACTTTTGGAGTTTGATAAGTGGAATATTTGGGTCATATTATAACACACAAGGGAGTAAAATTTGATCCCAAAAAAATCCAAACCATTGTGGAGTGGCAAATTCCCAAGACACTTAAGCAACTAAGGGAATTTTTGGGGCTCACTAGTTACTATCATAGGTTTGTCAAATAATATGGTAATATTGTAGCACCACTCACTTCCTTATTGAATAAAAACTCCTTCTAGTAGACTAATATAACTACAAAGGCATTTGAACAACTGAAAATGGCTCTATGCACCACCTCAGTATTAGTTGCTCCATATTTTCTAAAACTTTCATGGTTAAATGTGATGGATCTAGATATGGTATGGGTTCAGTACTCATGTACGAGGGTAGGCCCATTGCCTTTGAAATTCATCAATGGAAGGGTAAAAATAGGCTCAAAACCATCTATGAGAAAGAGATGATGGATATTCTACATGCATTCAAATAATGAAGACCTTGTCTATTGGGTCATTACTTTCAGGTAAAGATAGATCATGATAGCCTTAAATATTTTTTGGAACATCAGTTATCTTTTGAATAAAAACAAAAATGATTGATGAAAATGTTAGGTTTTGATTTTTAAATATTATATAAGAAAGGAAAATAAAATGTGGTGGTTGATGCATTATCTAGGGAAGATGAACCAGTTGAGGCATTGTTATGTGCCATGATCATTTGGTAGGAAGATTGGCTCAAAGAAGTAAGGGGGAAATGGGAGAATGATAGTTTTACCCATGCATTGATTGATAATCTACAATAAGGGTTAGATGGGATTTAAAGTTTACATGGAAGGGGAATGCATTGTGGCACAAAGATAAATTAAATTTGCATCAGAATTCTCTTCTCAAATATAAAATCCTTCAATAACTTCATATATCTCCACTTGCCAGTCACTCAGATTTTTCAAAAATCTATCATAGAGTCAAAAAGGATTTTTTTTGGAAAGGACTCAAGGGGGATGTATAGAAATATGTGGCTGAATGTATGGTCTGTTAAAAAAATAAAGGTGAAACCATTAAAATCTCAGGTCTTTTATAGCCCTTAACAATCACTAGTCAATAATGGGAAGAGGTATAGATGGATTTCATTATTGGGTTACCATGATCTGAAGGTAGAAATGTTATCATGGTTATTTTGGATAGACTCAAAAATTATGCTCATTTTTTTTCTTTATTGGTGGCCAGTATAGTAGTTTATGCCTTCCTTAATACAGTTCAAAAATCACATGGTACTCCCAAGATTATTATCAATGATCAAGATCACATATTCACTAGTAATTTTTAGACAAATTTATTTGCATGTTTGGGAACCCAATTGGCACATATATAATCACATCATCTTCAATCCAATGGATAAAATGAGTTAGTTAGCAAGTGTCTCGAAGGTTACCTTCGTTGCTTTGTGTTAGATAAATAAGATAAATGGGTTCAGTGGTTACCCTTGGCTAAATGGTGGTATAATACTTCAGTGCATACTTCATCCAAAATGTCTACTTTTATGGAATTATATGGATACCATACTCAAATATATCACTTCACCCTAGAAATCCCACCCAAAGGTATGTGTAGTGGAGTAACATCTTCAATATCAATAGGAAGTCCTTACTAGTTTGCATGAAAATTTAGCTTTGGCTTAGAATCACATGCAGCAACAAGCACATCAACATAGGAGTGAGAGGCATTTTGAAAATTTTGATTGGGTATTTATTTGCTTAAAACTATATAATTAGATGTCCTTGAAGCAATAAAAAAGGATAACAATCTATCTCCCAAGTATTACAACCCTTATCAGATCTTGTAGAAAATTGGTAGTGTGGCCCTACAAGTTGGAATTTCTTCCATCCACTTGTGTCCATCCAGTATTTGATGTATGTTTCCTTAATAGTTTCATTAGACATAGGGTTACCACTCAAAGAGAGTTACTATAATTAGATGAGGGAGGGTTATTCTTGATCCTGAAGTAGTCATTCAAATGTACACTAAGTAGTTATGGTCCAGACTAATTATAAAGTATATGGTCAAATGGAATAATTTGCCTTCTAAATATGTTACTCGAGAGGATGAATCCTTCATGTAACAAACTCTGAGATTGTTTCAACATTGAAGAAAACATTGTTTTGAAGTGGAGGGGCATGTTATGCCCTTAATCATTGGTATGTATAGGGATATGTGTAGTCGACTTGTAGCTTGCATAAACATTTTATATATTATCTTACATTTATATATGCATTCATATGCTTATTAGGTCAACCTATGGGTTATCCATGGCCTTGGTAGACTACATATAGGAGGTAGGGATAATTTTTCATCATCATATTTGAGTATTCATTCTTATTGCAAGCATTTGGGAGGTTTTCCCCTCGAAGTGGCTTATATGTTATTCATATTTTTTGATATATTCCCATATCATTATGATATATTTCTATATTTCTACTTATTTGGTGAATTAATATCATTCTAGCCTTTTATGCCATAATTTTTAGGGGTGGGCTTCTGTATGGAGTGGCATCAGTTTGATTAGTACTAGGATATACAACACACTAATTGCAGTTATGATGGAATTTATTTGATGACTTCATAGTCATTGATCTAGTTCTTTCATTCATATACCCCTTTGGATTAATGGGGAGTTTGTTAGATTATTTTAGTGATCCAAAGTCTTGTTTTTTTAGTTAGTTTGTTTTAAAGTTTATAATAAAATTGGTTCACAAGAATCGGTTAAGGCTCATAAGTACCTATGAAAGCCTATAAATATTTTTACCCTTCTTGTAAATTAAAATTTGACATAATAATATTTTTGTTTTTGTGTGAAATTTTGAGTTCATAATGTAATTTTTTAATTTCCTCCTGTTGTTATGGGCCAACACATTTGATTATATGAATGCCTCTAGAAATAGTTTGAATAATTGATCATCCTTTGCTTTGGCTTGAATAAAATAGGCTTTGGACTTGGCTGAGGACTACTTCAAATGATTAAAATAAGAATTAAGAATAATGTTCAACAGTGTAAGTGTGCCCATGTATTAAAATTACCAAGTAATAGAATAGGTGACTTGAGTATGCCTTTATAATAATCCAAAATGGAAAAGCCTCATGCTACCTATCCTAAAAGTATGGTCAAAACTACAAAAGAGGGTCCAAATTTTAAAAATGGCTGCTAAAATGGAAAAGGACAAGAACATCTCATAGAGGACAAGAATGTTTACCACTATTATCCCTTACTAGATATTTTTATCCTTAAGGGAAATCTGTGAATTTTGGTCCACAAATGTTTGCATAAATTCTTAGAGGGGTTTTAGTAGTTAGAATTTTTTCATAGACATTATATATAAATTTAGAAAATAAATAGGTCCATATAAGTCCTTATGATAGAGTGAGGTAATGAAATAGGTTCAAATTATAAGTTAAATTGAAATAGGGTCAAAACTGACATTATCAAGTATTCATGAGTAATTTAAGTGACTCTATTCCCATACCCCTCATTTAGTCTAGAAATTAAATTACTATAGTAAAGAAAAGATATACGTGTGTACAACACACTTTGCCTTTATGAGAAACTCCAAATTATGTAAGGTGTTATATGGAAAATCCTATAATGATGTAAAAGTAGTTAATGCTCATGTGAAACTAAAATTGAAATGTAACCAGATTTGTTTTGAACCTATTTTATCAAATTTGGATTAAGTGATTTTTAATCTTAATTAGACAAAGAAATGAGTAAAATAATAATGTATTAGTTAATAAAATATATCACACATATATTGATTTGGAACATACTAATCTTGGAAATGTGCTAAAAAAATAAATATATAGAAAAAAGCAACTTAATTGGATCAAGTATGTATGATAGTGATAAAAATTATGAAACTAAATCTGGAGTTAAATGAGCTCATTATGAATTAGGTACATAGCTTCACTTTAATCTAGGATAAGGCTGATCTATTTGGACAAGGCCATCTTGTGCTAGTATCTGTAACGCACATTGATGTCCAATAAGTTTTTTTGCCTCTATGAAATATAATAGGCATGCTTTCACCATAGGTATTGTGTGACTATGTGGGGGGGCTTTGATTTGTTACCTAAACCAATGTATACCTTCTTCTTTACTTGAAACCCTAGCTCAATGACATAATAAGACAAATACTATGAAGTGGGAAAAAGGGGCTAGGGGCTAAAGTTATACTTGACCTCAACACCCCACTGTGTTGAGCATTGCCTACATACCAATACTCTTAAGAAGGATCAAACTCCATTTATTTCTCCCATGTTATGTTGGTCATATGAAACACTAGTGAAACTTTATATGTTGGTGAAATTCTAGTGTGATTATGTGCTTTAACAATGACTTGTGACCTTGGAGGTGTATTTAGACTTAACTCAAGACTACTCAAGTTGTGTAGACTCTAAAATGGGAAGAATAATTTCCTTCCTTTCAATGGGAAATTATATATATCCTATTACTTTTAAATCATATGAGCCTCTAGTGAAAAATGGCTATAAAATGTATATTTATAATGATCATTTTGTATTTCCTTCAAATAGGACTTGTGAAACATGCATGATGACCCGTTAGGTGAATTTTAATTTGAAAAACTAGTCTTTATTTGATGGGAGGATGAAACTGATAGATTCACACACTATCAATGAGAGGGATTATCCTAAAGGTGAATCCTTATCTAAGGAGAAAATATAATTAAGATGGAAGTGTAGATCTATCCATAAGCTTAATCTATTTATAATGAGGAATCCAAATATTTAGTAATCATTAGATACTTGAAGGTATAGGTCATCTGCATAGAAGTGAAGGAATGGAGGATAAGTACTATGGAATTAACATGGGATATGATGTATAAGAGGATGGTCAAAAGTGATTTTTTAATAAATAAATTTTAATTTGTGTGTCTACATTTTCCACCCTTTTAGTCTAATAATGCAACAAAGTGAAAGTACCAGAGTAAAAGGAAAAGAGTTATACTTAAACTTGCCTATGAAGAAAAGTCCTAAATGTAGGACACACACTGAATTGTGCTTCATGAAAACCTATAATTAAACATGTGTAAATCAGTCCTTACTCAGAATATTTTTTTGAAGTAAATACCATAAACTTATACATCAAATAATAATTAATGAATACACCTATTTGGGAGACATTAACCATTATGTTTTTCTTATGTGAAATCAGTGATTGTAGAGGTTAGAACCCTTGGATATTTTTTATTGAACACTTGTATTGGACTATGAATTCACTAATCCTTGTTATAAGGAGAGTTTTCTTAAGAACTCTAGGTGTGTTTGGATCCATCATTACATACCCAAGGTAGTATAATAGATTGAAAAGTTTGTATGAATTATAATACACCATTCTAGTGTAAAACTAGTGTAAAACCAATGTAAAAAAGGTGAATCAATTGTTATAAATGCATTATGACTTAATTATAGGAAACAATTGGTGAAAAATATAAAAATATGAGTTTGGTGTATATAACATATAGAATGACATGAATTATCATTCCTTGTACAAAAAAACTAGTGATAAAATTGAGGAATTAGAGTGATCATGTGTTACGCATATGATCTCAATATGATATATGAGCATATTGATTCTAATAAATAAGTAATATCAAGTGGATTTCAGAGGAAATATAGTGTCAAAACTTTAGATCACATGTCACACATGATGATCCAAATCTGAGTAAACTTTTGTGATAACCCATGCATAAATTTGTAAAATGTTTCTGAGTGCAACTAAAAATTATTCTATTGATTGAGTGTAGTTTTGAGAATTCTATAAAACATTATTTTTGACTACTATGATGAAAGAACATTATTTTAGACATGGTTGACTTGTAATATAGTCCAAATGGAGTATTAATATTTAAAATTACTTTATGAGTAAAATCTAGGTATGATCTATGATCAACTGATCAAAAATTATAAATTTTTATCTATGTAATTTACATTTGCAACTAGTCTTTAAGACAATCCACTATGTATGCCCTTATTTTGAGGTGAGTTATGAAACCTACACAATAACTTAGATAAAAATAAAAATTTATGCAAATGATGTTATATAAAATATTAAAATCTATAGTAATAATGATAACATTAGAGATTATGGCATCATCATAGATAAATTGAAAAATATAGTAACATAAGATGCATGTAGAACCAAACATACATATTATCCTATCAAGATAGATGTTAACACTTAAGCACATAGTGAAAAATAATCATATATTAAGCATTAAAATTTTATATAGAGTAACTCATGGAAGATGCATGATATCCATCATGGCAAATAAAATCTTGGAAGATGTATGATATCCATCATGTCATAACTGAACAAATAAGATTCATAACCATGACACACACACACACACACACACACAAAGAGTGCATATAAAAGCACATAAATAATGTAATAAGTCAAAGGGGACACATACAAGGGACATGTTAAAATCTCACTCACAAAAATAGAAACACACAATAAGACATATATCCATAATCAACGACATGCTCAAATGTTTATAATACAAATAAGTTGAATACACACAAGACAAGATTCAAGAAAATAAACATGAAAACATTCATGAATAAGTGAAGTGGGTCTAAATAATAAACTTATAACATCATGATATTCAGTAACTCATGTATCTAGTAAGATACCAAATTTGAAAATAAGTGAGTTAATAATCTCACAATGTAATATATTGAAATAATAATAAAAAGGATAGTCATAGAATGATAAAAACCTATTTAAAAGGATGTTCCCAATGAACTTTCTAAGATATAAACAAGTTGTAGAAGGAATGTGGATAGTTTGAATCTAAAAACTAGAGCCTGTGTTCACTAGGATAATTTTGGTGAAATTTGTTAAGAGTGAAGTGTGTGACTATTTGGATTAGAGTGGTTTTGTATATGTAAAATTCTAGGTCTAAGATAGAATCACCACCTAGAATTACATCATGAAGTGACAACATATATGTTCTACAACTCACTCAAGTAAAATTATGAAGAACGTTTGATTATGAAAAGGGATATAGATAAATATTGCATATATTGATTGCAAATCCAACTAATGTAAATGAACTAGACATAGCATGCATAGATCCTAGTTTTAGAATTTTGTGAAATATTCTATTTTTTTGAATTCTTAGATATATGAAAATATAAATTATTTAAGTAAAAAACTAACATCGATGCATAATTTTAATCAATTTCTTAACCTCTTTTCCTTCAAGTGAAGCCAATTGATACAATTTTGTACTCAACTTTTCAAAAATCTTATATGGATCCAATTAATTTGGCTTGAATTTTCCCTTGGTTTATTATTTTGTATTAGTCTTCCTTAGATTTTCCTTTAAAACCAAGTCACTAACCTCAAATTCTCTATTATGAATCCTTTTTGTATATGCCTTTTGAATTTTATTGTGATATAGTCTAAGATGTTATGTTACCTATATGCATGTATTATCTAATGATTCTAACTCATGTAAAGGCTTTTCTATATATTGATCATCTATAATAAGCCCTTTGAGGGATACCTATAAAGATGGAATTTCTAATTCTAATGGAAGTACAACTTATATCCCATAGATAAGGAATATGGAGTATCCCCAGTGGGTGTATGAATGTTAGTGCGATAAGCCCATAGTCCATAAACTATTTGGTTGTGCCAATAATCACCAAATTTATTATCTCTTAAGAAAATTTTTATAGTCTTTTTTGTAGCTTCTACATATCCATTGCCTTGAGGGTAATAAGGGGTAGAAAATGTGTGCCAAATATTATATTTAGTGATTTGTTTTGATAATTTTGTTCTTAAAAAATAAACCATTATCTGTAATGATAGTTAAAGGAAGACCAAATGAGAGATGATATGCATCATCAAGAACTGACATATGTCACCTTTTGTATTAGACTATAAATGTATAACTTTGACACAATTGGTGAAATATTCAGTCACTGTAATTATAAATTTAAGCCAACCTAATGACTCTAGATTGATTTTGACCACCAACTCAAACCCACAAAGTGAAAATGGCTAAGGTGAAATGATAGGTTACAATTTATGTGAAGATACATGGTTTAAATTATTATGCCTTCATTATTTATCACATAATTTTTCATATTATTGACATTCATGTTACTTGGTAAGCCAATAATAGCCTAGTCTAATTATTTTATATGGCATTGTTTTTCCACTCAAGTGTTTGCCACATTCATTATCATGTACTTGTTATATTGCTAACTTAGCCTCCTCATAGTTTAAGCATCAGAGTAACTAGCCATCAAATGACCACTTAAATAAGTCTTCTCTAATAATAACATATCTAATTGCATATCTTTATAATTTTCACTTACCTTTTTTAGTAAAATTATTTGGTGTGACTTATTTATTCAAAAAATTGTACATATGTGTAAACCATTATAAGGCTTTGGCATTGTGCATAATTTTCAAGACTGATAATGTGATCAAATATACATATAAAACTGATACCTATTGTAAACATCATATATTTAATATTATTTGATCATAATTTATGTCAATTTGTACTAAATAAGTTACACTCACCATTGTGTCGACATGACAATTATATTTTTATAGAATATTCTCAATTTAAAAATTATTGAAATGTTTACATAGACATTGTACCATATTTATGTATGGGATTCACTTTTCTTCTTTTGTCTAGTAAAAATTTATTACTTGATTAAAAACTAATTATTAATCCCCATATATCTTTATAGATTTAATTTGTAAGGCATGAGCAACATGTAATCTCAAGATCAATGCCTCATATTCTATAATAATTTGTTTTTACAAGAAAAACCCAATCTGTAATAATAACAATTCCTACACTAATGCATGATGCACATTTTCATCCATAAAAAACATTATCCATGTATTCTCAATCATATTATATGTGGTGAAAAGATCCTTAAAAGTATCATTGTTTTGTGGTGTATCCTGTAATGGAGATGTAACTAACGGGTTTGTGATAACATGGTCTTTTACTAATTTTTGAGATATAATATTTATTGGTTGAATATTTTGTCGATCAACGTACTAATAAACAAAATAGGTCTGATTAGCCAAAGTAGGAAGATTGGTCGTCCAAATGTGTAGGTTCACGACATCAAAAGGGGACTAATCTCTCCTCTCATCAAGGGGAGGCTCCCTATATATATATATATATATATATATATATATAAACAGAAAATAATACTCAAGGGTAGGATAAACCATCCATCTCTCTTTCTTCAGAGATGATGCATGTGGATCAAAGGAGAAATCTTAGGGATAATGACAGAAAGCACTCCTCTTATTTCAGAAGTACTATTTAGCAAACCACAAGAATCTTCGTGGTAGTAATTGCAAAATGTAACCAAGGACATAGTAACCAACAAATTGAGATGTAGCACAAAGTCTCCACCTCAATTGCCCAAGAGTGAGATATGAAGGATAATGAGGGCACAAAGTCATCCCAAGGTCCTTTACACAAAAACAAAAAGAAAACACACTAAAGGCAATTATGGGGGCACAAAGTCTCTCCACAGTTGACTTCAGGACACCTTCCTAACTACTTTCAACAGTTTCCCCAACAATAAAGATATCATAGCACAAAGTCTGAAAAGTCACTTGCTTTCTTATTCTAATAACAAAATATGATCAACAATCTGAGCTCAAAGTCTCAGTAATGCCTTTCAATTTGGGTAGAGTTTAGTTTCTGACAATCAGAGAGAAATAGATCCACAATAACAAGAGAGTCCCTTATATAGCCTCTTCAAGAAGGACTTGGGAATAGTAACACATCATGTTGCATTGAATTTTGTTAAGAAGACATGCTAGAATTTAGGAGCATTTACCTATTTGCTTTTCTCAATGCAGAGAAATGGGTCATGTGTTAGAATAATGAATATTTAAGCTTACCTAGGGTTAATAGGGTAAGTTATTTATTACCTAGGGTTAATTTTATTTACCTAGGTTAATTTTTTTTATTGTTGAGAATCTGTCAACAATATATTTGTTCATAGTATGTGAAAACAAATAGTTTGTTTTCTCTATTTTGTAATCACTACAAATAGTTTGTTGTCGTGAAACAAACTATTTGTATTATATATACTTTACAATCTATGAGAAAATGACGAGAGATTAATAAGAGAATATAGATAATTTTGTGGATTATCACCTATTTTTTTAGGTGTGAGAAATTTATTTTATTCTTTGGTATTATTTGTAGGTTATTTGTTGTGGGTTCTTTCTCTTGGATTGACCCTGTGGATCCTATGTATCTCCTGCTCATTATTTCATGGTATCAAAGCTTGGAGTTCCAGTTGAAGATACTCTTCCCTAAAATTTTTTCATCTATTAACATAGTCAAAAACATTATTTTATTGATGTGTTACAGATATTTGTTATTCTCTCACATTCTTGTTCTTGTTTACAAGTTTTTTTTGGAAATTTCTGTACTTTATGCTCATTAATGACCATACAAATTTCCAAAACCAGAATTTTTTTTCACAGAGGCATAGAAAATCAAGTCAAGAATCCATTTCAATTTGAATTTTAACATTCCATGCTAGACATACAACTCTTTCCTTCAAAAACCAGCTGACTGGTTCCTTTTGGCAGACTTCAGTACCTGTATGGTTTTTTGATGTGGCAAATCATACGGTTGACTTTTTTGAAATATGAGACCTATTCATGAAAGCTGAATATTCTATCTTTCATTCCATATAAATTAGGACAAATTTGGACCAGGCCGTACAGTGTTTTGGAAGGTTACAACAGGAATTTAAAAAACTATTTTTAGTCTGCAGCATAGCCGTACGATTTCATCCATTTTGAACGCCTTATACTACATAAAATCAAAATATGATAATTTTATGTGTTATCAGACTTCCCAGGATTTCATTTCCAGCTGAGAAGGATGGATTTGGACTAGGCTGTATAGTCCCTTGGTAGATCCTATGGAGCCAATTCTGCATTTGCTGAGAGGTGTTTTCCTTGGCCTGTGTTTACAAATTTCTCAAAAATTTCCCTGATCACCACGCCTTGCTGGAAAAAGAGATTAATTATGATAAATCCAAAGATTATTCAGCATTTATCTCACATGTGTGAGTCATTTTGGCTTATTTTTTAGTAATTTCTTAATTTTAGTGGTTTAAATGCAAGTCTCTAGCTTTAAAAGTAAAAATTTGACTTTGTTAAAGTGGCTAGAGGTATTTTGTTAAAAATTTGTAGGGAGGAAGTCTTGGGGTCAAATCCCCCTACATTTTTTTTACATAAAGCCATTTTTTTTACTTTTGTATAAGATAAGGCTAAAAAAACAAATAATCAGGAGACGTTAAATTGTAATGGGAGGGGTGTTTTGAGGAAAAATGAATGTCTAGGTTGTTCTTGTCAACTTCATCATCTTCCTCAAGAATAGAATCCCGATTGTTTGAACCCATAAATTCTAAAAATTACCATGTTTGGAAGCCAAAAATGCAAAAACTCCTTCAATCAAAGGGCTTATGGATAATTTTTTTTGAAACAACACCTACAACATTCACCACTGAAAAAGACAAATATGCATATGGTTATAAGCAAGATGAGGCTCTTGGATTGATTTGCCTCAACATCTCAAATAATCTTCAATTTGACATTGCAGATGCTACTATGCCAAAAGAGGTATGGGAAAAATTTAAAAACCTATTTGGTAAAGTTAATGAGTTTAAAATTTTGTAATTAGATGCAGAATTGAGTACTCTCTCTCCATCAGATTTCCCTTCAATAGATGAATTCTTGGCAATATTCAAATTTATAAGGTCACAGTTGAAAGTTGGTGACAAGGATAAAAGTAATCAGGAGTGCATTTTCATGATTTTGTCAAAGTTTAAAGGACCATATAGTGTTTTTTCCTCTGCTTTTTATACTATGATGGATACATTAGGTGATGAATTCAAATGGCCTTCCTATGAAGCTTTTTGTGAAAGATTGACTAGAGAGCAAACAAAATGAATGGCCTTAGATGCTCTACCTGGTCCTAGTCATTCTCTAGTTGCTAATTCTTCTAAATTAAAACCTTTACCTAAGTCTAAACAAAATTAAGCACCTTCAAATAACCCTCCAGAGTCCACCTCCTAGACACCTCATCATTCTAAATCTACTAATACCAAAAATTCCTTTAAGCAAAAGAAGAAAACATTTGGTCCATGTAATTATTTTAGTGGTCCTAATCATGATGAAATTAGATGTTTTAAGAAGATGGAAGCATTAGAGGCAGTGGTTAGACAACACAAAATTTCTATTCCGTCTCCATCTCCTTCTACTTCTCCTGCAGGAAAAGGGAAAGAACTTTCAGCCAGGGCTATATCTTCATGTCATGATCAGTGGATTTTTGATTCGGGTGCTTCTCACCATCTCACACATTCTAAGGATCTATTGTATTCTCTTATAGATTGCATCACATCACATATTGTTATGGGTAACTCCTCACAGATTGAAGTTTTGGGATCTGGTACTGTTGATAAACAAGATGGATGTTTTAATAATGTATTGCTTGTACCCCAAATCTCTTCTAATCTTCTCTATATATATCAAATATGTAATTTTGGTACTGGTAAAATCATGGATTTTACTTCACATGATGTTGTAATAAGAGAATGTAATGATCCTAGTGAGATAGTTGCTTCAAGTACAGTAGACCATACTGCAAGACTCTATACTTTTGATAAGTTTGAGTCTTTTATGTCTTCTGGTTCTTCAATTATAGCACATGGTAATAATCTTAGAAAATTGTGGCATGAGAGATTAGGGCATTTGAGTTATGAATATATACAACAAATGAGTACAAAACATCCTGTAAAAGGCCTTCCTAAGGTCTCATGTATTGATGGGGTGTGTCCTGGTTGTCTAGTTGGTAAACAACACTAGGATCCATTTCCAATTGGTAAGGCCACACGTGCAAATGCACCCTTAGAGTTGGTTCATAGTGATTTGATAACTTTTCCGACTCGTTCTTTTTCAGGGGCTAAATATGCACTCACATTCATTGATGATTTCACTCGTAAAACTTGGGTATATTTTCTCAAGTTGAAAAGTGAAGTTTTTGAGACTTTTAAGGCTTTCAAAACCTTTGTTGAAAAACAATCATCTCTTCCTCTTAAGAAGATACACACTAACAATGGGGGGGGAATATGATAGTAATGCTTTTTATGATTTTTATATTGAGCATGGGATACAACACCAGTTCACTATACCACACACTCCTCAACAAAATGGTGTAGCAGAGAGGAAGAATCGAACATTGAAAGAGATGGCTAATTGTATGATTCACTCTAAAAAATTGGGTCCACAATATTGGGCTGAAGTTGTAAATTGTGAAAACTACATTCAAAACCGTATACCTCACAAAGTTGTGCAAAATATGACACCAAAAGAAGCTTGGTCTAGGATCAAGCCTGATATTTCAGATTTTTGCATCTTTAGGAGTCAAGCATGGGTGTTTGTTCTTGATGAAAAACGTAAAGCATTGGAGAAGAAAATCCAACCACTCATTTTTGTTGGTTATTGTGAAGATGTAAAAGCCTACCATCTTTTTGATCTTCTCACACATGATGTGTTGTTTTGACGAGATGTTCAGGTTGATGAGCTACCCACTCCATAGGAGTGTACATCTAGTTATTCTTCTTCCCCTCCTATTGAGGATAGTGAGGATTTGCTTTCTATTTTTGATGATGATGATGTTGCACTTGTTTAGCCACCACAGCCATCTTCTTCACCACCTTTGCCCAAGTGGGCAAAGAGCACTCTACAGGCAACTAGCTCTTTGGTTGGTGATCCATCTAATTCTTGTCACACTCGCTCATAGACATCTAGTTATGCTCTTTTGGGACAAGCTTGTACAGATGATCCAGTGTTGTTTTCTAAAGCCATTGGTATACCTAAGTGGGATTTTTCTATGTATGATGAGTATTATTCATTTATGAAGAATGATACTTGGGACCTTGTCCCTCTTCCTCAGGGAAGAAACTTGTAAAATGTAAATGGGTCTATAGGACCAAATATGTTACAGATGGATCAGTAGATAAGTACAAAGCTAGATTAGTAGCTAAGGGTTTTTCATAAGTTAAAGGAGTTGATTACTTTGAGACCTTTTCCCCTTTAGCTAAGATGGATTCTATTCGGCTTGTACTCTCTCTTAATGCTTCGCATTCTTGGTCAGTTTTTCAGATGGATGTGAAGAGTGCTTTCTTGCATTGTGATCTCCATGAGGAGATCTATATGGAGCAGCATCCAAGATTTGTGTAGGACTCATCATTGGTTTTTAGACTCTGTCATTCTCTTTATGGCCTCAAACAAGCTCCTAGAGCTTGGTACGAGAAGATGGATAGTTTTCTTTTGAGTTCTGGTTTTATTCATTGTGAGTCAGATCATAATGTATACATCCTGAAACAAGGTGAGGAGCTTGTCATTTTGGTTTTGTATGTTGATGATCTCATCCTCACTGGTAGTTCAGATTCCTTGATACATGACATCAAGGACAAGTTGGTAGATAGGTTTGATATGACAGATCTGGGACTTCTACATTATTTTCTTGGTCTTTAAGTTTTTTAGTCTTCTGAGGGCATCTCTATTGGATAGCAAAAGTATGTGATAGATCTTCTTCATCAATTTGGCATGGCTAATTATAAGCCTACCCCTACTCAATCAGGTATTGTGTTGTCTACCACTTGTACAACTCCTCTTGTTGATTCAACTTTGTATAGGCACCTTGTAGGTAGTCTTTTACACCTGACTCACACCCATCCTGACATCACATTTACTGTGAACCTTGTCTCTCAGTTCTCACATGAGCCTCATGAGAGTCATTGGCAAGTAGCCAAGCATATTTTGCACTACATTCAGGGCACCACTCACTTTGGTATACATTACACACCATAGAGTTTTACACAGCTTGTTGGATACACTGACTCTGATTGGGCTGGTGATGTTGACACTCGCAAGTCCACTTGCAGATTTGTTTTCACACTTGGTTTGGGTCTAGTTGCTTGGGCATACAAAAAGTAGACTGTTATTGCATTGTCCTCTACTGAGGCTGAGTATCGAGGTGTTGTCAAAGCTAGTCAAGAGACACTTTGGCTTTGATAGTTGCTTGGAGAGTTTGGCTTCACACAGTAAGGTCCTACTAATCTTTGGTGTGATAACCAAAGTGTGATTGATATTTCATGCAATCCTATTGAGTATCAGTGGATAAAACACATTGAGATTCACATGCACTTCATTCGACATCTTATTTAGGATGGAGTTCTTTTTCTGGAGTTTGTGCCTACAGCTGAGTAGATTGCAGACATCTTCACTAAACCTTTGGCTTTTCCTCATTATCTTCAGTTGTGAGCAATGCTTGGGGTGAAGGAAGTTGTCCTTGGGGGGGATTTACCATGAAGTCCTTCCTTCATTTATTTTTTATATTTTGATTGGTTTGTACATGGGTACCTTATCAGGCCCAGTAGTCGGGACCCATATTTGTTTGTCATTCTCCCTATGTTTCACTTAAGGGAGGGTGTTAGAATAATGAATATTTAAGCTTACCTAGGGTTAATAGGGTAAGTTATTTATTACCTAGGGTTAATTATATTTACCTAGGTTAATTTGTTTTATTATTGAGAATCTCTCAATAATATATTTGTTCGTAGTATGTGAAAACAAATAGTTTATTTTCTCTATTTTGTAATCACTACAAATAGTTTGTTGTCGTGAAACAAACTATTTGTATTATATATACTTTACAATATATGAGAAAATGATGAGAGATTAATAAGAGAATACAGAGAATTTTGTGGATTATCACCTATTTTTTAGGTGTGAGAAATTTATTTTATTCTCTAGTATTATTTGTAGGTTGTTTGTTGTGGGTTCTTTCTCTTGGATTGATCCTGTGGATCCTGTGTATCTCCTGCTCATTCTTTCATCACGCTATTGAAAGTTTGCATCTTTCAATATCCACCTGGTGGTCTACTTCTAGAAACATATCTGATGTGCAAATGTTTTTGGTTGTTCCTTCTCTTTACGCTCCTTTCAGTGGTTCTTCCTTTTGGCCTTGGCCTTAAAGCCTTTAAATGCATTCAGGTCTGTTTTGGGTCGGGAAGAACCCCCCACAAGGGTATCTACCCTTCGAGCAATCTTTAGATGGCCTTCAAGCTTCTTTTAATGGGTCGTTAAGTTCTTTGGCTCTTCTTTAAGGCTTTTCAAAATCAACAGCTATTTTACGAACCTTGAAATTGACATTCGCCCACCTGTCACTATGTTTGAATTTCCAATGGCTAGTTCATTGTTCTTGACTTTAATGTCTTCAGGCACGTCACCCCTTGGACTTTATTTGGCTTTCTCTTGATTTGTCCTTTTTTGCTACTTGTTTCCTTCATATTTCTTGTTTTGTATCCTCTCGAAGGGAAGGTGACCCTTTGGCTTTAGGGAAGTGTCCTTTAATTTGGCAGCTAAGAGTCCCCCACAAGGGCACCTACCCTTCAGGGTCTTTCAGTGGCCTTTTGTCTTTAGAGTCCTTCAGATCTTTCCTATGGAATTTTTCTATGGAAATTTTCCCACAAACAAAAAGTCTGCAAGAATTATTTTGGTTGCTTTGTCTTTGGCCTTCAGAAATTCTTTCAGGCTTTCCTCTCGCAGCTTCTCCAAATTTATTTAAACTTTTTGTCTGAAGCAATTCCTTCAAATAGAAGTTTAAAATAATTCATTTCTTGCCTTAGTCTTTCCACCAAGCTTTGATTTATTTTTTAGTCTTTGAATTGGTTCATTTGCCCCCTTCCTGCCCTCCATAAGGGTTGTTTGAGCTCTGAATTAGCCTTTCAAGTTTTTGCAACAGCTACTTTGGCTTCTGAGTGTCCTCTGCAAGGGTTGTTTGTCCCTTGGAAATTTTCTTTAGCCAATTTTATGTGAATTTAAAATTGTGACATGTGGCAACATCCACTACTCTTAGAAACAAAGTGAAATGAGGCTCAGAAGATGACACTTGGTAGCATCCACTAAGTTCTATCAAGTTTTTGCTCGCTACCCTTCGCAAGGGTTCTAGGCCTTGGTTCACCACCCTCCGCAAGGGCTATTTGATCCTTTGACTTTGTGGAAACCCCTTGAACCTATCGATTGAACCAACTTTGGTTCAATGGTTCAATCGGTTCATTCTATTTGTTTGGCTATGTCCTTTGGTCTTTTTGAACCAAACACGCATTGAACCTTTGGACCATTTGGTCATTGAACTTGTTAAACCTTGAACCCATTGAACCTTTGAACCAAAGTGGTTTGATGGTTCAACGGTTCAATGGTTCAAGCCTTGGAAACTTGTTATTTTGATTGAACCTTCCTGTAGAAGCCTTTAAACCTGTTGAACCATTAGTCCATTGAACATGTTGAACCTTGAACCAAAGTGGTTCAATGGTTCAACGGTTCAATGATTCAAGCCTTCTTCTCTTTGATAAGTGTTTTGAAGCTGTTGAACCTTGAAGTGGTTGAAATTTAAACCTTGACAAATGTGCTTAACTCTTTCTACTGATGTTAAACCTTTGAACCCATTGAACCTTTTGAACCAAAATGGTTTAAGGTTCAACGGTTCAATGGTTCAATCCTTGCTTAGGAGCTTGCCGATGAACTCTTTTAGTTGAGCCTTGTCATTGAACCAACTTTGAAATTGCCTAAGCGTTGAGAGCTTGCTTCTTTCCTATAGAGTCCATAGAAATCAATTTGTGAAGTCTGTTGAACTTGGCCTGTAGAGTCCGTAGATTTTCTTCCTACAGAGTCCGTAGATTCAAGCCTGCAGAGTCCATAGATTTAAGCCTACAGAATCCGTAGATTTCTAAGAAGCTTGAAAAATGAGGAATTTGAATGCTTAGAACAAATTTTGAGGAGGGTAGAGATTATTTTGGTCTATGGAACCAGAATAGTTCACATGTTGTCCCAAAAAAAATGAGAAGTCTATTTTTGGGGACAACAATATTTAAATCAAACTCTATAAGTAACATTACCCATTTTTATCCTGTTATAATAAGATAAGTAAAAGGTTATAATTTAAAAACACATACCTTTACTTAACTTAGTTCTATAGATAAAGAAGAACATTAGGTGAACCTATAGAGATTAGTGCAAAATATAGTGAAAAAATCAATTTTTTTTAATATAGGCATATGGTAGTGAAAATTGAGTTATTATAATGTTCTATTAATTTTGCTCGAGACATTACACCTTTATAGGAAAGTCATTCCTATAATCATGGAGATCTTATCTCCATCAATATCTCAACCATATCCCTAAGAATACTCAATCTAAAAAATAACCTATATATATATATAGTATCATTATAACTCTCAACCATACAACTAACAAATAGTACATTCTAACTACTAATTAAATATAACTTAAAAGTGAATTATTATTCACATAATTATTCATGTTATAATAAGATAAGTAAAAGGTTAGAATTTAAAAACACATACCTTTACTTAACTTAGTTTTATAGATAAAGAAGAACATTAGGTGAACCTATAGAGATTAGTGCAAAATATAGTGAAAAAATCAATTTTTTTTTAATATAGGCATATGGTAGTGAAAATTGAGTTATTAGAGACAAATATATGAGTCTATTATGAGAATTATCAAATTAGGATTATTAAGGAAAGGTTAATTATGTGAATTATAACATGAATAATTATGTGAATAATAATTCACTTTTAAGTTATATTTAATTAGTAGTTAGAATGTACTATTTGTTAGTTGTATTGTTGAGAGTTACAATGATACTATATATATACGTTATTTTTTAGATTGATTATTCTTAGGGATATGGTTGAGATATTTATGGAGAGATGATCTCCATGATTATAGGAATGACTTTCCTATAAAGGTGTAATGTCTTGAGCAAAATTAATAGAACATTATAATGTATGTTTAACATTATTCTCTATGTAGTGTCTATTCATGTTATATGGTCTATTCATGTTATAATAATCCTAATTGTTCATGGTTTCATGGTTTATAACCTTCACTAAAAACAAGTTGTTGCAATTAGATTATGAAAATATTCCATTGATGACTAAATCCATGTGTTTTCCTTTATATTATGTCAAACTTGATTGGCAATGGTTACCAATCCATCTTGTTACTTAGATATCTATAATTGTATAAATTATTAGTTGTAGTATGCAACTTGGAATGACTATGAACATGAATCCTTTATTATTGTATATTGGAATTGAATTCATTGTGATACAAATCCATATATTGTGTTATCCATTTTTCTTACCAATGTCAGGTGTATATATATTGTCATCACATCATGGTACCTAGTACATGATGTATACCTGAAATTTATAAAAAGAGTGGTCTATTTGGGACCAGTTGTATGAGAATAGGTGGATTCAACAAATATTTTTTTAAGTGACTCAAAACTCTCCCAACATTTTATGTCCCATTCAAACTTTATACCTTTTTTGAGTAATCTTGTAAAATTTTGTGTCTTATATAATAATTGAGATATAAAGTGGTGTATCACTTGAATTTTACCTTGTAAATATTAGATTTACTTCAACCCTTGAGGTGGAGGCATATCAATAATAACTTTGACAATTTTTAGGATCAACTTCAATACATCTTTGTGATATATTAAAACCTAATAGTTTTTCTAATATTACAATAAAAACACACTTATTTAGATCTAGATTTACATTATGCTATCGTATCCACTCAAATATCGATCATAAATAAATCACATGAACATATATCTATTTTAACTTTGTGAATAAACCATCCACATAATCCTTAATTGTCTTGTGAATGAGATCCTGAAAAATGTGTCATTGCTTGTTTATATGTATCTCTAACATGTTTTAATCCAAAATGCATCACTATATAATAAAAGGTACCCCATGGTGTGATAAATGATGTTTTCACCTGATTTTTATCAATAATATTGATTTGATTATAATCAACGAAGCCATCTATGAATGATAACATCTCATATCTTATGGTGGAATCTACAATAATATCAATGTTGGGTAGTGGGAAATCATGTTGAGGATAAAACTTATTTAAATCTATAGAATTTGATCAACATTAAATTTTCCCATTAGGATTTTCTACTAGCATAATATTATACACCCATTATAGATAGGCTATAGGTGAAATTAAACCTAGATCAAGAAACCTTTAGTAACATAACTTTTGGATGCATTTTGCATATTCTCTATTTAACTAATTATACATTTAGTTAAAGTGTTATTTGATGGATTGAAATATAAGTATCAATGTTTGCCATATAAGAGTATGCCCAAGAAAATATCTCAATAAAATCATGTAATGTTTGCCTCATTGATTTATCCTCATCATTTTAAAGTAAAACATCAAAAAGTACAAATCTTGGATCTATATCTATTCCATAATTAAACTAAACTATCTCCACATTTATAAGTGTATATATATCTTCAATATAAGGTATAGTAGGAATTATATTAGAACCATCAGCTTGTACATCATTCTATAAATAGTCAAACTTACTAAAATATGCATGAGTATTTGTAGAATGAGAGAACCTGTTCTTGTGATAGAAGGAAGGGAGATCCTCATATGCTCTTAAATACTCTAACAAATACTTATCATTAGAAAATTCATCCAACATTAAAATAAATGGTGAAACAGTATCATTAATACATTCTTGATATACAAGTGATAATGTAGATATATAATTGATTGAGTGTTTAGCATATTAAATATATTTGATAAAAATTACAGGTCAATTGGTAGATGTAACTAAGTTTTGATTATGTAGATACTAAAACTAAATATTTATAGCATCTTAGTCTTGTATATTTTATAAATACCAATCAAGGCTCTACCCTTTAGTTCTAGACCTTCCCACTTCTGAAAGGCTCACTTTCACCATCTCATTGTGCCTATTGATTATCTTATAGTCTGAACCTTATCATTCTCATGACCCAAATCTACTATACTATACAAAAATCTCAAAACTTGATATACATCATTCATTATCAATTTTAGATCTTCAATCATTTTCTATCTTTCTGGACACTACCAGCCATAGAGGGACACTAAGATTGATGCTAGTGTCCAAATCCTTATCTAGTGTCTAGTCCTTAAAATTTCTCTAAATTGAAAATTATTCATAACCTATGACTTGACCTATTTGTCTTATTGAACCCTACTATAAGATATTTTCAAAAAGATGTGGTATAAATACAAGTCTAAACCTTTTCATTATTCATTTACTAAAACTTATGCAAACATTTATTCAAACTCAATCAATTACATAACCAAGTTCTGCTATCTTTTTCTCTCATATTTTAATATCAATCATATAAGTAGTCATATTAAAAGTTTGAATCTCTAAAATAACAACCATGACCAATAGTTTTTATGTTACAAGATATACCATTGCATGTATTTATGTATCACATATTAAACCATTATTCACATGCACTCTTGCACATTAAGGAGAACTACATAGGTATGAGGCCTTGTTTGGTGTATTGGTTATGTAGGCAACACACATTGATACAGGGGTCTTTGAGGTTAGCTCAACACCATGAGCCCACTAACCCATATTTTGGAAAACACATCCCAAAGGTGAAGGACGATGAAGAGCTATGGTTTGATCCAAAAGCAAAAATAGACAACATGTGTTCTATATTTGAATGCAACAACAAAAAGGTGATAGAAAACCCAAAATAATGAAGTTATTCACATCACAATCTAGCACACATTTCATATTGGGTAGTAGCATCATCGAACAAATAATAGCATTGATGATAGTGTCCCAAAACCAATGATAGTGTCTATGGATCTAGAAAACATCATTTATAGAATCTAACGACCATTTCATAACCTTGACCCTGAACACTTATGCCTATGTACAACTCAAATCTACCTACACATAAATCTAGTTAATTATCATTTCTCCTTGGTATTAAAATCAATAAAACAACTTAAAAATTTGAATTTTGTTAAATTTGACACATCTGAGTTTTTTCATTCAAATTATTCATTTATCTAAGTGTTAAATTAATTAGGTTAATTTATAATAGTTTCATTCATCCTTGTGTATATGTTATTCTACCCCCTTAACCCTTAACATCACATTTTCAAAAAGGGTTAAACATTTGGTGAACCCAACCTTGGGTCTCCAAACCCTAGTTTAACCTAAGGTTTCCTAATTTACCATTTTCTTATTTTTTTATTTTTAATTTCAAAATATTTAATAGTAAAAAAAATACAACTCATTTTCCTAAAATCATGTTAAATATGGATATATATTTTTGGTATTTCATTGATCAATGCATAATGAAAATCCTTATATGTTATTTTTCACACTTTTATAAATCAATCAAAGACACAATACAATGGTATAAGTGAATGTGTCAACATAAAAAGAATGATTCTACTCAAGGTAACACTCAAATTTCTCTTTAAAACTCTTTTTGAAATGATATTTAACCATCATCCAACTTTAGTAGATGCCAATGTGTGCTCACAACCATTTATACCCTATATCCTTTTCAAGTGACAACTACCATCCCGTACCCATTATTCGTTTATGACTTATATTGGATTTTGCATTCCATGCCATCACTACACAAAGAGGAAAGGGTACACAACCCACTCAACCACCTATTATTATACATCAAGTTCCTCTTAAGCCTAAAATTGTAATCAAATATAAAGTATATGACTTTATTGACCAATTAAGCAATACACGTGTTAAGATTTAAATCTTCAAGATCAAAAAATAGTCAATTATATAAAAGGATATATTTTATGAAGCATTATCTAAAACCCAAGTACCAAGTGATATAAAACCAACTTAATTTGTTTATATTATGTAACATCTTAAGAATAATTCAAATCTTATCACCTTTGATCGTAAAGATTTGGCATCTAAGGATATCATCAATCAAGACTTGCCTTTATTTGTACAAGTTACTATGCAAACAAAAGGCATCAAAATAGTACTAGCTGATAATGGATATGGACTAAACATTTGTAGCACATAATTCCTAACCACCATGGGTATTAACCCCAATGTTCTACAAAAATCTGACATGCATATCAAAGGATTTTATATCTCATGTAACCCATTTATTGGTCAAATCACATTAGATGTTACATTAAGACAAAAAATAATACAAACCACATTCCAAGTAATGTCTCAATCATTACATTATAACTTACTCTTAGGTAGACCTTAGATACACACTATGGAATCCATCCCATATACATTACATAGATGTGTTAAATTTATACATGATGGGACATTATGGACAATACCTACTGATGATGATCCTTTCAAATTTTGTAAAACATTACATTCTGATACTAAAAGCATCTCTAAGTTAATTCCACTAAAATACTATATTCCACTTGAGAATATATCTACTTATGAGATGGGTAAGTCAAGCCAAAAAAATCATTTATCCCAAGATGCTTGTTGACCATTTTTGCATGACCAATTTGTGTTTTCCCTTTGGCTCTTTTCATTTCTCCCTTGCTCATTTTCTATGTTTGGTCACTTGCTTTGTTGTTTGTCTTTTCCTTTTGACCTCTCCTAGTTCAGGCTCTTCCCTCTTGTTCTTTGCCTTTCCCCTTTGTTGTTTTCCTTTAGTATTTTGTCTTAGCCTTTCTCATTTTGTTTTTCCCTGAATTGCCCTTCAGAAAAGTTCCGAAGGGCCACTTCCCTTCAAAGTGCCCTTCATAATTTTTTGAAGGCACTTTGCCTTGCCTTGTTTTTGCCCAAGTGACCCTTCAAAAAATTTCCAAAGGGAACTTTTTGTCTAAGTTACCCTTCAAAAAAATTTGAAGGGCACTTCACCTAATTTCTTCCTCTAAGTGACCCTTCAGGAAAATTCCCAAGGGGCACTTTTTGTCCAAGTGACCCTTTAAAAAAAATTTGAAGGGTACTTTTTACCCAAGTGTCCCTTTAAATTTTTTTGAAGGGTACTTTTGCCTTGGTCTTTCCTAAATTCCCCTTTGAATTTTATCTGAAGGGACATTTTGTCCAAGTACCCTTCAATATTTTTCCTGAAGGGTCACTTTTGACCATTTTCTCCAAGGTTGCCCTTCAGGATTTTTCTTAAAGGGCCCTTTGTCTACAGCTTACCCTTTTAAAAAGTTTTGAAGGGACATTTCCTTTCAAAATTTCCTTCAAATTTTTTTAAGGGACCTTATGCCTTTACCTGGGTGTCCTTCAGAACTTTTTTGAAAGACATTTTCCTAAGTGTCCTTTGGGAAAATTTTTTGAAGGAAACTAGTCGTTGCTCAAAAGCCAAAATTATTGAAGGAATTAGTTCAATAAAATTTCTCAAAACAATAAGCCTAACCCAAATGGATTCCCATGATGTGTCATATAACATAAATTTTGATGTATCCAACTACCCATTGGGGTTCAAATACATGACATGTTACACGATGTCAAATTCAGGGTGGCTAACTAGTTGTTGGTTTCACATTGGTGACATGCCATAGGATGTCAAATTTAATATAAGTAACTATCCATTAGGGTGAAACTTGGTGATGTGTTGTAAGACATCAATTTCATTCCCAAAGTCTTCAAACAAGAAGTGAAGTCACTAGGAAAACCCAAATGACTTTGCAGTGCAAATAGAGATTTATCAAAGGCTTGACTTATAAATTTTATAAGTAAGGAGCTTTAAAGAACTCAAAGGAGTAAGCAAGGAGTAAAAGGACTCAAAAAACTCAAAAGGGTCTTAAGCAAATTAAAATTAGGTTTTCAAAAGAGCTTTTATTATAAACTTTTATAAGTAAAAGCAATCAAAAACCCTAAAAGAGCAAGCAGCCTTGATAGTGCAAATCAGGTTTCCCAACATGCTTGACTTATAAATTTTATAAGTAAGGTCATTCAAAAAACTTGAATGGGTCTATAGTGAAAAACAAAAAAGCTTTCAATAAGAATATAAGGTTTGCATTAGTGATCTAAGCCATTTATTATGGAGGGTCATCTCACCATTGCTTTTTTAGTGATCATGGTCATTTAAAGAAGGTGAATTAAAGAGAAGGACAAACTCCAACTGAATGAGCAAGTAGTTAGAATTAGCTTCACTAGGATGGTGATGGCAAACCATTTTGGAGGATTCTATTTTGGTGCCTAAGATCTCTCTCTTCTCTCCCTCTTTTTATATAAATAGGACCCTTGGGCTCTAGTTTTATCATCCATAGAAAGTATAGTAAAGCCCTATTAGAATGTTTTGCCATGTTCTTGCATTTGAGCAAAGAAGCATAAGTCTATTTTATTTTTAATTTTTATACATTTTCTCGGGCATGCAAGAGACAAAGAGTGATAGCAAGTGAGCTTTATCCTTTTATTCTATGTCCTTCATGATTTTGAACAAAGAGTTGATCCAACAAGTCACGTAGAGTGCATTTTAGTTGTATCAGATTTTGCATATGTGTAACCCTTTTCTGGACTATATAAGTTATCATTATAGTTACTTACCTTATGTGATCTCATTCATTTTGTCTCTACATTGAAATACCTATATTGGAATCTTATAGAGCTTGAGTTATAGACTATATTTTGCTATATTGTGCATAAGTATAGGGCATGCATGTGGATATTGATTCTTGGTATATCACCATTTTAGACTAGGATTTTCATTTATGCAAACTTATAACTCTTTTCATTCATACAATTTGGTTCAATAGTTTTATTGCAAAAAAATATAATACAAGGATCTATCCCTTTCAACCTAGAGGTTAATTTCCACTTATAGGCACACCCATAGGCATGGAAATATCCCAACATTGCCCAAATTTGGAGGAGGCCTGAATAGCCCTCTTCTAGGGTGCAAGATTTGGAGACAATAGTTCTAGCACACTCAGTGGGACCAAGCATTATTACTAAGTCAAGGTGAGTGCTAGCCTTGACAGGCCTAAAGTAGTATAAATACCCCTAACCCAGAATTTGGTGACTCTAAAAGGGTGTGAATCCTTGTTTCTAGACCAAGTTCTATGCATTATCCTACATGGTCCTCAAGATTTTTTGACCAAGCCCCTTTAGCTAAAGATCTTCATGAAGAAAAACACCCTGAAACACTCCTACCCCTATTAAATCCTTGGCAAGGAGGTTTTGGGGAAGAAGAGGAAGAGGTTGAATAAGTTTAAGGAGAGGAAGAATTTAAAGAAGAGGAAGAAATAAAAGATCAAAGGGAAAGAAGAGAAAGAAGAGAAATGGGGGAAAGAGGAGAGATAGATAGATTTCAACCCTTCCCCACTTTTAATACCCAAAACCCAATAGAGCTTCCTACATATAACCCCATCCTTTCAAATGCTACCAAAAATCTTCCTAGTTTCAATGGGGATGGTCCTATTACCCCATCTAAACATTTTAGAGACATCTCTAATTTCTATAATTTACATAATGTTACTAGGGACAACATATCCATTAGGCTACTTGCTATGTCTTTAAAAAGAAAAGAACTTGATTGGTATAAAATGTTAGAGGGGTGTTGCATTGTAAGTTGGGATGGCTTTGGATACCTATTGGTGATAAGATTTGAAAATAAGAGTGATCATGCTTCCCTAATACATCAGCTGAATGTAATAAGAAGAGGTCTAGATGAATCCATGAGAGATTTCAAAGAACATGGTATAATCTACTGCCAATCATGAGACCTCCTCCTAGATTTGTGTTCCCAACATACCTCAAAAGGATTGGTACTGAAGTTGCTTTTATGTTATAGTCAATGAGAGGATTCACTCTTCTAGGTGCATATGAGCTAGTAATTGATGTTGAGAATAGCTTAATCTAGGTTGGAAGACTCCCTCTAAGGGTTTCCATGCCTTTGCTATCCCATAATTTGGTTGAATCTCCAAGCATGTCACAAGTTCCCAATGCCAATGTGAAGCCAAGAGTCTTTCCCAAGAAGGTGGATAATGTTGTGGAGAAGGATGAAGAAATTAGATCATTGAGAGCTCAGCCTAAGTAAGCTCAATATCAAGCAAGTGTTCCTCTTAATACATAATACTATCCTCAACAAGGATATATATCTCCATCCCAATACAATTATCAAGGGATAGGACAAAATCAATAAGGTTACAGAAGGCATCCCAATGCATATAATCCAAATTATACTCCTCCCATAAAGGTTGTTTTTTCAGTTCATGCAAATCTAGTGAAAGGAGAAGATCATATGGACTAATGGGGGTATCCTCAAGGTTAGTTTACACATGATGATGGAGGAACTAGCTACACTTTGACTACACAAAAGGAAGCTATTCCTTACATGATAGTAGAATAAGAATCCCCTATCCAAAGGGATAGTCATGGAGAAGGCAACAACCCAAGTGTGGGAATGATGAATTTTCAAGTAAAATATGATTTTGTATTGATTCAAGGCATGTCAATTTCAGCCAATACAAGGGCCAAGAAGAGAGCATTGGGAGAAGGCCAGGAGCCATGAATAGCTCCAAGTGATGCCTCTCCAAGGCCATAAAGTGCTAATCAATATGTTACACCTTCTATAAGCCATGTTCCTCAACAAAATCAAAATGTAAATGCGGCTACCAAGATTGAAACATATCAGACTATAGCTCCTTCATTACCATCAAAAATGCAAGATAAAGTGAATTCTCCATCTCTAAATATTTTAGACTCATTAAAAAGCACTAAGACAAGCATATCCTTTTGGGAGGTTCTACATATACCTGATTAAAAGGAGCTTTTGCAAGAGTAGTTAGCAATCATGCATGTGGATCCTCAATCTTCAAAGCATCATAGTGTGTCTCTCATAAATTATCTAAATCATCTTTTAGAGCCTTATACTAAAGCAAAAAATCCTCCAACCTTCTACCTCACACTCATTATGGGAGATAAGTTGGTCCATAATTGTATTGTGGATAGTGGAGCAAACACTGTTGTTATGCCTAAAGTAGTTGTTGATAAGTTGGGTTTGAAATATGAGCCACATATTAAAGGCATGTTACATCTAGATGGAACTCTAACTAATATAGTAGGATTGGTTAAAGGTCTTAAAGTGTTTTTACATAGCTTCCCTATCATGCAAGATATTATGGTGGTGGACCTTCCAGCACACTTTGCTTTATTATTGTCAAGGGACTTTAAAGCCAAGATATGAGGATACCTTTCTTCTGATTGGTCCTTTTTAGCTTTCAATACAAGGTATGGAACCAAGGTAACCATAATGACTTAGACCTTAGCAAGGTTCCACATTGAGCCATACTTAGAGACAATGACAAATCAAAATTGTCTAATCAATAAAGAGGAAGAAACAATTATGGATGGTGAAAAATCTCCTCCTCTTGAAGGTATTTCTGACCTTTATCTTGACAAGCACAACACCAAAACTAATGGCCTTGATCCTTACACTTTTATTGAGGAAACTAATTTGGGATTTTACTGCATGGATGAGGAGAACATCCCAATTCCTTCACTCATCAATAAAGATCATAAGCTTGATGGTGTGTGGGAAATGATTTTTAATGGTTCAAGGAGCAAATTAGGTGTAGGAGTTGGCATCATGTTGGTTTCTCCATTAAATAATTGATACTACTCTTCTTATAGGTTTCACTTTAGCTGCACTTGTAATGTGGTAGAATATGAAGACCTAGTTCATGGTCTCCAATGGGTAAAGAAGAGAAGAATCAAGCTTTTGAAAGTTTATGGGGATAGTGAGTTGGTCATTCATTAAGTAAGAAGTCAAGACATATCCAAGAACCCCTTTCTCAAGTCCTACAAGCATAGGGTATGGGATCTACTTGAATATTTTGATGCCTTAAACATCCAGCCCATACCAAGAGACTTGAACAAGCATGTTGATAGATTAGCTACAATAGGAGCAAGTTTTGACTCAACTACTGATGTTGAACAAGAGAAAGATCAATCCCATATCAAAATAATTGTGAGACCTTCCATTTTGGATAATGAAGTGTTATGGCAAGTTTTTGAAATTGATGAACACATTGCACACTTCTTGTAAAATGAGGTAGGCTTCTCTTCAAGAAATCAAAAGAAGTTACATGATCATTATGAAGAGAAAATTATACAACTAAAGAAAAATAAAATACCCAAGCGACTGATTACCTTGGAGAGTGTCTTCAATAAGCATGATCAAAAGAAGAACCAAATAATGAACATGTCAACAAAAGAAGAAAACTATGAGAGAGTTCTAATTTTCAAGGACAAACTTTTGAAGATTGGCTAGGTTTGTTCTCAGCTAAAAAGGCAGGCTCTTATTGCATTATGCAAAGAGTCTCATGACATATTTTCCTGGGAGTATAAGGAATTGAAAGGCTTTGATCCAATTCTAGCTCATCCAACCATTGAGTTGGAACATGGAGCTAAACTGGTAAGACAAAAGCAAATGCCTATCAACCCCAAGGTAGAATAACTCATGAAGAAAGAGCTGACCAAATTGATTGAGTCTAGTATTATCTTTCCTATCAAGCACTCAACTTGGGTAGCCAACCTTGTGCTGGTTCAAAATAAGAATAGATAAATTAGACTTTGTGTGGATTTTCATGATCTAAATAAAGTGTCTCTCAAAGAACATTATCCACTCCCTTCCATGGAATAAATTTTGTAAGTTATTTCAGGTTCTCAATGTTTCTCACTTGTTGATGGTTATTCAATTTATAATCAAATATTGGTAAATAAAGAGGATCAATTAAAGATATCCTTCACGACCAAGTGGGGGACCTTTTCCTACAAGAAGATTCCATTTGGTTTATTCAATGTTGGAGCTACATTTCAAAGGGTAATGGACATGGGTTTCAAAGGTTTGATCAATAAGTTTCTACTTGTTTACCTTGATGATATAACCATTCTTTCAAAGGATGCTAATGATCATATGGGACATCTAAGGTAACTGTTTGAGAAGTGTAGAGAGTATGGCATATCCCTCAATCCAAAGAAGTACATCTTTGTTGTCCATGAAGGTAAGCTTTTGGGTTATGTTGTTTCAAAAGAAGGCTTATCTATTGACCCCGAAAGGATTGAAGCTATTATAGGCTTGTCTTTGCCTCAACACAAGAAAGGGCTACAAAGTTTCTTTGGAAAAATAAACTTTGTAAGGAGGTTTATCCCAAACTTTATAACTATGGTAAAGCCTATCACAACCATGCTAAAAAAGAGCCATGTTTTTACTTGGACAAAAGAAGGTAAAGGCAGATTTGAGGCAATCAAGAAATCAATTGTAGCATCTCCCACTCTCTTAAATATGAATTTTGATAAATATTTCATTCTTTATACTTTTTCTAACCTTGACACAATCTTAGCTATGCTTATGCAAAATAATGATGACGATGTTGAGCAGCCAATTGCTTTCTTCAGCCAAGGCTTAGAAGACTATGAAGTGAGATATTATTTTTTTGAGAAGAAAGCTTTAACCGTCATTAGAGGATTGAAAAAGTTTAGGCATATGGTTTCCAACAACAAGATCCATGTCATGGTTTCCCATTCTAGCACCAAGGAATTTCTCCTAAGCAAGGATCTTAATGAGAAGAGAGCTAGATGGATCATGAAAGTGCTGGAATATGACATTGACATCAAGGTAAAAATCTTGGTAAGAGGAAGAGGTTTGTGTGAGAACTTAGCATCTGACCTTCAAGAGATAAAAGAGCAACCCTTGGTAAATCAAGTTCAAGACCAGCCAGTTGATCAAATGCAAAACCAAAGTTGGACACAAGACATCATTGGTTTTATTTAAATGGTGAGTGTCACAATGGCTTGAACAAATCTCAAATAAGGTATTTTAGGCTGAAAGTTATTCCTTATTATTTTTTGGATGGAATTCGCTTTAAGAAGGATGTGAACAATGTATTGTTAAGATGCATTAACAATGACTAATTTGATATGTTGATAAAAAAAGTTCCATAATGGTGTAGATGGTGGTCACTTCTCTCCTAGAACAACAATTGCAAAAATAATGAGAGTTGGTTACTATTGGCCTAGTCTTTTTAAGGATTATTATCATTAGGCTAAGGTTTGTCCTTAATGTGCTTTCTTTGTTGACAAACAAAAACTTGCAGCTCTTTCATTGAATCCTATTCAAGTGGACCAGCCCTTTATGCAATGGGGCATTGACTTCATTGGCATGATCAACCCTCCATCAAGTGCTAGACATAAATAGATATTGATTGCTACAGACTACTTCATAAGGTGGGTAAATGTTGTTGCATTGAATGAGGCAAATGAAAATGCTATCTTAGAATTCTATGACAGCATTGTAACGAGGTTTGGGGTTCCTCATGTCATCATCTTGGATAATACACTTGCCTTCATAAGTGCTAAAAAATTTTATTAGGTAGCAAAGATTGGAATTCGTTTGAGTACTTCATCCAACTACTACACTCAAGGTAATGGATTATCTGAGTCTACCAACAAGAGCCTCATCAAGATCATCAAGAGGATGTTGGAAACCAATCAAAGATCATGGAATAGAAATATAAAGATAGCCTTATGGGTAGACAAAATCACTCCCAAGAAGTCAATTGGTAATTCTCCCTTTGTACTTGTCTATGGGAGAGAAGCCAGGTTATCTATATCATAAGAGATCCCTACCTTGGAACTTGCACAATATCTATAATTACTTGAAAATGCTCCCATGAAGGTCAGATTGATAGAATTAATGTAGCTACAAGAGGCAAGAGATGATGCACACAAATATTTGGAACACTATCAAGTTCTCCTGAAAAAATCCTTTGACAAAAGGGAAAAGGTATGAGTATTCAAAGAAGGTGACTTGGTCTTGGAATGGGATGAAGATAGAGTAAAACTAGGCAAGCATACAAAGTTTGATATTTTGTGGAGTGGTCTTTACATCATCAGCAAGTGCAAGCAAAGAAACTCCTTTCAGCTATCCAAAATGGATGGAGAAGAGCTGCATATTCCCATAAATGGGATCCATTTGAAGTCTTTCTTTTGACCCTTGTTGGCCATTTCTTGTATATACCTTGTTTTGGTGTGTTTCCCTTTTAGGTGTTTTCTTTGCTTTTGTTGGTTGTGTGTGTCTTTCTAGCTTGTGTGTTCGACCATGCCTTGTTCTTTTAACTCTTGTTTACCTTGCATGACTCCATGCCCAATGGAAGGATTTAGGTGACTGGTCTTATGACATAGCATGCATGTCTCCTTTGGAAATTTCTAGAATGTTGACCATTTTTGCATGACTAGTTTGTGTTTTCCCTTTGGCTCTTTTCATTTCTCCCTTTCTCATTTTTTATGTTTGGTCATTTGCTTTGTTGTTTGCCTTTTCCCTTTAGCCTCTCCTAGTTTGGGCTCTTCCGCCTTATTCTTTGCCTTTCCCCTTTGTTTTTTTCCTTTAGGATTTTTTCTTAGCCTTTCTCATTTTGTTTTACCTCAAAGTGCCCTTCAAAAAAGTTCTGAAGGGCCACTTCCTTTCGAAGTGCCCTTTAAATTTTTTTAAAGGAACTTTTCCTTGCTTTGTTTTTTCCCAAGTGACCCATCAGATGTTTTCTAAAGGGCACTTTTTTTCTAAGTGACCCTTCAAAAAAATTTCAAAGGGCACTTCATCTCATTTATTCCTTCAAGTGACCCTTTGAGAAAATTCTTTAGGGGTACTTTTCATCCAATTGACCCTTTAAAAAAAAATTAAAGTTCACTTTTTACCCCAAGTGTCCCTTTAGATTTTTTTGAAGGGCACTTTTGCCTTGGTCTTTCCCAAATGCCCCTTTATATTTTATCTGAAGGAACATTTTTTCCAAGTGCCCTTCAATATTTTTATTGAAGGGTCACTTTTGATCATTTTATATAAGGTTACCCTTCAATATTTTTCCTGAAGGGCCCTTTGTTCATAGCTTTCCCTTCAAAAAAGTTTCAAAGGGCCATTTCCTTTGGAAATTCCATTCATAATTTTATGAAGGGACCTTATACCTTTACTCGAGTATCCTTCAAAACTTTTTCAGATGACACTTTCCCAAGTGTCCTTCAGGAAAAGTTCCTGAAGGAAACTAGTTGTTGCCCAGGAGCCAAATTTCTAAAGGAATTACTTTGGGAAAACTACACAAAATAATAATCTTGATCCAAATGGATTCCTATCATGTGCTACAAAATGTCAATGTTGATGCAGCCAACTAGACATTGGGGTTCAAAGACATGACGTGTCATAGGACATCAAATTCAGGGTGGCTAACTAGCTATTGGTTTCATATTGGTGACATGCCACAAGACATCAAATTTAATATCAGAAACTAGCTATTGGGGTGCAATTCGGTGATGTGTCATAAGACATCAAGTTCATGCCCAAAGTCTTCAAGTAAGAAGTGAAGTCACTAGGAAAACATGAATGACTCTACAATGTAAATCAAGATTTGTTAAAGGCTTAACTTATAAATTTTATAAGGATCCTTAAAGAACCAAAAGGAGTAAGCAAGGAGTAAAAGGACTCAAAAAACTTGAAAAGGTCTTAAGAAAATCAAAATTGGGTTTTCAAAAGAGATTTTCTTAAAAACTTTTATAAGTAGAAGCAATCAAAAACCCCAAAAGAGCAAGCAACCTTAATAGTGAAAATCAGGTTTCCCAACATGCTTGACTTATAAGTTTTATAAGTAAAGCCATTCAAAAAACTTGAATGGGTCTATAGTGCAAAACATAAAATATTTTAGGAAGAATATAAGGCTCGTAGTAGAGATTTGAGCCATTTCCTATGGAGGGTCATCTCACTATTGCTTTTGCAATGATCCTGGGAATTTCAAGAGGGTGAATCAAAGAGAAGGACAAATTCCAACTAAATGAGAGAGCAGCTAGAATCAATTTCACCAGGATGGTGATGGAAAACCATTTTGAAGGATTTTATTTTAGTGCTAAGATCTCTCTCTTCTCTCCCTCTTTTTCTATAAATAATGTTAAGATCTTAGATTACAATTGATTACTTTTGTATAAGCAACTAAACACAAAATTGAAACCAGAGGTAATTAGTAACTAAAAATTAGAAACAACAAATAATAGGAGATACAAGAAACAACCAATATATATTAAACTCTTCCAAAAGGAAATACAATGAAGAAATCTCTCTCTCCTCACACCTCACATATGTACAGTAATTCTCCCTCAAGAGTTCTCTCTCTCTCTCTCTCAATCAATTACAATCAACTCAATTACTGAATTGTACATGCTATCAAGATCTAACCCTACTATATAGAATACTACAACACTAGGGTTCATGAGCCATGCATTTGCCACCCTTAGAACCACCTCTTAAATCAAAGGCTCAAATCTGTCCTAAAAATAGAAACACTAGAAACGCACAGAAGTCGGTGTCGGTCTGAAGATGATCGATGCCGACCGACCCCTAACTGATGTTAGTTGGTTCTAACTAATGTCAGTTACTATGTAAGCCCATCAACCTCAACATTAGCTCATTAGTGAAGCTTTTAGCTCCATAACTCAATAATCTCCCACTTGGAGATAAATAGCTGCACCTATACCTGTACAGCAACATCTTCTAAACATCTCTGGCTTGTTTCTCCCTCTTCAACTTGCACAAAAGTTTCTCCTTATCTTTGACCTCAAAACCTTCTGACTGATCCATATATATCTCTTCATCCAAATCTCCATGAAGAAATGTTGTCTTAACATCAAGTTGCTCAAGATGCAAATCCTCAATAGCAACTAAAGACAATACAGTCCGAATAGAAGTCATCTTTACTACAGGAGAAAAAATTTCACCAAAATCAATACCTAGTTTCTATGCAAATCCCTTTACTACCAACCTAGCCTTATGTCTCATTTGTATATTCTCTCCTTCCTTTAACCTGTATACCCATTTGTTTTTTAGTGCTTTCTTTTCATATGGCAACTCAACCAAATCCCACGTATGGTTCTCTTCCAAGGAATAAATTTCCTCATTCATGCCATGCTCCCACTATTTCCTGGATTTTACCTGCATTGCCTCATCAAAACTTTTTGGTTCTCCACTATCAGTGAGCAAAAAGTAGTATAAAGAAGGGGAATAATGAATTTGAGGATTACTTACCCTTTCAGACCTCCTTATGGGTGTTTGAGACTCATTTACAGCTTTTTATCTGCCCAAATTTTCTTCTGACAATGATCGATCTCAATCATCTCTGATCAATGTCAGTCTGCACCCGATCAATGTCAATTCCTCCTGATCAATGCTGATTTCCACCTAATCGACGTTAATTTTTACCTGATCGACGTCGATTTCCACCTAACTGACATCGGTCTCTGTGTTTTTTTATGAGTGATGATTTTTACCCGTGAGCTCATTTTGGATCATAACCTCTTCCAAATCAAGATTGCCCTGCTCAGAATTATTTAGCCTCTTAAGTTGATCACTGTACATCACCTTCTCATTGAAACTACATCATGGATTCTAATAATTTTGTTAGTTTCTAAATTCCACAACTGGAATCTGAAATCTCCAAAACCATAACCAATGAAAGTGCACTGCATAGATTTAGCATCCAGCTTCTTTCTATTTTCTTTATCAATGTGCACAAAAGCTTCAAAACTAAAAACTCTGAGAAATGAAAGATCTACCTTTTTACCTATCCAAGCCTCTTTTGGAATTCAACTATCCAGTGCAGTAGAAGGTCCTCTATTAATTAGGTAAACCATAGTATCTATAGCTTCTGCCCAAAACTGTAAGGGCAAACTAGCATGCAACCTCATACTCTGTGCACGCTCCATTATTATTCTATTCATCCTTTCAGCAACTCCATTTTGTTGAGGTGTCTATGGAACCATCCTTTCCCTATGTATTCCACTCATAGAACAATAACTATTGAATTTATTGTTGCAGTGATCACCACCATTGTCAGATCTAAGGCACTTCAATCTCAAACCTGTTTCATTCTCAACCAAAGCTTTCCATTTCTTAAACGTGTCAAAAAAATCATATTTCCTCTTTATGAAATAAACCCATACCTTTATTGTAGCATCATCAATGAAAGAAACATAATACTGTGATCCTCTAATAGAAGCTACCTGAACTGGTCCCCACACATCTGTGTGAACTAGCTCCAACTTGTGCTTCTTCTTTGGTGACACAGTTTTGAGAAACCTCACTTTCTTCTATTTCCCAAAAATACAATGCTCATAGAAATCTAGATCTATGCTTTTCAAATTTGAAAGCTTACCTTTTGACTTAAGAACATTCATTCCCTTCTCACTCATGTGACCAAGCCTATAGTGCCACAACTTTGCATCTACATCTGAAGTAGATAAAATAGAAGGAGAATAATCAATAATAAAAGTAGATAGATAAAGTGTACCTACTCTCTTACCTTTTGCTAATACAAGTACACCCTTGAAAACTTTCCAAGATTCAGTTGTGAGAGTTACTGTGCAACCCTCATCACCCAACTTTCCTATAGAAATCAGATTCCTCTTTAGGATGGGTACATGCATGACATCCTTCAACACCCATGTGTTGTCATTCTGCAATTTTAGCTGCACTTTTCCTTTGCCAAAAATTTTACAAGGCTCATCATCCCCTAAATAAACTTTTCCAAAATCTCCATGGACATAATCATTGAAAAATTCTCTATTTGGGGTTGCATAGAAAGAGGCACCAGAATCTAAAACCTATGATTCTACTTTATTATCCAAAGAAAATATAAGAGCATCCTATGCAACAATACCTGCAACTTTTGCTTCTTTATTACCTTCATGCTGATTTTTTTTGTTATCCTTCAACCAACAATCTTTCTTTGCATGCCCTTTCTTTCCACAATTCCATCAGGTTATTCTTCCATTTCTAGATTTGGATCTACTTCCCATCTTTGACCTTGATTTCCCTTGCTTTCCCTTCTCTTTTTGCCTTCCCCTACTTTCAACACTTAAAGCATTACCTAATGTTTCCCCTGTGCTTTTCTTGTGAATTTCTTCATTCAAGATTACACTAAAAACATCATCAACTTTCAAGATATTTGAAGCAGATGCAATATTACTAACTGCCATTACCAAACTATGCCAACTTTTAGGTAAAGAGCATAAGATTAAGAGAGCCTTAATTTCATCATCAAAAACTATTTTGACTAAATTTAACTGATTTACTATTGTATGGAAATCATTAATATGACTAGATATAGATCCACCTTCCTAAATTTACATATTAAATAATTGCTTCATAAGATATACCTTATTCGAAGCTGAGGGTTTTTCATATAAATTTGCCAAAGTATCCATTAACTCTACCATTGTCTTTGCCTGTGATAAGTTGGAAAATACAGAAGCTGTCAGGCTCAACCTTATAGATCCAAGAGCCCTTCTATCAAGAACATTTCATTCTTCATCTTCCATATCTGTGGGCTTCCTTGAAACCCCACCCGATGGTAAATATAGATCTTTCTGATATAGATAATCTTCAATCTGCATCCTCCATAATTGATAATTCTTGCCATTAAATTTCTTCATTCTTAGTTTACTTTCTTCTACCATTGCTTTGCTCCCACTCAATTACCCTGTGAGTGAATTTTGTAATCAAAAAACACTAACATGCTCTGATACCAGTTGTTAGGATCTTAGAGTACAATTGATTACTTTTGTATAAGCAACTAAATATGAAATTGAAACCAAAATTAATAAGTAACTAGAAATCAGAAATAGCAAATAATAGGAGATACAAGAAACAACCAATTTGTATTAAACTCTTTCAGAAGGAAATACAATGAAGAAATATCTCTCTCCTCACACCTCACAGATGTACATTAATTCTCTCTCAATCAATTACAATCAACTCAATTACTGAATTGTACATGCTATGAGGATCTAACCCTACTATATAGAATACTACAACACTAGGGTTCATGAGCCATGCATTCACCACCCTTAGATCCACCTCTTAAATCAAAGGCTCAAATCTATTCTTCTAAAAATAGAAACATTGGAAACGCATAGAAGTCGATGTTGATCTGAAGATGATCGATGTCGGCCGACCCCTAAACGATGCCAGTCAACCCCTAACTGATGTTAGTTGGTTCCGACTGATGTCGGTTATTGTGTAAGCCTAGTAACCTCAACATTATCTCATTAGTGAAGCTTTTAGCTCCACAACTCAATAAATAATACCCTTGGGCTCTTATTTTATCATCCACAAATAGTATGGTGAAGCCCTACTATAATATTTTACCATTTTCTTGCCTTTGAGTAAAGAAGCATAAGTTTGTTTTCTTTCTAATTTTTGGACATTTTCTTGGGCATGCAAGAGACACAGGGTGATAGAAAGTGATTTTTTATCCTTCTGTTCTCTATCCTTCATGATTTTGAGCAAAGAGTTGATCCAACAGGTCATGTAGAGTGCATTCTAGCTAAATGAGATTTTGCATATGTGTAACCCTTTTTTGGACTATATAGGTTGGCTTTCTAGTTACTTACCTTATATAATCTCATTCATTTTGTCTCTACATTGAAATACTTATGTTGGAATCTTTTAGAGCTTGAGTTATATACTATATTTTGTTATATTGTGCATAAGTATAGGGCATGCATGTGGATACTAATTCTTAGTGTATCACTATTTTAGACTAGGATTTTCATTTATGGAAACTTATGACTCTTTTCATTCATACAAGCTAGTTCAATAGTTTTATTGTAAAAAAATATAATACATGGAGCTAGTCCTTTCAGCCTAGAGGTTCATTTCTACTTATAGGCACACCCACAAGCCTAAAAATGTCCCAATGTTGCCCAAATTTGGAGGAGGCCTGAACAACCCTCTTCTAGGATGCAAGATTTAGAGACAAAAATTCTCATGAGGAATCAACCAATGAGATACCACATGATACAAATATTGAGAAAACAACCAAACAAAGGATCCAATAATACCAATCCAAAAATAAAATCCAACATTTGAGCTTCTTTTATTGGTTAATATTGAACAACAAGATGGCAATGTTTTAGATTACTATGATAGTGATGATGAAATTCATCATGATATGACTGATGAACACTTATGAAAAGTAAGTTTTGACCCACTTGAGAATTTATCACATAACCTATTTCACATATAGACCTTGGTACTTACAAGTTAAATCCATCTCTAGAAGGACCAAAACCACATATATAAAAAGGTAAAATAAAAATAATGGATGTGCATGTCAATACTTGTTATACCATACACAATTCTTGGATCCCCACTTTAATTCAACCTTATAAAGGGAAAATTCAAATCCACTATGTGAATAATGTGTATTCCTCTCATAAGTCTCCCCATAGACATTACATATCTCTATAAACCAAAAAATTTCGCATATAATTATTTCTATGTTATTTGAGAATTAGATGACATATTTTCCTCCTAATGGACATCGATCACAAAATAGACTTGGGTGAAAATAAGGGTCACCATATTTTGCTTATCATTAGATCACTAGCCATGAGACTAACCATTTTAAAATTTCAAATTCAAAAATACAAACACAACGGTTACATACAAATTCTACTTAAAAAATGAAAATGACATAATACTTGTAATATTTCAAAATAAAAGCATCCATCAAAGTTACCACACCACAGAGATATAATTATTACTCACCATTGATACTAAAATCTCTTGGGCATATTATAATACCCATAACATGTGTACCAAAGGTTTTCTATACCCTCATATGTGTAATGAATCTAAAACCAAGCTTAACCCTTCATCTTGGATAGTATCGGTTGATCGATATGAATATGATAATAAATACAACAAATATGTGCCTCATTTTCTAGTTCAAAGATAAATAAAATATATGTTCCACATGATGGATAAAATAATAAACTCATACAAACACCAACTAGAACCAAATTACTAAAAAAACATTGAATCATTGACAATGATAAAGCATAAATGATGGTGGTAAACAAAGGAGCTAATAAGTTCACAAAATAATCCTTTATCTTCTGAATGGGAGATATCATCTCCTTTCATTTCAATTAAGATTAAATAAATAAATAATCACAAATATATATATATATATATATATATATATATATATATATACATATATATACATATATATATATATATATATATATATATATACATATATATATATATATATATATATATATATATATATATATATATTCAAGAAAATATAAAAACATTCAAATAATTCAAAAATACAAAAAATATTCAGCATTCCCATGTTTACTAACTCCTTGGCACTTATTTTGTTTGATTCATGTTAGTAGATAACATATCATTTAATTTATAGACACATACATTTTTCACACATATTTTAGTGTTATACATGCATACCATAAACACATGATATATGCACATACAAATGTTGGACCTATACTCTACCGACATCATATAGTATGTTGGGGCATATGTTTATTTGATCACAATTAATACATGTTACATATCTTTTATGATCATTTTTAAATTAACGTGTTTGAGATTATATACTAATTATTACATGTATATATCCATGTTCATATTCTTCATTGTATTTGATATTCTATGTTACTTGATGTTTTTCACCAACACATATATGCAAGGACCAATATGATATGCTTATGATGGTTGCTTATATTTCATTTATTCACATCGTCACTTCATTAATTGTATTTAATTAATTTTTATTGTATTACTTAAGGAACATTTGAATATTTTCCTTGCCTATTAGTTCATGTGCCATTGCATGTTATTTAAACATTTGAATATATCATTTTATGATTGATTGGGCATTTGAATATGTCATTTATTTTTTATTGTGTAACATTTTAAACATGCCCATTGTATGAAGTATCCTTGGATCATTATTTTATGAAGTATCCTTGGATCATTATTTTTCATTATATTTAATGCTCTTGTGTGTGTGCTTGATTGTTTTTTGAGCTTGTACTATTACTTTCTATACATTTCCATGATCTATATCATGCATCTTGCAACATTATGTGATCACATATTACGTGTTTCATTGATATATATACATAAACATGTTAATCATATATGATACATGATTCATACACAAATGATATGGTTATCTTATCCATTTTTAGGTAAGGTAAGTACCATATTTTATTTCCCTCACCTCAAAATTGAGGGCATATTAGTTGGAGCATGTCATAAAGGTGTGACCTCCACATTAGCATAATTTTTAAATTTTAGTGGGGACATATTACAAATACATGACCTCCACACTTAGTTATCAATATATCAATATTTTATTGAGGGCATGCCAAAAATACATGACCTCCACACTTACATAATATTTAATATAGTTACATGATTTAGATACACATTTGGGTCAAAATCCTATACATTGCATTGATTTTTCACAAGATTTGAAACATAAATTTTTTAGATTTGTGACACATATACTATAGTTTGAGACATATTAGAGGTAAATATGTCATAAAAGTGTACAAAAATTACAAATTTTCCAATTATATCTCAAGATTACTATCACCAGGAAATACCATTTTACACCAAGAAGTATTATTATCAAACCTTTTTAGTCTATAGTAGTTGGTTATTTTTATAGGTTGAATTGATTAAATCATTAAACCTCACAAAATTTATATGATGGGTTTATTAAATCACCCCACATCACCATATTTATAGGATGAATTGATTAAATCACTCAACTTCACCAATTTATATATTCACACTTGACTTGTGAGATTGAGATTTAGTGATGTCAATGACCATGTCACAACTCATTGTTACACCAGATTGGGGGCATAATAACTTCCAATTGCCCTCTTAAAATATCAAAAATTAAGTTATAAACCTCTCTCAACTCTAATTCTTTATAATTAAACATATTTACCAATCAAATTACAAAGGGGCAAGATGGTTGAATTGACACACAATTGTACTCCTTCCTTTCTCTCTTTCCTTTCAAGCATTTTAATGATTTAAAAATTTAGATTATATATACTAATTTATACTATAACATACTATTGATTACATTTCATACACTAAAAAACACTCAAAGTGGGATAAATAAAAGGCAAGGTGTGTTTTACATACCCATGTGCACATATCAGTCTTGTACATTTGATAAATACCAATCATGCCTCTACCCTTCAATTTTGGACCTTTCCGTTGACAAAATATTCATATTAATCATTTCAATATGCCTAATGTATTATCTTATAGTCCAAACCTTATCATTTTGATGAGAAAAATATCATGTATTGTACAAAAATATAAAAGCATGATATCATCATCAATTTCATATCCTCAACTATTTTTTATCCTTCTAAACACTACCTGCCACAAAGGGACACTAGTGTCAATGATAGTGTCCAAATACTTATTTAGTGTTTATTATTCAAAATTAATCCAAATTTGAAATTATTTTAACCTTATGGGTTGGCTTATTTGTCTTATTGAACCTTATCATGAAATATTTTCAAAAAGTATAGCATAAATATAAGTCTAAACCTTCTCATTATTCATTTAGATAATACCAAGTACACAACTATTCAATATCAATCAATCATTTTAAAAACTAAGTTATAATTCCATATTATTCCATATTTTCATATCATTAATATAGGATCAATCATATTACATGTTTGAAGCACTAAAAAATTAATCCATGAGTAATATTTGTCAATTTACAAGGTAGATCATTGAATGTATCTACATGTAACATACTACACCATTGTTAATACACACTCCCACACATAGGGGAGAAATATATAATTATGAGTCCCTCCTTGGTGTATTGGATATGTAGTTAGAATCTATTTATAGAGGGATATTTTAGGTCAGCTCAACACTATGAGTCCTCTAACCCTTTTTTGTCAAACACATCCCAAGTGTGAGAAAGATGTATGCATGCAAATTAGCATATGATAGCTTGTGCACTCAACTCTCTAATTTTTATCCAATTCAATCAATTTAATGGATTATATAAGGGTTTGGTTGGTTTTTGAGTGTAATATGATTTAGGATAGGTGGTAGTAATGGGTTCTCATGATAAAACCAAAAGACCTTAGCAAATCTCAATGCTTATTGAGTGAATCAAGCTACATGGAGATAGATTTATATGGACCTTTAGTCTTTTATATCATAATAAAGTGGATTTATCGGTCAATTATAGGCTCAAGGAAATGAGGGATATTGGGATGAATGACTTGTACAAGAAGATCTACTCTATTAGGTTGAATTTACCAAGGACAATGTCATCCACTAAGGGTGAAAGATATAAGACAAGGTTAGACCCAAGAAGAAGAATATGGGATAAATGGGTGAATAATATTGGATAATATTATATTTACTTCCCCTATTATATGGGATAATAATGATAGGTGGATCAGGGATGTACTCTTATTCTTATAAAGTGACTAAAGAATTTATGATGAGGTGGGGAATTGGAGTGGATTGAAATACCTCACATCTCAACTCAGCACTAATGTCATACTATGTGATAATGATGGGACCACATGCTATATATATATGGAATATACCATGCTATACAAAACCTGGTGTCTCAATAAGGGTCATCTAAAAAAGACTAGGCAGAAGCCAGGAAAAAGTGTATAAGTGTGTTTAGTCAATGGCTTGTAAAGTGTGCTTAATAGAATGTTGGAGCAAGGGTGTTATATGTATTCATTGTTCAAATGGATAATTCTTATGTATAATATTCATTATTTCATAGGTTGGAAATCATTTTGATATGATGTGGTTGTTTGCATGTATGGTAAGGATTTTATTGTTGATTGTTTTTAGTATTTTCTAGGTTTTTAACCAATGAATACTTTCTTGATAAAAACAAAGTGATAAAAGTAAAGAATTAAAAAAATAAAAATAACTAAAATCAAAACTCTTTTTTCAATCATTTTCAATGTTTGGAATGCATGCAATGGGAGAGGGAATAAACTTATACTACTAATCAAGATGTTAATTTTTTCTAGATCTATTTGTATGCAAACTAGATGAAATGTTTTTGTTTATTTTAATTGATTTCAATGAAATTAAATAAATTAATGAATTTAATATATTATGAATAAGTAATATGAGAATATATCTGATCTAAAACAACAACAATGAAATATTTTCTATGAATTTCACTCGTAAGAAATCTATGCTAGCTTTTCAACATGTCTAACTTGTTACAAGCAATATTTTTCTAATGAATTGATAGGATGAAAGAAAAATATATAAGTTCTTATTTTATGTTTTTAAATATATAAATGATAATTATTTTAAACCTTTACAATCAATAATATTAACAATCTACTATCTTCATACATTCACCTAATGTTGTCTATGTTGCCATGTTTGCCTAGGTGATTGTTTAAGATTCAAGAAATTTGTCTAGATCTTGACTAAAATAAAAGTTATCTTGGTTGGAAATGAGTTGAATATTTTATAATATATCTTTTTGGAATGATAGATAAGATGTATTGTTAACTTGAAAGGAAACTAATCTATTAAATGCAAGCATAAATCAAAACTAATTATATTTTTGTAGCAAAGAAAAATGAAAGATATAGATCTATTTCACTATCAAATTTGCTTATTTTATCTTTTGAATGGAAAAATAATTTAATAAAAATAAAAAACTATATTAAATCTAATCTAATAGAGAATAAATACTGAAAATGAAAATAAATCCAAATTGATTCTAGAAAAAATCAACTAAAGTGCAAGTAGTGTGTTGATAGAAGAATCCTCAACATGCTAGCTTTGTATGATCTTATGTATATTCAAGAAAATATCTAGATGGAGGATGAAAAAACTTTGTAACAATATATAAAATGATAGAAGACACAATCCACAAAAATAAGAGCAACTAAACTGACGCTGACAAATGTCTTGGCTTACAAGGTCTATGTTGCTCTCACCAATGACACTTCTTCATTTGAAACTGTGTAGTTGAATTTAAAATACTAGGGGATGAATATTTTGTAAATTTTATCAAGGATGTGGTAGTAAAAAAATATTTATAACAATCTCTAATGGTAATTTTTGGATGTGAAATCAGGCCCAAATTGGCCTTCTTGTAGGAAGAGAATGGAGTTTGCATGGGAGAGTTCAACTGAATGTGACAATGAGTTCAAATTGAGATGAACCAAATAAGGATATAATTATGAGAGATATTGAGTTAGGCATGATTTAAATTTAACACAAGTGATAATAATAATAATAATAATGATAATAATAATAATAATCACAAAACTTATCATGAAAAACATGTGAAGACAGGAGTCATGGGAGCTGATTTTGAAAGCCATTTCCACTATGACAGAACCATCACTTTATGCAGGGGATGTTTCAAAACTATATATTATATTTAAAAAAACACCCTTTAATATAATTTAACCACCACTATTTTAATACATAAATACACTTTAAAATAAAAATGTCCACCTAAATTTCATAACTAGTGCAGTGATTGCATAAACCAAGGGGTAGTTATGGAATAGAGAAGGGTGATTATGTTACTTGGGGTGATGATTTCATCACCCATGGTTATTTTTTGAAAAAAAATAAAATGGATAGGAAATTCATGATCAATGGGACAAAAATGGGGCAAAAGAGGAATGTGGAAGCATAGAAGGGTTTAGAGCTGGAGAGTTCCTTATGGAGCACAAAATCAGAGGTCATTACATCATCATTAGATTTATATCAAAAATATCACACCATGTAATTTTCAAGTGAATAAATATTACCCTCTTGGTAGGGTGAATTATCATGAATTATCAAGGTGTAGTCCCAAGCAAGACATACTGAAAGGAAATGGGAGTTTATAAATACTTACCTTACTTATATAGGGGAATGAAGCTTGTTGGGACTCCATGCAACCTACAAAAAGAAGATGAGATTCAAGTGAAATTTTTAAATAATAATTAAAGTAGGGTATGTAATTGGAAAAATGAGGGAATACATACCATACATGTAGGTAAAATCATACTACCTAGACCGTCCTGTTAGGGGATTAAATTTGGTGTGGATCCATATATACCTATAAAATTGTAAAAATGTGCTACAAAAGATATAAATATTGTTAAAATGTCAATGATAAAACATTGATTTAAAATACATATAAAAATAACACATACACACGTAATAATAAATGCAAATGTATAATATTATACCAAAAATGGAAAACTTTCAATAGAAAATGGCTAGTGTGTGGCCCAATATATTTAAAAACTTGATAAAAATAATTCATTTATGTCATTTGCATTGAAGGAGATTTTTGAACTCTAGTTTATCAATGACCATTTTGAGTGAATAAAGTATTCATCATAAAGAGGATGATGTGAGGATGGTGAATGTTCTAGTGGGAGGCATGATTGGGCCACACCAAGTTGGTTTTTTCTAACTTTTCATTTTTGCACCAATTTTAGAAATTTATTCAAAATGTATCTAAAATCTAGCCAAATTTAGTTATATTTACTTTTTGATCACTGTGGGGAGGGTATATTAGTATTTTTTCACATTTTATAGGTTTTAGATTATTTTTTGTGGTTTTTAGGGGGTTTTGGGGAACCCATGGATGATTGGTAGAACTATCATTCAGGTTACAAAAGTACCATTTATTATAAGGGTACTTTCATAACTACCACATCAGATTTACAACTACCATGGGGTGGTTATGTAACTACTCAATACAGTTACTTTTCCACCTTGGGTCTATTTCACAACCATCATAGGGTAGCTTCACAACTGCTTCCTATTAACATAGGTAGTTTTGTGAGTGTATAAGAAAGTAGATATTTTTGACTTGTTTAGATCATGCAATTAATTTTCTTAACTTGTTAATAGACATAGGGTCTCTTTAATTATTGCATGGGGATTGTATCTAGATTATATCTAGGGAGCAAGAGTGGCTCCTTTATGTCTTAGAAATTTTGATGCCTGATGAGTTGGCCCTACTCAATCAAGTGAGGATTATTTGTATTGAATATGTAGGGATCACCCCTTCCTCAATCAGTTGTTATATGACCTATTGACATAGTAGTACCCTAACCAAAACACCTTTATGTTTCCTCAAACTTCAAGAGAGTGGATGATCACTCACATAGATGTATACTAGATTATTAGTCTTCCTACAACCAAGTGTTTGGTATCCATTCATGATGTTGATAGTCATCATAAGGCCCATAATTGGGTAGAGAATTTTGGAGATATCGACCTACCTGATGTGGGTGTGAAGTGTGGCATGAGGCTTTCTCAAGTTGAGGGATCAATAATCCCCAACCTAAGGAAGGCCATCATTGGTAACATTGCCTCTCAATTAGTTAGGGACAGGGGTATTGATAAGCTTTTATATAATTGGTCACTGATCATTCAATGTATAAAAGAGAGAAGGGTTCATTACGCTTGGATCCAAGAGATGTTGACATGGACCTATAGGGACTTATATCAAGTGTCTCACCTAGGATATCTCTCTATTAAACACCTGACTATAATTATGGGTTGGGTTTATGATAGGATGATTACCTATTAGAGGGGAGTGCTAATTAGGGCACTAAGAGACATTAGGGCCATCAAATGGGTAGATGTGGTGCTCTTTCACACTTTTCCCTAGACTATGGAGTCTTTGATAGTGGTGAATTTGATTATTGAGAGCTGGTCTAGTAAGGTAGTTTATCTCATGACAACCATAGGGGATATGTAGGTTTATGATAGTTTGTTATAGGTTGATGTGCACTCGATGGATTAGGAACCTCAATAGTTTGGTATACCATACATAGGTAACCTACCCATCCCTAGAGTTATGTATATAGGGACCAATGAGGTGATGGTTATAAGGCTAGGATGAATAGCATGGTACTCATTGGTGAGAGGGGTACCTATCACCTGATTAACTTGACAGGTAGTTGGAGTAGGAGGAAGATAAATTAGAGTGGGAAAATAGTAGTAGATGGGTCTACCACCACCACCATTGCCACCATAACTATTGGGGCCTACACATAAGTAAAAACTAGGATATTTATAAGATGATGATGAGGTTCTAATTCATGCTTAGTTAGAGGAGGATCTGGACATAGATGAGGAGGAGGCCACAAATTATTACTCTGATCCTAAGTGGTAGGAGTGGGATCTAGGTAAATTATTTATTTTGTTCATTCATGATTTCTAGTTTATGTTTTAATTTATCCTAGTTCCTTAGCTTCTTTTACATATGTTGCATTTTCTTATGCCAGCTAGATATAATTCATCTTATGTACTTTGTGATTGTAGATACTATGGGTTCATGAATGAGGATGATTAGGGATACTATAATCACTCTATTTCAATTGAGTTGTGGCTAGACATAGGACCAATTACTATTAGATCATGGGCTTCCTCTATGGATTTGGAACCATAAAATGTGTTTTCCCTAGCATACCATGCCTCAACTATGCTAATGAGATTGAGGATAAAGAATAAAACTCTATTGGCCAGGGCTAGGAGAGTAGAGGCCCTAGTGGACACTATGGTGAGGGTAGAAGGTGATGGAGCCTCTAGTCATATAATAGAGAGGATAACATTATAGGGAGGATCAAGTAGGACTCAACCTCCCATTTACCTATTAATAGACAGTGGAGGGGTAACATGAGGAGAGACGAGTAGATGTCATCAGAGTGACATCCCTGGTCATTCTACCAATTTAGTCCCCCTCTAAAGGAGGAAGACATATTTATGAGACTTATTTTGTATATGTTTTGGTCACATCAATGCATATCTAATTCTTTTTTAGATGCCTTGAGGCTCATTGGCCCTCTACAAAGGTGTTTATATTAGACATTTTTATTGTATAAACTTGATAACCTATGTGGCATGTGCATGTGTGCCCATACACACACACATATGGATGTTTTGGCTTATCTTTTATTGGTCATTATGTGACATAATTTATTTATTGTTATATTAGCTTTTCATTTTATGAATTATAGAGGACTAGACATGTGATGATGTATGTGTATATGTATTTTCATTCATTTTTTATATGTTGTTATGGATAAAAATGCTTGTGTATATGTGTAAATAGAATGTATGCATATCGTTTAACTATGATAGATGTTTATATGTGACTAAAACTATGCTAATATTTATTGTTTAGGTGATTATTTAATTTATTTGTTCACATAATATGTTACTTCCAATTTGTAGCAAGGAATGTAATGGGGAAACAAAATAGATGGGAAGTGAATCATGACTCAAAATTCCACAGGATAAAGGAAGATGACCTCATCTTTATGAGTAAATGGAGATGTGTACTTCTTTCAAAACTTATATAAAATTAACTTTATGGGTTTTATATAGAGGGAACTTGATTTGACAGAGCCAGTGAGTGGGAAAAGGTTACCCTCTTTGAACACAAACACATAGACAAACCTTTTTGAAGAAATTTTTTTTTAGACACTCTTTTCTGATTTAACATTATTTTTTCATTTATCATCTATTCTTCTATATGACCCTCTAGACCTATTCTCATGTGACTAGGAAGACACACAAGCTCATCACCAAAGGATAGATGTAGGTGAATAAGGGCATCTCCCCCCAAAACCAACCCCACATAACTAGTAAGATGTGAGGGATCAATACCAAATTTTAACAAAGGGTGAAAAATGCATGACTTTGACTTTTGTATTTGCATAAACTTTTAACTTTCAATATATTTTTTTATTTTTTGTAAGGTTCTTAACCCCAAACCTTAGTCCCATACAACTAATGGGATACAATGGCTCATTACCAAGTTCCAAGGTGGGAAATAAAAGTCACTTATGTTTGATCATGCAAAAGTTTTGTTTTTCAAAGACATCATAAAGGGGGACTATATCATAATTAAGTTTCTAGACTCCACTATAGGCTAGCATTTTTTTAAGTTGTGAAAGAAGATGTAGGGAAAGAGGTGGACTCTGCATGTAAGTACTAGGATAAAGACCAATGTAACATGTTAATTTTGAGGTGGTGAATAAATATGATAATAGGGTGAATGTTATGTGTTGCATTTTAAAAATATTTGTATGTGAAAATTGACCAACTAAATAATCACAAAATAATACTTCTACCATGCTAGTGGACATGTGACATATGGAAATGCAATGTAGGTGAAAATGGGGTGGTACATGATAACTAGATATAGAAACATTTTAGATGTAAATATTTTATAGACACACCCAAATCTTCACCCTCTAAAGTACATAACTGATAGGCTATATTGTTGTAATATTTTCTTACTAGTTAGGGGCCTAGTCAATTGGGTCTAAATTTTATGACCCTCTCCTTTATTTTTATCAATTTTATTTTAAATTCTAATGACAAGGTATCCTATGTAAATTGTACACTTATGGGCATAATTATGGAACTCATAGTACTGTTATTAAGGCATGACCAGTAATAGTTGTCTAACCCTGATATATGATTGTGTACAAACAGGCTCCTCTAATAACTCAAATACCCATTCACCATGACCCCTTTTAAGTGTAAGAAACATCCTAAGATAGTCTTGTAACTTATAGAAATGGTGATAGGATATGATTAATTTCACATCTTCTAATCTTGGGTTTAAACACACCTATGATGGCTTATCAAGACATGTTACTAGATTAGCCACTCTTATGGTAGGGGAAGGCTATTTGATTTTGAGAATTTGGGGGAAATCATGAGGATTAACATTGATTTTAATGGTTCATATCATTAAGGTATGAAGACAAGGGTTTTGTATAGGTGATCTAAGATCAAGGGGCAACTCGAGCAGTCATATGGATCCATGTGATGAACTATCAAGTGATCCTGATAGTAGTGACATAAGGAGTTAAGGGAAGCTCTATCATTCTCTAATTTATCTACCATATGAATGTTAAAGATGTTAGGTAACCCCCCTCAAGGATCCTAACCTTGGGAATTAATAAGTTGATGAGAATGCCCCTTATATGGGGTGAATGGAAGGGTATGTGGATGCATGGGTGTCTCACTCTCATGAAATGGGAGAGGGGAGGATATAACTTATAAGAATATAAAATGTTATCTCCTAAGCTTTGGATCAAGATAGGTGAGAGTCTCTAGAAAATCAAAAGATCATCTATCTGACTTTATTTTTGGATTTATAAGAATACTAACATAATTGGGGTCTTATTTATGTGAGTGAAGTATGCTAGTGTAATTATGGTATTAGTTTATTAGAAGAGGTGTATGGGTGTAGTTATTGAATTTAAAATATTATGGATAGGGAATGGGCAACACTATTTACCCCATCATTATGTGTGGGAAAGATTGTAAGAATTTTGTGAGTGATTCATCGAGGCATTTTTCTTGTATGATGGGGATGAGGGGTCCATTGGGGACGTATGGGTAACTATGAGTTTTAATGTTGATTTATACTTTACCCATAGTTGCATGTCGGACCCTCTCTTTAGGTATAGGGATCAATGGAGGGGGTGAGTGGTTTGACCAATTATTGATGAGCTCAAAGCATGATGATAAATAGTAACAGGTACGAGTCAACATAAGATGATTGACATCTTAGAGGGGATGAACCCTGATGGGTCAAGGACCCTAAATAATAGATAGATACATATCATAGTGTAATCAACAATCATACTCTAAAGTAATTTGATAGTGGTGAGGGTAGAATCTAGATTGGGCCATGTCCTCATATGGTTGAACAGAGGTGGTCACATCAAAATTTACTAGGATGGTTGTTATGAGGAGGGATTTCCTTATATTTGGATACCTCCACCATGAAAATATTAGGCAAGCAAGCTAACCCCCTTTAATATTATTGTCCATGAGGTTCAAAGAAGTAGTAAGTTCTCACCCCTCACAAATTAAAGGGAATAACTAGAGGAGTGTCTTTTTCCATGAGATTGATCATTTTTGTGGTAGATAATAAGGAAATCATGGCATTAGTAATTGGATATGATTCAGGGATATTTTTGGTCATTAATATGTATTTTTCACCTAATTTATCTTTTAACATATCTTGGGCATTTTTTTAGGATGGTTACTTTAGGCTTCAATGACATCAACCAATTATAGAGGTTTTATAACCCCTTTGGTGGGTAAGTGATAATCGATGTGCAGCCCTGGTTGTTTGTACATGGTATCTTATAACATATCAAAGGGTTTAAGATTTTGGGAATGAAAACCTTCCCTAAGTGTAGGAACTAAATTTTTTGAAATAGGGTGGAAGGAATAACCTTCATCCAATGTATCCAAGGGTGCCCCAAGATCATATTATAATTGGTGTCCTTATCTATGATGTAAAATTTAGTCAGGACTGTCTTGGGGTCCAAATTTATTTAGAGCACAATGGTTCTTATAGAAGTGGACTTGAGGATGTTATAGCTGCAAACGGTATTACATGTAATGGAGCAATTAGTTTCCCCATGACCAAATTTTTGTAAGAAGGAGAAGGGGACAATGTTGATTGATGCTTCATTGTCAACCATCATTATTTTTGCATAGTTATTGTAGATATATACTTGTAGAAACAAATTTAGATCTCCCCTCCTAGACAACCTAGATTCAAGTGGGAGGCTTTGTAAGTCATATAAGTATCCAATGTCATGTGATCCCTAACTAGTTGGGAACATGTATAAATAAATGTGGTTGATTTGGGCTTATAGAGGGGAAGTGATACTAGATAAATGCCCCAATCCTAGGGCATAGAACAAGGTTGATCAATGAGTGGGAGAGTTCTTGAGTAGATCTAAGAAAGAGATATGAGAGAATGTTTTAGTTAGGTCAGAGATCAAGTCATAGTTACCTATAGGTTTAGGAATATATTCAGTTTCTAGGATATTCAAGGGATATATGGTTATGGGTTGGTACTTCCTAGTAAGAGTAATAATGTTTCTTCCTTGAATTATAATTCTATGACTCTTATCATCTAAGTTTTTCCTTGAATTCCCAACTAAGGAGCCAAATTGGTGTTTGGCACCCTAAAAGTGGAGGATTTGGTGTCATTATTTCCCATTATCATGGATTGATTATATTGAGTGGGGTGACTTTATGGGTTATTTTTATATTGACCCTAATTAAGGTTCATTTGGTGGTTAGGAAAAGGGTTATGGTAAATTTATAGTCTCTAGTTTTGGGGATCGATAGGACCATTTGGAAGGGTCTAGGTGTTTGTTTGTGCACCCCCTAGGAACATGTCCATAAAAATTTGCCTTTCATCCTTCAGAAGCCTTTGTATAAAAATTTTATATTCTCATCACCCAGAGTGTCATGCGTTATGACTCTATGGAAGAGACAGTAGACATTAGGATCATAATCCCTAGGTCTCATATTTTTTCCTTACTACCCAAACCCTTTGTTGGTTATTGTGTGGGTAATAGTTTTGGTTTTGGAACTAGGGGCATTGTTCATTTGACTGATAATGATTTTGGTTGTGGTTTTGATAATATGCATTACAAGGTGGTGGTCATAAAAAATAACTACATTAATATCAAGAGGACTTTTATTCCTACCCCTTACGTTGTTGGTGTTGTTATTTGGTGGCTATTGACTATTTTTTATGGGGTTTTGTTTTTTAGCTTGATTAGTAAAACTATCAGTAGTATCATTTATATTGTAGTTAAATATCTTTAGACCTTGGTTGTTTTTGCTATTTGGGATTTGGTTCATAATTTGGTATCCCCCATTGTTTTGATTGGGGGTGATGATGTACTCATTGGTTTCATAGGTTCACCATCCACATTGATGGATGTTTACATAGTGAACTTTCAAGAGCCTCCTCATATGACCAATATGGGAACTTTTGGACACCTTCCCTCATTTATTTGTTAATGGAATAGAGGAAAAGATTGCATAAATTTCATTGGTCCATGTTAGATGTACTGGCCAAGGAATACAGGACATGCCACCATCTTATGATGAAATGTACTCTTAATTAATATGTAATAAATCTCATATGCCAATATTTATAATTTTATTCATGTCAAAATCTTTGAAGAACTCAACCATAAGCTATTAGATGTGTATGGACCCCTTAGGGAGGCAATATTACTAATCAAGGGTTATCCCTTTGAGTGTCTTAACAAAGATATTCACTACAATCACATCCCAAGACTTGAGCTCCCTAACAGTGGTAGTATAGGCCTTAATGTGTGCATTGGGATACCCTTCCCCTTTTAATTTTGGAAGATTTTGTGGGGGACACAAGATAAGGACTCCCCATATACTAATATTAAGAGTCTCTTTAAGGTATTCAGTTTAGGATCTCATGTTATTAAAGTTTATCACCACTATGGTGACATCGGTATGAGGAGATGGGGTAGTGTATGGGTTGGCCTAATAGATACCAAGACGTGTGGATGAAAATTGATAGGGAAACACAGAGTAGACCAAGGAATATTTTTTTAGCTGAGTAGACTTTAAATACATGTGGAAGTATGAGGGGACACTATGAGATTCAGGAGGTGTCATGACTTGTTATGATAAAGTGTACAGGGTTTGTTATGGTTGTATATGGGTTGTCTATGTGTAACCTTGTGAGATATGGGGTGGGACATATCCTATCCATGAAGGATGACTATATAAGGGTGGTTTATGACTTAAAGGCATAGGTAATGATGGATTATTTACTACTAAATTATTTTATAGTGGTAGAAAATTCATGTATACAATCCCTACTAGATTTTAAATGGGTGGTTGGTAAGATGAATAAGATTTTGAGACATCAAGGTTAGGGACCCAGTGGGTGATAATTTTTCCAAGAGGTTGATGAGAGGCATGGTTTTGTTGTAGTATTTACTTTTGCAATGGTGGGAACATGTAAGTTTATTGTTATGATGTGGAATAAGTTGTTTCTAGAATAGGGGAAGAAGAGGGATGATTTAGCACAAGGGAGATCTATCTTGTCCCTTGGTGTAGAGCTTGTTGATTATTTTCTAGGTTATAGTTTTGACTCACTAGGGTGATAATGAGTTGATTTAGACCTGTGTTGGTATTGGGCCCCTAGGTCTTTGATGTATGGAGGGTATATGCCTAAGATGAGGTTATATGAGGGGATTAATTTAGGGTGGGATCCCAAAGAGTATCATTAGTAGTGTTCACCAGTGGGTTAGAGGCATCATGATTCTTAATGGTAGGATGCACAACAACTTGCATGTGATTGACCTCATCTTTTGAGTGATAGACCCTTCCTAAATAACACTCATACTTAGTAACACTTATTATGTCTTGGATTTTTAATGGGATGGATGGCTTTATGGCCATGCAAAGAGTGATTATGCCTCCACCAATAAGATTCATAGTGTTGGAGTTGGGGTTGTTGCTTGTATTTTTTGATACGTCATGTATCAATTGAATGATAACCCCATTCCTTGCATAAATGTCAGGGAGTAATCATAATAATGGTATTCTACCTTAATGTCAAAGGTTATATTATTTTAACTCATCAATGATGATTCACTATAGCTAAAATAGCCTCTCTTATATCCTTCTAGGCTAATATATCCATTGATGTCTTATCCAAACATATTCTAGGGGTATATGGATACCCACAGAATAAATAGGAGAGAAGATGGAGAAAGGAGATGATAAGAATAAGAAAGAGGGTATGCAAAGGATCTAGTCCTTCATGTTAGTTTCACTAATTTTTATGAATCAAAATTATCATATGTTAACCTATGCACTCGACTCCCTGAGGTCTAGCTGAGGCAATCAATGTAATGGATGGGCTAGGGGTTTGGTTGGTTGTCTAGTGGAATGGCATTTGACATAGGTGGTGAAAATTGGTTCTTGTGATGGAACCAAAATACCTTAATAGTGTCTTGATACTTATTGAGAGTGTCAAGATGGAAGGAGATAGATATCTAAGGCCCTTAATTCTCTAATATCAAAAAAAAAGTGGAGTTCTTGATTAATGTTAGGCTTAGGGAAATGAAGGAGATTAGGATGAATGACTCGTAGGAGAAAATATACTCTATCAGATTGAATTTCCTTAGATAATGTAATTGAATAAGTGTGAATGGTATAATATGAGGCTAGACCTGAGTAAAATAAGATGGGATGAATAGGTGACTAAGCATGGATAATTTTGTATTGACATCCCCTGTTTTGTGGGAGAACAATGATAGGTGGATTGGGGATGCACTCTTATTATTATAAAGTGGTGAAGGACTATATGATGAGGTGGGGAATCGGAGTGGATTGAAATACCTCACATATCAAATCATCACTAATTTTATACTATGTGACAATGGTGGGACCAAGTTCTCTAACTCTAGGGAATATACCATGTCGGATAAAATTTAGTGTCTCAGGAAGGGTCATCCAAAAGAGACTAGGTAGAAGTCAAGGAAAAGTGTATGAGTTTGTTCAATCAATGGATTATAAAATGTGCTTGATGGAATGTTGAATCATGGCTTTGATATGTATTACTTGTGTGTATGGACAAGGCTTAAGTAGGATATGCTTTCTTACATAGGTGGGCATGGATTTTGATATGATGTAGTTGTTTGAATGGATGACAAGGCTTTTGTTGTTAATTATTTTTGGGATTTTCTAGGTTTTTAACCAATTAATACTTGTTTAATGAAAATAAATTGCTGAAATTAAAGAATATCAAAACTAAAAACAACTAAAATCAAAACTCTTTTTTTGATCATTTTCAATGTTTGGAATGCAGGTAATGGAAGAGGGAAGAAACTTATACTACTATGCAAGATGTTATTTTTTTCTAGATCTATTTATATGTAAAATAGATGAAACATTTTTATTTATTTTAATTGGTTTATTAATTTAATCTATTATGCAAAATTAATATGAGAAGATATCTGATCCAAAATATCAACACTGAAACACTTTCTATGAATTTTCCTTGTAAACAAACTAGGCTAGCTTTTCAACCTTTCTAACTTGTTACAAACAATATTTTTCTAATGAATTGATAGGATGAAAGAAAAATATATAATTTATAATTTTATATTTTGAAAGAGATAAATGACAATGATTTTAATCCTTTACAACCAATAAGATCAATAATCTACTATCTTCATACATTCACCTAAGATTGTCTATGTTTCTATGTTTACCTAGGTGATTGTTTAAGAATCAAGAAATTTGTCTAGATATTGACTAAAAGAAAACTTGTCTTGGATGGAAATGAATTGAATATTTACTAATATATATTTTTATAATTATTGACAAGATGTATTGTTAACTTGAAAGAAAACTAATCTATTGAATGCAAGCATAAATCAAAACTAATTATGTTTTTGTAGCACAGATAAATTAAAGAGATAGATCTATTTCACTATAAAATTTCATTATTTTTATTTTCAATTGGAAACTAATTTCATCACAATAAAAAATTATATTAAATATAATCTAACAAAGAATAAATGCAAAAAAATAAAAGAAGTCCAACCTAATTCTAGAATAAATCAACTGAAGTGCAAGTAGTGTGTTGATAGAAGAATCCTCAACATGTTAGCTCTATATGCTCTTATGTAGATTTAGGAAAATATCTAACTGGAGGATGCAAAAACTCTAGAACAAGATAGAAAAATGGATAACAATCCATAAAAAGAAGAGCAACTGAATTGAGGTTGGTTAATGTTTTGGCTTGTAAGGTATGTATTGCTCTCACCAATAACACTTCTTCATTTACAACTATGTAATTGACTCAAAAATACTAGGGAATGAATCTTATAAAAATAGTATCAAGGCTTTGGCTGTAAAAACTTATTGATAAAAATCTCTAATGGTGATTTTTGAATTTGAAATCAGGCCCAAATTGGCCTTCTTGTAGGAAGAGAATGAAATTTGCATGGGAGAGTTTAACAAAGTATGACAATGAGTTTAACTTTAGATGAACTAAATAAGGCTAAATCTAGGAGAGTAAGTGAGTTAGGTATGACTAGAAGTAAACACAAGTGATAATAATAAGAAACATGAAACTTATTGTTAAAAATATGTGAAATGGGAGTCATGAGAGCTGATTTTGGAAGGCATTTCCACTATGATAGAACTACCATTTTATGCAAGTGCAGCTTCAAAACCACCACTTATCTTGACAAAACATCCCTTTAGTACAGTGTATCTATCACTATTATAATGCATAAAAACCCTTTAGAATAAAAATCATTTCCTAAATTTCACAACCATCACGGTGGTTGTGTAAACCAAGGGGCATTTTTGGAATAGAGGAGGGCAGTTATGTTACTTGGGGTGATAGTTTCATCACCCATGGTCAATTTTTAAAACAAAGTTAAAAATAGATAGGAAATTCATGACCAAGGGGACTAAAATGGGATAAAAGAGGAAATTGGAAGTATAGGGGGTTTAGAACTAGAGAGTTCCCTATGAATCATAAAATAAGAGTTCATTGCATCATCATCAGATTTGTATCAAAAATATCACACCATGTAATTTTTAGTTGCATACAAAAGGGTGAAGAGCTAGAGTTTGATCCATAAGTAGACATATAAAATTTGTGATTTATATTTGAATACATCAATAGAAAGGTGACAAAAAACCTAGAATAGCAAAGTTGGTTGCATCATAATATAGAAAATATTTTGTACTAAAAAATAGCATCACATTATGAAATTTAGTATTGACGGTAGGCTCCATTCCATAAACATCATTTTCATAATCTGACAATTATGTCATAATATTGATCTTGCACACTTCTGCCTATGTACAACTTAGATCCACCCATTGATCTATAAATCCAAGTTTATAAAAACTTTACAGAATGCTTGAATTGGATAATAGCTAAATTATTAATTCCAATTTCCCTTTAAATTTAATCCAAAATTAGTTTTTAAAAATAATTTAGTAAATTTAATTGGGAAAATTTAAAGAATTTCAGATAACAGAGAAGAAATTAAAATGACATCAAAAATTTATTTATGGGGTTCACCAAATGGCTACATCCCCAACTCCACTTTGTGAGTGTTCTGATCTATTAAAAATCTTTGAGAATAATTGAAAAATCCCCTCTAATTATGAAAACAAATAAATCCATCCCATATACTCTGTATAGGCATCAAAATAGATGTTCTAGCTAAAGTAAAGGACATGCCTATGAAAGTTGCTCTTTAATTTATTCTTTTTTGCTTTCCAAAAACAATTCTATGTTTTCCCATGTTGTACAAAATCCATGTTGCTTGTATAAACCACCTATGTTATATATATATATATATATATATATATATATATATATTACACTTTGGTATTGGTTGGGCATAATTCTCTTATTTTTCTCGAACTCAAGTTTTTCTTCCAACTGTATTATGTTACAAATTTCATTTTCTTCCAACACCTTTCATTTGCTGGTAGTAAATATTGTTTTACCCATATTCTAATATGGCTACCAACTCCATATTAGGTTTACCTATAAACATCAAGTTCCATGCTATATTATGGGTCAACATTCTAATTTGAGGCACATATCTTAGGAGGAAGGCATTAATTTAACTTGAATCATGTGGAAGTTCCATGTTGGATGTGTTGAGATCAAGAATGGAATCGGTTCAATGCCAAAGCAGAGATTTAAACAAACTATAAATAACCTTGACTTTACCAAACATGTTGCAGCAGCCTGTAATCGGTTGGTATCATGGTTACTTTGCTTGGTAATTATTGTTCTTTTTTTTTACCATATCTATCAAGAGATACTCCCTCCATGAATCACATTAATTAGTTTAGTTTGCACCAGTTTAGAGTCCATGCCATGTGGAAATATACATGCATCTCTTTTCTTAATAATGATTATTATTATGGATAATAATATCCATTTAACATGAGCTTGATACATATTATCAAGAATGATATAAATTCATGGACAAAGAATAAATTAAAATATATTAGAGAAATAAATATATCAAAATATATATTGGTATAAATTTAATAGAATTAATTATAAATATTACGGGTGCAGGTGTGGCATTATTGGCTAGATAATGCCACATATGCGTCTATAACAACAAATAATTAATTCTAATAGAAAGAGATTTGAAATAAAATATTTTTAATCTCCTTATATAGTTTCCACATCATCCTTGTAAATATATGATCATAAATTTTGGTGAGAATCCCCTAGATCACCTATGCATTATAGATCTAGTTAAATATCATTTCTCCTTGGCATTACAATCAATAGAACATCTTTCAAATTTCCTACTTGCCTTATTGGACACATCTCTATATTTTAATTCAAAATATTCACTTATATAAGTTTTTAATTAATTATCCCACTTTTGAATGTATTATCCATCCTTTTGTATAGGATATTCTACCCCCTCAACCCATAACACCGCATTTCTTTAAAAAAAAATAGATTTATTGAATTATTCATATAACCAAGCCCCTATTTACCAAATTTATGATTAGATGCCTTAATAGGATGAAGAATTCCTTGTGCATGCTTTCCTAGTCCATGTCATGTATAGCCCATCTCTTGTAAATACCTTAATCCAAATTCATATCATTGTTCATTTGCATTATTATATGAATATACTTCATGCGTAACTATATGAGTCATTATAAGACTGTGAATAATAGGTTATATCACTATCTAAGTAGAAAAATATATATGGGGAACATATTTGCATGTGGATTTAGTTACCTGACAACATGTACATGGTTCATGATCCATAGGACATGTGTATGTATGTGTGTGTGTGTATATATATATATATATATATATATATATATATATATATATATATATCCTTGGTAACTAAAGTTCAAAGATGTATGTAAAGTAGAAGGGACAACTTGCATATCATGAATTTAAGGCCTTCCAAGTAAAATATTGTAATTAAGATCATTAGGCATAACTTGGCATGTTTTAGCAATAGTTTTAGGACCCAATGTGAGATTTAAGGTTATTTATCCCAATATATTATGAGTAATATTATCAAAGCCTCTAATATTCATATCTAAATAACTCAAGTTTTAAGCATTAATATTGAGTAGTCGAAGGAAATAAATATGACATATTCAAACCCAAACCATTATCAACTTGGAATTGCTTGACACCCATGTCATTAATTATGAGTTGAATGTATAATGGCAAATAGTAATTAATGATGTGTTACATTGGTATATCTTCCTTTTAAAAAGATATAGATTATTTTGTCCACCACAATGTGTTAACGATGGAAGCAACATAATTTGGTTTGACATTTCATGGAACAATAGTGTCACATAGTAGAGTATATAAAATATCCTTATACATACTTGACTATTAGAATAAATCTAAAATGGATATATTTATTATTGTGGTATGAAGTTGATCAATAATGTTGAATCCCTGAATTCTTCCATCCTATCATGTGTGATGGGGTTCTCGACCTCTCTTAGTGATAACAACATGGACCACAAGATCTACTATAATCCTAGGGAAAATAGTAGAGGTGGGATGGTAGCTGAGGTAATTTAAAGGTCTAGGGGAATGAGGTATGAAAGGAAGCAACTAAGCCTTCTAACATCTAGTAGTAATAGATGACAAGTCAGACTAAACTATGTAATAATAAGCATCATTGAATTGTTCATTATTAAATTCTTGATTTATATTAGATTTTATATTTTGATTTAAATTATGTATCCAAGGTCCTCCATGTAAATTGAATATTTTACATATCATAAGAAAACTACATTTAAATTAAATATTTTATATATTATAAGAAACTTACATGTAAATAATACTTTAAAACATTAAATTAAGAAATGATAAATTGATTCAGTCATTATTATCATTATTAGTATGAAAATTTATAAAATCAACAACTTGAAAGTCTATTAGGAATTCTACAAGGGAAAGAAGGTAATCCTAGGGCAAACTAGGGTTTGTAATATTCAATAATAAATGGGTTCACCAATTTTTTTATCAAATTCGGATTAAGATATTTTTAATCTTAATTATACAAACAACTAAGTTGTTGGAAATATGATTGTCATTGATCTCAAAGGATCGAGCAGGATTGATAGAGAGAAGAGCATGTTTATAGTTGCACAATGCAAAGTTGTCATGCTTTTTACAAAGACCATTTCTAGACCAATTGAAGAGTAATTGATTGAAGATCTCTTACGGGTTTTTCAAGAGCATCTTAAATATATGTTCCATAGGTTCAATTGAGAATGAATGAGCTCAAAATTAATTTATATTTGCTCTCAAACATTATAATATTTATTAGTTAAACCCTAAGGGTTTAAGCCATGGCATTCATAGGCATGTTCTATTTTTATGTTGACTATCTATAGATGGGAACCGATTACTTAAGTTATATATTAAGTCTTTGTAGTCATTGTGAAACCAACCCCTTTGACCAAGTAATTACCAGATCGAGTAATGTTCTAAGACTTTATATTTCCTAAGTCCTTGACTTAAGATTTGTCCCATATCGATCAATGGTTAGCAGTTATTCATAAATTGAAGATCCAAAAAAGCATAGCAAAGTCAATTTTTCAAAGATACTTCTGAGTAAACATGTTAGTGACAAGTGTCACAATCACAAAGCTTACACAATAAATCTATAGACTAGTTTAAATTCAAATAGTTAAGGATCAATGCAAAGATGCTAAGTGATGCAAATGCAGGGATTAACAACATTGTGCAAAAGGCATGTGCTAGTGTCAAGTGTCATATGCATAGGATCTTGTCATAGATAAATTTCAAGCTTGTCAAAAGATCAAATGATAAGTGGGTGATTATGAAGTGAAGATCTAATGGAGCAAGTGGACTTAATGAAATAAAGTGCTCAAGGTTTAATGACATAGAGGTGAGTTAAAGACTAAGTTATTTTGATGATATCAATGGAGCATGTTCATTCCAAAGACTTAGGAAACAGTGAGATGAGATTAAGAACTTGATGTTTAATGATAAAAAAAAGATAAATTTCATGTTACTCTGAAGATCTAATGGCACACATGATCTCAAATAAAACAATCCAATGGATGTGCTTTAAAGGTTGAAACATTAAAGTCCAAAAGTGTACAAGGATCTAATGGAGCATGTAATCCTATCAGAACTTGATCAAATGAACACGTTTTAAAGTTGAACAAATTGAATGAGGATCATCAGATCATGGCATGAAACCTAAGATCTATGGTCAATATTTAAATATTTGTTCATCCCAATGGTCAAGTGGAGAAACATACAAGAAAGATGCATTATAGAACATAGACAACAATATTGATTATTGAGATCAATAAAAATTGTGTAATATGGCATGTGCATCAAAACTAGAGCCTAATATGTGTGAAATATAGTAATAATATGGAGAATTATGGTAGTGGAGCATGAATTCAATAAGTAGGAAATCTGTCAATTGAACTAAGTTCAAGGATGAAGCATGATGTGTTAGAAAATAAGTGTGAACACAAAGAATATGTAAAACCTAGATAAAATTCTTATATATCTATCATCTAGGATACAGGCCAATTCTACTGGTGTTATTGAATTATGTTTAATAGTGAAATGTAGAGACACAAAACTAGAGGGGTAGAGAGAGAGAGAGAGAGAGAGAGAGAGAGAGAGAGAGAGATGAAAAGCTAAAATAGATGAAGTGTGTCAAATAAATAAATATAGAGACATAGAGATAGATGGGAAGAGAAGGGAAGAGAGAGATGTGTAGAGCATAAGAAGTTATAGACTATACCTATAACAAATATTTGAATTGGATTCATTTATGAATCAATATTGTAATATGGAGTTGTAGCTCCATATTTTAAATATATATCTAATTAGTGGGTGCCATCAAATAAGCTGAGTTGGTGCTCAGTTAGAGAGTCAGTGCTTCCTTAGAGTAGGTGCTCTTAAATTAGGAGTTTGGTGTCTCCTTAGGGTCGGTACCCTTAAATATTGTAATCAATGAGGCTCTTAATTATGAGGCTAGATTAGAAGGGTAGATTCTAACAACTATTCTCATGGTGGTTTTTCCCATATTAGGTTTTCCATGGTATATCTAGTGTTATGCATATTTGTGTGTATGATCTTTGCATATATTTTTAATATGCATTAAAGGTTTGAAAAAGGACTAAGTTAGTCAATCTATTGATTCACTCCCCTCTTAATAGATAGTTGTGTTCCAACAATTGGTATCAGATCCCTAGTTCCTTAAAAGAAGCTCAATTATCTTAGGTAGATTTTGGATGATGAACATGAATGGCTAGTCAAGAAGGTTCTTACTCAAATAAAACACCTCTCTTTGATGGATCAAACTATACATTTTAGAGCATTAGAATGGAGGCATGTTTATCTTCATTAGGGTTTAATGTTTGACTTCTATCATAAATGGATATCAACTCCTATTACACCTCTTACTGATCAGGCTTCCAAGAAAGCATATGAGAGCAATTCTAAGGCAAAGAATGCTATCCTTTGTGGATTGTCTAATTTAGAGTTTTTCAAAGTGATGCATTATCAAAATTCACAAGATATCTAGAACAAGTTGAATAGAATATATAAAGTTGATGACAAGGTAAAGTAAGCCAAGATAAAAACATTTAAAAGCAAGTTTGAAAGCCTTACAATGAATGAAGAAGAGAAAATTTTAGACTACCTCCTCAGAGTAGATGAAATAGTCAATGCAATTAGAGACCTTAGAGAAGAGATGAAATATTTGGTCATTATCAAAAAGGTCCTAATATCTCTACCATCAAGGTATGACTCAAAAATATCTACAATAGAGAAAGCAAGAGAACTAGATAAACTCACTATTGATGAGTTGCATGGAACATTCACATCTTATGATATGAGAATGGGAGAAATAGACACCTTCAAGAGAGAAGTTGCATTCAAAGCATCCAAACTAGTAAAGGCAAAAGCACCTACATACAGAAATGAGGAGACTAATGAATAAGAAGCCCAATTTATCATAAGATTAAGAAGAGGTTTTGGAAAGTACAAATGTAAATTACCCTTTAAATACTTTAACTATGGTAAAGTAGGACATTTTGCTGTTAAATTCCCTTATAACAAAAAAGATAATTCTAAGCAAGAAGAGGATAGTAAAAATATGAAACCCCACTATTCCAAGAAGAATAACTTCTTCAAAAACAAGAACAGCCTGTACACAAAGGAAGATAGTGATTCATTAGATGTCAATGATAACTCAGATAATGTCCATGATTATTCCTTTATGGTTGAGGGAAATGAATCCCTATTCGTGACATTAGGATTAGCCTGTGTGGATCAAGAAGTTGAAGACTTAGATGAAGAAGGAGGAGGAGAAATGGATCTAGAGTGTGCACTCATGTTTAATCTAGATGAAATTGACAAATAGAGAAAAGAGAACTCAAAATAAAAGAATCTTAGACAAAAGGAGATTGAAAAAGTGTCCAAAAGTCTTGAAAAATATGACTAGATGGTGGTTAGCCTAAATACACAAGTTGAAAAGGCCAAAATAATAAAATAGGTAATCAAACTTAAACTATAATCTAAATCTAATCAATTCATGAAGTTAGAAGTATAAATATAGGCTTTGAGAAAATAACTTGATAAGTTAAAGGACAAATAGACAAAGGTCTGAAGCTAAAAGAAGGATCAAATATTATTGATGAATTGATCAACTCTCAAAATATTTCAAAATAAATATTTGGTCTTGGTTATGAAAAAGTAAAAAGTCCCATAACTAGTAAATTTGATAGCCTATATGATAACTTCAAAGCAGAAGGAGAATCAAGAGCAGAGAAAGAGAAATCTTACAAAATAATAAAGATAGACACAAACACTACTGATGTGAATAAAGTTGAAAGAGAAAATAATATTGAAGAAAGGAAGATAAGAAATGAGCAAATCTCTTCAAACTCAAAGAAGATGTAGAACACAAAGGTATCTGATGCAGATGGTTACACAAGAGTGAGAGACTTAAAGAAGCCATAGTTTAGAAGAGATCCTCATCCTACACAAATAAATTCTATGACCATGTATTCCTCATCTTTTTATGGTTATTATTATACCTATAATTATTTTGGTCATAAGGCTAACTAATGTAGGGTTGTACCTAAAAGGATAACAAACTTTGTAAGTAGAAATTTATTTACTCCCTTGTTAGATATAAATTAATATGTTATAATTGTAATAATTTTGGTCACATACCTAAGCAATGTAGAACAAACTTTGTAGGACCAAAAAATCAAAGTAAGAAGAAAGGCATGACTCCTAGTGTGAACAAAGGTTCACAAGTATTTGAAAAGGAAACAAAGAAGCTAAACAAGATACCTAAGGACGTGTGGAAAGTGAAATATCAATCTATGATTCCTCAAATTGCACTCCATGCCAAAGAGAAAAATTTGTGGGTAATAGATAGTGGTGTCTCAACATATATGACTAATGAAAATATCAAGTTCATCAAAATTAGAAAATGTAAGGAAGGATCTGTCAACTTGGGAGACAACACTGTAGTAAAGATCTGAGGTAAAGGAACCTTGAACATAGATGAAAAACTGCCTACACATGATGTCCTTTATGTTGAAGGATTGAAGCACAATATGTTAAGTGTCAGTGAAATGTGTGAGAATGGATATAAGGTCACATTTAATGCATAAGGCTGCAAGATAAGGAGATCTAGAAGATTAGTTGTATAAGGGAAAAGAATTGAAAATAACATTTATAATCTTAGTAAAGTGAATGGTAATAGCTTCCTAATAAGAAAGATTGATGAGATTTGGTTATGGATTAGAAGAATGGGCCATGTTAATTTTGATAACTTGGTAAAGGTGAGCTCAAATAAATGTGTTAGACACATGCCTAAGATAACCAAACCTGTAGATACTACTTGCAAGGAATGTTAACAAGGCAAACAAATAATGGTTCAATTTTAAACAAAGGAGTATGTAACTACAAAGACTCTAGAATTAGTTCCTACTGATCTTTGTGGTTCTACTAAGACAAAAGGATATAAAGGAGAAGATACTTTATGTTATTTGTAGATGATTACTCAAGAACGACATGGGTAACCTTTTTTAAGGATAAGTCTCAAGCATTTGAGAGATTCAAGATCTTTAGGCCCATGGTGGAGAATGAGATTGGATGAAAAATCAAATGCTTAAGATCTGATAGAGGTGGATAATTCACCTCAAATGAGTTTATTGAGTACTATGAGAAGCATGGAATCAAAATACATTAATTTTTAGTAAGGACTCCACCATAGAATGGAGTTGTTGAAAAAAAGAATAGGATAATGAAGGAAATGGCCAAACAATGTTAAAAGAGGCCAATTTACTTGATAGATACTAAAGATAATAAGTACAAACAATAGTATATATCTTGCACAAAGTTGAACTAAGGGTAAATAGTGATAAAACTCCCTATGAAGTATAGTATGGAAAACTTGCCTCTGTTAAATACTTTAGAGTGTTTGGCAGCAAATGCTACATTAGGAGAAAAGAAGACAAATTGGGAAGCTTTGAATTAAAATGTGATGAAGGAATATTTCTTGATTATTCTAACCAAAACAAAGCCTACATATGCTACAACAAAAGACTACATAAGATTTTAGAGAGCATCAATGTCAAGGTTTAAGAAGGCTTGAAATATTTTAAACCTAACAGAGAAATCTGTAATGAAGAATCAAATTGTGAAGAGGACACAGCTAATGAAGAGCATGAGGAATTAAATGAAAAAGCACCTAAATTTTTTTTTCAAAAGGATCATCTTATAGAGCAGATCATTGGAAATAATAATAAAGGATTTTAGACAAGTATAAAAGTTTCAATGAATAAGGAGCAAATAAGTTTTACTCTAATGTCTAAAATTGAGCCTAAGAGCTATGTTGAAGCTAGCAAGGATGACAACTGGCCAAAAGTCATGGATAAAGAACTAAGACAAATTGAAGAACAAAATTTGGGAATTAATTCTAAGACCTCCAAATAATAATGTAATAGGTACAAAGTGGGTCTTTAAAAATAAGATCAATGAGGATGGAACTATTATAAGGAATAAGGCAAAAATGTTGTGTAAAGGATATGCATAAGTTGAGGGCATAGATTTTGAGGAAACATTTGCTTTAGTTGATATATTAGAAGCCATAAGAATGTTTATATCATTATATATTTATAAGAAGTTCAAAGTCTATCAGATGGATGTCAAGTTTGCTTTCTTGAATGGGAACCTAGAAGAAGAAGTCTACATAGAACAACCTGAAGGTTTACAATTGTTAAAAGAAGAAGATTATGTGTGCAGACTGAAGAAAACTCTATATGGTCTAAAATAGGTACCTAGAGCATGGTATTCAATATTAGACCAATACCTATAATAATAATATGGATTTAATAAAGTTTGTGTAGATAGCAATCTGTATTTCAAATCAGAGGGTGAGTATATGTTGATTATTTTTATATACATAGATGACATCATTTTTGGTGGTAGTAACAATATAATGTGCAAAGATTTTACTACTCAAATGCAAAATGAGTTTGAGATGTCTATGCCTAGATAAATTTCTTTCTTCCTTGGTCTAAAGATAACACAAACTAATGAAGGGATATTTATATCTCAAATCAAATATGCTAAGGAAATGATCAAGAAGTTTAGAATGGAAGATAGCAAGCTAGTAGATACTCCCATGATAATTGGATGTAAGTTGAGAAAAGAGGATGAGTCCCTTGATGAAAATTAGACTTTTTATAAATCAATGATAGATAACTTGTTATACCTAACTACATTAAGACCTCATATAATGCAAGTAGTATGCATGGTTAAAATATTTCAAGCTACTCCTAAAGAGTCACATGTCAATGTAGTGAAAAGGATCTTTAGATATATCAAGAATATAATTGACTATGGGATATGATATCCCAAAGGTGAAGATTTCACTTTGACAAAATATACAAATGTTGATTGGGTAGGAAGTGTGGATGATATAATAAGCACTAGCGGTGGTGCATTTTTCTTTGGAAACATACTTTTTTCATGGTTGAGAAAAAAGTAAGAGTTAATTACTCTTTCTACAGTAAAAATAGAGTATTTGGTAGTAGTGGCATGTTTTACTCAAGTCTTGTGGATGAAGTAAACATTCAAAGACATCAAGGTAGAGTACAAATCAACTATCTCTATTCTTTATGATAATTCAAGTGTCATTAATATATCAAAGAATCCAGTGATGCATTCTAGAATTAAGCATATATCAATCAAATATCACTTCTTAAGAGAAAAGGTTGTAGATCAAGAGGTCATAATAGAGTATGTGCCAACCTAGGATCAAGTTATAGACATATTCACCAAACCTCTTCCCATGTAACAATTTGAGTATCTGAGATAGAAATTGGGAGTGGTGGCTCCTACAACACATCACTAGATCCTAGTGATATGGCATGAGTCTAGGGGAGTATCACAAAAGTATTTTAAATACCTAGAAGAAGAGAGAAAAGGAAACTTATGTATGCATATATTTGAAAATTTATAATTATTTTATGGTTGTATATTCTTGGACAAATTCCTTTATCTAATAAAGGGGGAGAGAAATTTAGACAAATAGTTAGAAAGAGTCCCTTTACCATTGATGTCAAAAGGGGAGAAAAAAGTGAAAATGCTCTCTATGGGAGGAAAATTGAAAATGATCTCTATAAAATTTTTAAATAGTAGATCATGTGTCCAATTTGAGTTTAGGTAAATGATTCATTGCCTAAGGGGGAGTAAGTTTGGTATGAATAGTTGCTATTGACCAAATTTGACTTTTTAATCAAATTGGGGCACCTATAGGTAAAAAAAATTATTTTTAGGTCTATAAGGGATCTAATATCTTCTCATGAGGTAAATTATAGGTTAATTTATTCCAATTGATGTTGTACTAGCCTTGGCCATTAGTTATTTTAGTCCGCATATCATTTTTGGGTCATTTTGAGGTCAAAAATAATGTATTTAATACTTTGTATAGGTTTATTGGGAAAAATACAACTGTAAAAATGTGATTTCACATCCCATGTGTCATTATAAGTCTTAGATAACTGAAAATACTAGAAATATGGTAGGTTTCTTAGATAAAAGTCAGTTTTATTAAAGAAACAGAAGATAATGGCATTTGTATGACCTCTTTGGGAAGTGTGACACTTGAAAAAGGTGAAAATATGACTCTTCAGATTCCCCACACTCATATACATGATTTAATTTATTTTTAAGTTCAATTTTGAGGCTAAAACCATTCTTCTCTTTTCTTGGCTTTCTAGACACACTAAAGTGACTTGCAGGTTTTTACTTGGTACGATCATCATAAATAGTTTTAAGACAAACACTCTTTGGGTTGTATTCTAAACTTAGAGATATTAATTTTAATATAAATAATTTTGATAATGATTAAATTTGATTTATGAATCACCTATTTGAAGTTGACTGTTCAAATCTGCTTATCAATCTATGCACCCTTCAAGTTTTAGTATTGTTTGGGAGAATCCATATAATATAGCTATTGAGATTACTTCCATATCATTTTGACTTCCTTATCCAATGATAATCACATTTTGTTTCATTTTTCATGAGGTTTTGATATGCTAATCACCTCAATCTATAAGAAGATATAATTTTTTGAGTTATGGAAAGTTTTCACCATTTTCAAGAGTTTTGTGCTTTGTCAATATATTCAAAGGGTTATGTTAGATTCATATACATGTTTGAAAAGTATCCTTTCTCCCCCCATTTTTCACCTTTCATCCAAGTATCCTTGATTCTCATGGTTGCAAGCCTATTCATCACACCAACCAATCATTCTACAGACTCCTACCTGCTCTTTTCTAGGTATATGAAATAATTTATTAGATTGAACTATTGTTATGGAGCTTGCCACAAGACCTCCTTGATAATAATTATGCATTTGAAATGTTTTATAATAGGTTTGAATTTTTTTGAGGCCATTCATATAACCTTGTTGTATTATTTCATGCTCACTATCCACATATAGAATCAAATAACATCCATTAGCCCCTGATGATGTTGTTATTCCCAAAATTCATCACTTGTTTTTGTGGGCAATAGGCTGATAATTTTGGTCCTGCAGGCCAAAATGGTCTCTCTTTTCTTTCTCAAAAATTTTCTAAGCAGTTAAGTTTTTCAAATATTTAAGCCTTTTCAGCTAAGGAAGTCACAGGTTCAACAGGTGGGCTTTCTCAAAGGGAAGTTCAAAACACTTAAGGCATTTCCTTAGTGTTTTGAGGATGGTTAAATGATGACGTTTGATCAAAAGACTTAACAGAGGGCTTCAAATAAATAGAATGAACCACTTTGAACCATTGAACGCCACCTCCGCAAGGTTCAAAGGTTCAATGGTTTCAAAGGTTCAATGACTTCGGTGGACTTAAAGAAAAAAAGGCTTCGAAGAGTTAACATTGAATCATTGAACCATTGAACCTTGAACTTTGAAAGGTTCAAAAGTTCAAAGGTTCAATGGGTTCAACAAGTTCAAAGGACTTAAATAAAAGAAGGCTTCGAAGAGTTAACATTGAACCATTGAACCTTGAGCCAAAAAGAGTTCAAAGGTTCAAAGGTTCAACAAGTTTAAAGAGTTTGACAAACTTAGAAAAGGAAAGGATCCATAGAATTCGAGGCTTCAAAGGATTCAATGAAATAGAATGAATCGTTGAATCATTGAACTTTGAACTAAAATGGTTCAAAGGTTCAATGGGTTCTAAGAGTTCACAGTTCAAACAAAAACTTCGAGTGAATGGATGAAGCAGAAGATTCTAGAAAGAAGTTCAAAGAAATGGTTCAATCGAAGAAGAAAAAGAGAGCAAATGTGGCTCTTTACAAAACATTGAATCGGTGAACCATTGAACCTTTGAACCAAAAGAGTTCAAGGTTCAATGTTTAAAGAGGTTCAAGGTGACCAATGACGTCCCCGTAGATGTCAAATTTAGGGTAATAAAATAGCTATTGATTTACAAAAGACCTGAGAACAAGCTCAGCGACTAGCCCAGAAAGGAGCCGAAAGAGCAGCAAAAAGCAAGAAGATAGCCCTGAGAGCTCAGATCGCCAAGGAAAGAAAAAATGTGGCAAGGAAAGAGAGAACAACTATAGGAAATCTAGAAATATTTGCAAGAGAGTTATTTTTAGTAGGTGGAACGGTCCACCAAGTGGACATCAGAGAACACAAACATTCAAAGGCGTGACCTATTTTTCTACATTAAGTAAAGCTGAATAGATAGCTGTGTAAGCATCATACAGAAGACTAGACAACCCATGCTGAGGAGGAGACATTTGAGATGATTCATAATGCCAAAGTCAAGGCTGATGACCTATTCTAGCATGGCCCTTTCATAGATATTCAATGCATTCAATTCAGCATGGGTTATTTTTATGAAAACAAGCATCCAAGTCTTTCTTGTGATGTTATATATTGTAATCTCTCATTTTGTATAAGAGAGGTCTCTCTGTTATTAGAAGTGAAGCTCTGCCCAAATTGAAAGGCATTCCTAAGACTTTGAGCTTAGACTATTAATCATATTTTGTTAAATGAATGAGAAAGCAAGTGACCTTTCAGACTTTGTGTTGGAATAAGCTTATGTCATCTAGGAAATCATTCTTATGTCTGTTTCCTAAATACAGTCTTGTCCATTTAATCAAATAAGTAGAAAAAGTGGAAATAAGCTGGAAGATGCCCTGAAGCTGACTGTGGGAGAATTTTTGCTACCATAATTGTCTTTAATCTGTGTTTTGTGTAAAGGATACTAGAGAGACTTTGAGCTCTCTTTATCCTTCGTAATCCTTTACTCTGTTATAGTTTAAAGAATACACTTTGAGTTGCGCTTAATCTTGTTGTAGTCTTTTGTCCTAATCAGTAGGAGAGATAATGAAAGACTTTGTACTTTTATTAGTTTCTTGTGGTTTATGTTAATACCTAGGAAGATTCCTACAATTTGTTGAATATCACTTCTGAAAGAAAAAAAGTGTCTTTTCAGTAATTACATCAAAATTCTCCTCTATTTTGCGAACATCATCTCTAAAAAAAAGAGATAGATGGTATGATTTCACCCCCTATGTGTATTTTCAGCTTATATATATATATATATATATATATATATATATATATATATATATATATATATATATATATATATATATATATATATATATATACTTTGGTATACTATAGATTATAGGGAACCTCCCCTTGTTGAGAGGAGAGATTTATCTCATTCTAGCTGTGGTCACCACACCCATTTTGATGCATAAATCTCCTTATGTTGTGTTTGATGTAACCATTTTTCCATCAGTCAGATGGTGACAAAATATTCACCCAATAGTTTTTGACAACTCTACTGGGGATGAATGAGTAATTTTGATCTTTTTCCAGCAACTCCATGCCAACAATTTTTGGTGACTCTACTGGGGAAGAACAAGAAATTTGAAGCCTCAAGCTTCAAATTGAATTAGTTCCAGTTCTTTTCCATATCTATTTTAGCACTCTGGCAGACCCACCATACACACGAAGCCAGAAAGCTCAAGGTATTGTTGACCCTATATTCGAGCTTGTACAACAAAATAATTTTGATCTTTCCCCTCCATAAACTCACCTTCAATGAACTAGGAGTTTTCCTCCTATAAACATTAGGTCCCCAATACCAGGTAAAGCTACTCTTTCCTTTGCTAACAAAGCTTTTTCCATACATATCCCATAGATTTATTAGCCCTCCCTTCAACAGCACATCATGGCAGCTCAAGGCCCCTAGGGTAATACTTTTGGTCCCTTGAATCTAACCCCACCTTTACATGAGTTACCATGTAGCTCAAGAAACAATTTATCCAAGTTCTATGGTGATGGGAAGGTTCATCCTGATAAAAATATTACAGCATTTTGCATAGCCTGTGTTATAATAGGTGTTGAATATGAAGACATTGCAGTTAGACTGTTTGTGGAGACATTGCAAGGCACTACTGTAGACTAGTTTTATCATCTTCAAGCACAAACAGTAATTGACTGGAACACTCTGAAAGTCAAATTTGAGGCTAGATTCAAACCTGTAGAAGATGCACATGACCTATTAGCCGAGCTTACACAAATGAAGAAGGAGCCTCATGAACCCATGAGAGACTTCATTGCTAAATTCAACAAGTTGAGGACCAAGATTCCTACAATTGCTCAGCTAACATGTGGGAACCTCAAATGCTTCTTCATCAATTCTCAACTTCTTGAAGTGAGTTTCTTGTTGAGGTGGGCTGGCCACATATATCTTGTTGTAGCTCAAATTTTAGTGACTGAGGTTGAAGATGATCTTATCTTGGTGGGAAAGATAAGAAGAGATCATAATAGAGGTTAAAGCTAGTAAATGAATTGCTATCTCTCAAAAAACAAATGGCACAAGGGATGTCTGCTCCTCCTTCTTATCAAGATATACCAAGGAGGACATTTCTCAACCAGTCATATCAAGGCAATGCTACCAAAAATCAAGGGCAACCAAATCACCTTCCACCCCCACCAGGGAAGCTTGACATTGAAGCAGCACCAGTGAATTCAGAAGTTGGTTATCTTTAACTTGAATCTAATTTTTCTTTCCAACCTGAGTTGAACCAAGAAGATGACGCTGATATCTTTGTAGAGAACCAAGAAGAATTAGTAGGTAACTCCAACTTTAGTTTCTTGAATTACCAGGATAAACCTAGAAGTAAAGGTGAAGCATTTGATGGGTCATACATTGTATTTACTAGGTCCCAGAACTAGTTAGCTCAACAAAAAGATAAAGGAAAAATAGGGAAATAATCTCAACCAATAATTTTAATTGCTAAATGAGGAACTTCTCTGCCTTTCCAATCAAAGGACCTAATGATCACTAAAAAACTAAGTACCTCAAATATTCATTCACCTTCTACTTCAAATTCACAGACTAGTCCTACACCCAGTATAACCTAGATTGATGGACTACTTTCCTCTACTTCGAATTCATTTCAGTCATTTGATATAATTGACCATGTTAAGAAGACCAAGATTCAAATGTTTGAGTTTGAATTCTTGCAATCCAACCCTGAATAGTTGGATAGATTAGTTCAATGTGTCAAGAATAAAATCATCCCTACAGGATAAGAAATTTTGAAAGTAAATCTGGTTCCCCCAAAGAACACACTTGCCTAAACTAATCTTTTGATTACTCCTCTAGCTACCCCTAGAAAGATAAAACTATTTTATGTTTTCCTATTGATAAATGGTCATCAGCTAAATAATTGCATTATAGACTCAGGAGCTTTTGATAATGTCATGCCTGCCAAGGTGGTAGAATCTCTTAGTCTCACACTGACTAAGACCTTTAGGAGATATTTTTCCATGGAAAACAAACAAGTGCCTTTGTTGGGAAAAATCAAAGATGCCCAATTTGTATTTGTGTCCTTCTCAAATAAGAGAATTAAAATGACAGTCCTAGTGGTCAACATCCTAGCCTCCTATAGCATTCTTCTTGAGTGAAATTTTTCTGAGGACATTGGTGGAGAATTGAGCATGAACCTGTCTAAGGTGAGGATACTTGTCAAGGGCGTCATGCAAAGGTTGCTTCCTGAGAAGGAATCGAAGTACATTGTCACCCAAATGTCAACCCCTAAAACTCAATTCTATTTGAGTCTTTAGGCTTGGGTAATTTATTTTTGACTATTGAAGATGTTTCTATTTTAGTAGATGAAAGTTCCATAGGTGAAAATAAAAAAAATCAGATAAGACATCAAAAGAATTAGAAGGGTGCAGTACACATAAAAAAAGATCTTCTCTTCTTGATGAAGAAAAATATGAAAGAAGATCAAATTTTGATGATATTTAGATTCTAAAATTTGATGGCAGCAACTCTTCTTCTGGTTCTAGAGTTGGAGTAGTTTTAATATCTCTTCAAGGAGATATGTTCCCCTATGCATATAAGTTGCAGTTCAGCAACACTAACAACACTGCTGAATATGAATCATTGTTTCTCAATTTAAAGGTTGCTCAAGATAAAGGTGATAATCTCCTTCATGCCAAAGGAGATGTTGAGTTGGTGGTTTGTCAGGTGAGGAACCTGTATCAAACTAAGAATGAAATATTGTGACATTATCACAATCTGGTGTGGGACTACATTGAAAGCTTTGATGCTTTCAGTATTTCTACCATGCCCAGAGAACTCAACAGTCGTGCAGATGCATTGGTTGTCTCTGTAACTCTCTTAGTCCCTCACCAATATTTCAAAGAAGACAAGTACACTATCAATTTGGTCTTTCAACTAAGTGTAACTAATAATGTTGACCATTGGCAGGCGTTTAATGGCGATAACCAAATCATTACTTTTCTAGAACAAATAGATATCTTTGAAAAGCTTCAATTTGAAGGCAGTGAATCTCCATCATGAGAATCAGCTCCCAAAATAAATTCAAAAGTTGATGAAGAGTTCCTTCAGCTCAAAGGGAATAAAATTTCTAAAGGATTAGATTCTATTGATAAACTATTTGATAAGCATGATAGGTTTGTCAAAGAATAGCAAATGGATTCAAAATCCTCCAAGGATTTTAGTCAAATAAATTTGAGTACAGAAGACAATCCAAAAATGGTCAACATTAGAAATTATTGTACCCCTGATGAAAAAATCAAATTTATCACTCTACTTCTCCATTACATTGATGTTTTGGTATATTCATATGATGATCTGAAATCTCTCAGAACTGAAGAAATCAAGCACAATTTTTTTCTCAAGATTCGGTCATTGCCTCACAAACAAAAGCAAAGGCAGTACAACCCTAAGATATTAGGCACAATTTTGTCTGGGATATAAAAAATGTTGAATGTAAAGATTATTTTCCCAATCCATCATTCCACTTAGGTCATGAATATAGTCCCTGTAAGAAAAAAGAATGAAAAAATCTACCTGTGTGTTGATTTTAGAAATTTGAATCAGTCATCCTTAAAGAAAAAGTATCCCTTACCCATCATGGATCAGCTGCTATAGACAGTGACTGGCACTAAGATGTTATCAATGCTAGATGGCTTTTTAGGATATAATCAAGTGGAAGTTGGTGAAGAAGACCAACATAAGACCTCATTTACAACACCTTGGGGAACCTTTGCATATCACAAAATGCCTTTTGGATTGATCAATGCTAGCGCCACCTTCCAAAGAGTGATTGATCTTGCTTTTAGAAATGAAATGGAGAAGTTCTTTGTGGTATACCTTGATGACTTAACAGTCTTTTCTAAGCATCATCTTGAGCATGTGCATCATCTACAACAAGTTTTGGAGTGATGTAAGTAGAATGGTATTTGTCTTAATCTTGAGAAATCAATTTTTGGGGTTACTAAAGGGAAACATCTCGATCACACTGTGCCTCAAGAAGGCATAAAGATCAACTAAGAAAAGGTCAAATCCATTCAAGAGCTTTCTCTTCCTGCCATTAAGACTATAGTTCACTCTTTCTTTAAAAAGGTGAAATTTCTGTGAAGATTCATTCTTGAATTCATAGAGAAGACTCGCCACATTGTCAATATGATGAAGGGCAAACCTACTTTTAGCTAGACTAAAGAAGGCAAATCAGCATTTTGAGATATCAAGGAAGCTATCGCCCACACCCTAATTCTGGTTTATCTTGATTATACCAAAGACTTCATGATGTACAGTTATGCTTCTAAACACATGCTCTCAGTTATTTTGGTTCAATAAAACAAAGGTGTGGAATCTCCCATATCTTTCATGAGTTATCCTCTCAAAGCTCATGAGATGAAGTTTTCAAACATAGAAAAGCATACTTATGTTGTGGTAAAGGCTGTAAATCACTTCCATTTTTACATCTTGAACTCACACACCATTGCTCTAGTCCTTGATACAGCAGTCAAGTCTATACTAAGTCAACAGGAGTTTGGGGCCAAAATGGGTAATTAGATTGCCAAAATCCAAGAGTTTGATCTTGTTATCAAACCAATGAAGCTTGTGCAGGGAAGGGGCCTCTGCCAATTAATTGCTGATAACATACTAGAAGAAGTAGAGTATGAAGAAATAGGACTTGAAGACATGCCAATAGTTCTCTTTGTCACCACTATGAATGAGTGGTATTCAAATATTGCTCATTTCCTTACCTATGGTGACTGTCCTACTCACCTGTCTCATAAAGAAAAGAAGAATGTTAAGTTGAAAGCTTCCAACTTTGTCCTGTGGGACAATGGTCTGTATGAGAGAAACCTTGATGGGGTATTCATTTGTTGCATGGATAAAGTGAAATAGAATAAAATTTTATAGTCCTTCCATAATTTAGCTTGTGGAGGACATTTTTATCTGCATGTAACTACCCATAATATTTTTTGAGCCAGGTATTATTGGCCTACTTTGTTTCAAGATTCATACGCTTGGGTACGTAGATGCAAGCTGTGTCAATAGGCCATTGAAAAACCAGAGTTGGTTTCATTACCTCTCAATCTTGTGGTGATAGAAGAGTAATTTCAACAA